>BMAW01129960.1:1323840-1350222 GCA_019974015.1 Nephila pilipes | reverse complement strand
TTTCAAAATGCAAAAAAGTTGAAAATGTCATAAAATACTAATCTAAAAATATGGGAAATAAATAATTACACAAGGAAACAGATGGTATTAATAATTGATTTAAAAATTGCTATATACTTCGTAAAAAGTCATTTTTTAAAACAAATTGATTTCCTACTGCCCAAGAGATATGAAATTATAGTAAACACTGCGTACAAATATTAGTAAAGGCACTTTATCAAAGAAGAAAATATAAGCTACTAAACGAAATCTTTTTTTTTTTGTATAAATTAAAACTCGTATATAAAATTTGACAGTAAAATGTGTTAATGACAAATAATTATTTTTCATTAAAAAATGAAAATTATTAATCTTATAAAGCTATAAGCTAAATTAAAACCTTACCCAGAGGAAAGAACTACTCAATGGATTAAAAAAAATTTCGAAGTCTTAAAATTTAAGTTAACTGATGGTTAAAATATAGTTAAAAAATATTTCACTTTAAAACAAGCGTCAAAATTTTATGTCACTCTCTGTAACCATATATACATAAGAAAAACATTTTAAACATTTCTTCTAAAAGTTATTATTGTAACAAAAACACAGTTTACATTATTAGAATCGAAATTATACATTTTGTCTTTGTTCAGTCACTGGCATATTTATCGAAAGAAAGTTAATAATTGATCAGTTTTTAATTAATTTAATTTAAAAAATGTTCAGCACTCCATTAATAATTACTAATTTTGTGAAATAAATTCAAAATTTAAATATGAACTTTGCTTTTTTGTATATTTAAATGGATAAAAATTTGAGAAAGTATTATATATATGTATATAATTCTCTTTATATATATAGGTTTGTTTTCTAAATATATTAGTCAAAAAATATTTAATGATTTGAATTTTGTTTAGTCAAAAATTTTATGACTTTTATGAAGGCAGATGAAATATCTTCAAATCTTTTACTGTGGTGGTTTCAACACGAAAAGTTAAATTAAAACCTGAAACTACGATAACCTTAATTTGTTTAAAAACAAAGAAACTTACTTATGTCCAACTGTTTTATGATTCCACTTTTGTTTTAACAAAAATAATTATTTAAGGTTTTCGGAATATTTTCGAATACAATATATATCTCTATGGTATATCTTTGAACAAATTCTCATAGAAAATCAGCATTTAAAAACTGGTTTTTTTTTCACATTTCTCAAAAACTACTGTACTTATTTTGTATTATTTCATCTTTTAATTACAAATGAAGTAAAAAAAAATTCGAAAATTAGAATATAGTGTATAACGGATTTCCACTTCTCTCTGATTCTTGTGCCATATTTCAAAGAAATATAACTAGCTCTAAAAGTCAATAAATAGTCCAATGATACGCAAGGTCAATCCAACTTATAATTATTTTATCAATTACTATAATATAATATCTCTCTCTTTGGACTCTACTCCTAGCCAACCAATTTAAATACACCGAGATTAAATATTCTTACCGAGGCCTTTTAGTTGAAATCACTTCCTCTGACAAGTCCTCTGTTCTAAAAATAGTCGGTAGCTCTCACTCTCGATATTAGATGCTTCTTATTAGATCTACACTCAGAGTTAACCACACACTCTCTTTCCTCTAAATTTCTCTTTACTTATATATCATTATATCTGAATCATTTCGTTTTATATTTATGGATTAACAATAAATTAGTGATTTAAATCAAATGAAATATAAGAATTATTTTTATGTCTCCAGATCTATGTTTCTTAGCTTTGTAACAAAAGAATTGTAAAATGCAGAATTAGAGTATCATACAATTTTATAATGATCTTAGAAATAACCGAAAAATATGGATAATATTTATTTTGATTACTAAATGATACTTATGTACATATTGTTGTAAATTACAATAATTAATTGCTTGTTTTCAGAAAGCAGTAGATTGAAGTAACTCACAAAGTATGGGGAAGATAGAATTTTAAAAAAAAATCTGCTGTGTTCTGTAATGACGTCTTTCGTAAGATTAAAAATTGCACGCTGGGTAAAATATATAATTGCGGAGAGAAATTTTAGGAATAATAAAAAAAAATTTATTTCTATCTCGAGCATTATATTTAAGTAATAATACGATATACTGCAGGTTATTCCAATCTACGACTTCCTTTAACCAAACAAATCCACATTAATAGTTGGAATTTACAACATTATGTACATATGAATCAATTATTGTTCAGAATAAATTTTACTCAGATATCCTGGTTCATTCTTAGTATATTGTTCAGAATAAGTTTTACTCAGATATCTTAGTTAATTCTCAGTATATTGTCCAGAATAAATTTTATTCAGATATCTTGGTTAATTCTTAGTAAAAATTGAAAGTTTACGGTACTCCTCGACTTACCTGATTTTGTATTAAAATGGAAATATAATTATAATGCGCGTGAGAGCCCGTTATAATCCCCATTTTTAAAGGAAACGTGGTTTACAGATGGATTTTAAGGACAACAACGAAGTTACGCTAAATTCTTAAGTCAAGATAATAAACCCTTTGAAAAGATTTTATCCTGTACTTTTTAGCCATTTAATCTCTTATTTCTACACCGAAGATAGTGTTATTATAAAATAAACTTATAGAATCAGTTATACGTTTACCTGTTTTCTCAATTTTTGCTCATTTTTGCTTCGATCTTCGTAAGAAAATTGTTTTGTTCAGTTTGTTTTTATAGATTGTATGAGTAGAATTATATGCTGTGTAAACTGCGTTGAAAACATGTTTGCTTTTCTTTTGTTCCGCAGGTTTCTGTAAATCTCTCTTGTTCATGTGAATAGTAACTGCTAAAATAATTCTTTTTATAGTTTTGGAATTAGATTGAATTACTACTTCTAGATAAAAATTAGCTACAAATTTGACATTTCAATGCAGATAACTTTATAAGACTTCATAAATTTTCCAGAGGCCTAGCGACTGAATCTTGTAGATAATGGTTATATGCATAACATCATCAGGTAAAATGAGAGATAAATTTTAAGAAATCAAATAACTATATATTATAAAAAAAAAATACTGCTCTAAATTCTGGAAAAACGGAACCTGTGAATTTAACAATTTTGATTTAAATCTAAAAAGCAGTCATTTGAACACTCTTGTAGTTTAAAGTTAAATAAAGAATGCATTAAGCTCTGGCAGTTTAATAAAAAATATTTTTTTAAGATGTTCTACGATTTGGTAGCTCATAATGAAGTTAATTAGAGTGATGTTATTTATCTTGTAAAATATTTGGTCAGAAAGAGAAAGTGAATAAACATTATTGAATTATTTATTTTAAAAAGAAATGGTGATAAACAATAAGAATTCAAGAAGTTACAAGAGTGATCGGACAATGTCCAAACAACCCATAGAATATACTTGTGGTTGACACTAAGCTTTCAGTCTTACTTATAATTCAATACAACACTCAAACAAGTGTACAAGTCCGTTAAGGTCTGGATCGTCTCCACTCCATTATAATTAAGTTCCGATGTCATATTCATTTCTATTTATTCTATCAACTTAAAAAATCAGTTCGGGGAGTACAGATCTGGTGAGTACAGGAAGCAGCTGATGAAAGCAACTTGCCATCTCACCAAAATATACTGTTCAATGATGAGTCGAAAGCCTATCCGAAACATCTTTGTAGAATGTCCCACTCGTAGTTCAATTTTGTTGCTCGAATTCAATGTTTGCATCGAAAATAGACGACCTGATCTTTCATCATTTTTGGTGAGTCTCTTCCTGCTTTAAACCTCGAAACTCATTCAAATATACTCTGAAATTACCCATAATTTCGTCACCATACGAAGATTTAATCCTTTAGCACATTTTTGCGGCCATTTTTTCCCAATTTAAATCAAAATTTGATGTTCATTGATTGTTCCACTTTTTTCTATGACAATGATGCGCAACACACACTGAACACAAAGGAACACAACCAAGTTGGAACTTTTCAGAAATTGATGCAACCGCTTGCTAAGCGTAGCTGAAGGTCATTGCTACATTATCTCTTCGGTTTCCTGGAGATGGCGCCGTTTGTACTCTTTTAAGAGGGAGAGTTCTGGAACTTTTTGAATAATCTGTGTAATATATTTCTCCACACTATAAGAGAATTCAAAACATTTTAATCTGTTTCAAATCACTATCGAAATAAAGGCTTTTGTATCTTTCACTACTGTAAAAAATTACTTCATTATTGTTTCACAACGCTAATTTTGAAGAAGAACAAAAATGTTTTCTAAAATATTTGGTGAACTATGCACTACGATACTCAAATGAATTAATAAAAATATGCATTTGTTCTAAGAATTAAGCTTGTAATACGCACAGATATGTGGTAACACACAAATATTGTTGAAATCTTTAACTTCTGTGTGTTAAGGATTTATTAACTTTTTATTAAAGAATACAAATTTTTTCCAAGAAAAGTAATTTTTTGACAGCTTCCAATCAGTTTACTCGAAAAGTTATAAAAAAGTTACCTATAAAAATTACATATTTTGCTCAAATTAAATATTGAATATTTGATTATTAAGAATTGACAGTTCGTTTGTTTTAATATGTTTGATTATTAAGAATTGATAGTTTTGGGAATTTTGTAATAAATGAAAAACACTAACTGAAATTTAAAGAACTAAATAAAGTCCAGATGTACACCTGCAGTTGTTTCGCAACGTAAAGAAAGGAAGAAATATGTTATTGATATTAAAATAATATCAACAAAAATGTAGTTTATAGTACACGTTCATTGATAAACCCTCGTTAAATGCCGCCACTTCAGCCACTCATGCGATTATCGTAACTCATAACCTCTTTGGAGACGGGAATTCCCCGGGGGGGAAATAATCCTTTTCTTATCGCTTCGTGCTTCTATGCTGTGCATTGTTTTGTCCTGCTATTGCAATTGTTAGAAATTCATATAAATTCTTTAATTTGAAAATTGAAGTGAGAGTTTCTTAATTCAGCTTGAGCATGAATCATGGGCTCCCATGAATATATGGTGAAAACCATAAAATTCCTTATGTATTTCAAAGCCGATAATTTAACCCTTTATGCTCCAACGGTACTTTAAATACCACTAGAGAATCATATTGATATTAAAAATATCCTATTCATCGATTACCAACGGTGTGTTTCTGAATTAATGATAAGTAGCTCACTCTATCATCCTCAAATGACATTAGCAGTTCTGTGAAGCTGAAAATCGTTAAGAAGGGATATTTTCCCGTTATGTGTCTCATTTTAACCGCCATCTAATTCTGTGATATGTGATATTAAGTGTTTCTCAGGTAAAAACCCTCAACATTCATAGAAAAGTCCGCTGAATATTTTTTTCTAATTTTATAAGCCCTGAGAAATATTATTATTTGTAAGATTTTAAGAATGTAAGCCTTTTTACTTTATTTTCGAAACCTTTTTTTGAAATACCGTTGGGACTAAGCACCAAATATTAAAGTATTTCTTTTTAACTTATGAAGCTATTGTATATATTTTTCAGCTTAAGATTCGAAAAATGATCGTTTTACCTATGATATGGTTTTTAAAATAAATTTGAATCTTTGATTTTTATTTATTTTTATCCATATATATATTTCTTTTCATGAGTTATGTAAAATAGTCAGTGAGTATGTTTTGTGCTTGGATGAATTTATTCTTTTTGTCAAATTGTACATTTTTGTTTTCAGCCATTTGAATATTGCCTATATAATTTCAGATATGCTTAGAACGCGTTGTCTAATTATAGAAGAGGGCATGCTTCTATTAGAATACCTGAATATCTCTCTTCGGACTGTAGTGACACTACTGAAGGAAGTTCATTTAATGAAGAATTGTCTAGCAATGATACACCAGTAACTTCATCACTTGTTTTACAGAATGCTGAAAATGTCGACAGTAGTTCAGATGAAATTCTAGAAGAGCAAAGAGTCCCACGAGAATGAAAAAAGAGAAATGCTATAAAAGTTATTCCTATTTTTTCACTGAATTCGGGATTTATTCAATCATTTTTTGATAGTTTGAGTACACTTTCCAGGTGGTGCCACTAGTCTATCCATGTGGAAAATCTAGAATGTTGGGAAATGTGTGTAAAAAATCTATACAGAGTCGACCTCACTCAAAATGTGAAGTATTCAATGTATTTTTTAAGCTTAAATGGAAAAAAATTATTTTCGCTAATTTCATAGAAAATAGGTATATGTATATTGTTATACACGGTATTGAAAAAAGTGTAGTGAATGTTGTATAGTTTCTTTATTTTCAATATTGTGAAATATTTTCAACTTTGGTGGCCCGACGGTATTAAAAAGTATCAGTTTACTTTATTTGCTCTAATTAACGATCTTTTTTTAAAATTTTGTATAATTATTGCACAAATCAACTAATATGCTTTTATAATGTAATTAAAAAAGGTTTTGAGGAATATATTTTTTAATTCATAATTTATGGCATAAAGGGTTAATCTTTTTCTTTCAAAATATGAATGAAAAAATATTCAATTTGCTTAAAGGAAATGCGAAAATCTGTATCTATTTACATTTGTTCGATCTGTAAGGTATATGCGTTTCGTCTTTTCCTTTGGTAGACAGAATTCAATAGAAAACCGTCCGAACGTATTAGAATTCAAATGCCTGACATATCGACAATAAAATAAAATTTAGATGTCTGAAACTGCACAAAAATATCGTTAACTTCTAAGAAAAGATCGAAAAAAAAATGTACTCGCGTGGGGTCATAACTTTTACTGAGATCACTTACGCGTGAAAAATTGAAAGGAAGAAATGTTGATATCTACAACTTTCAAAGGAAAAAAATCAATTACGTCCAAATTTATTTCTGGTTCTACTTTCTTTTCAGGGAGACCATTCAGCAAAAGTTGGGCTCGATAACATTTCTAAATAGATTCTAAATTTTAGTAAGAGTTTTGATATCAACTTTTTCGAATGAATCCAAAATTTTCTTTCAAGTAATGCAAAGAAATGGATATCATATAAATGATGTGGGATACGATATTTTTAGAATTCCCTCGTCTTCTGGAAATGTATGAGCTGAAAAAGGTTTTTAATGATGAAAACTTGCCTTTCATTTATTTTTTTAGAACGTTTTGCTGAATTTAACATGTAAAGCATCGAAATGTATATCATTTTATACAGCCAACTTTATTTAAACTCAGATATGCATACAGCTTTCAAGATAGATATAAAAATAGTATTTCTATAATAAATATAAATACAAGTTTTCCAATATTTTTGTTGCATTTTCAAAATTAAGATTCCTTTTACTTAACTGTTAGAATATTTGTTAAAAAAAAAAGCTAGTTGTATTTTTTAAATAAATTTTTAAAAATAGTGAAAAAGTAAACACGTATTAAAAAATAGTACAATTATTTTCTTATGGATTATTTTATTAACGCCATTTTACGAAGTGACTCGAGAGTTATTGGCGACGGGCCTCATAATCGTGAATCACGATCAAGTGACGAGAACGAAGTCTGAGCTGACATCCCATTCTTCAAACTCCCACATTATGACAAGATTTCTGATTTAATCAATAACGGTCTTAGTGGAGAAACAACCCCTACAGAAGAAAGCAATGGTCATGGGTATCTTCAGCTTCAGCTACCGGTTATTAAAGTAGAAAATGTATATTAGACACGATGAAAGATAATTGAATACGGGGGAGTATCGTCAAGTTTTGATTTTTACAATAAATGAACGAGATAGAAACTTGATTTTTACTAGTTATTCTTAACATTTCTCTACATCGTCATCGTCCAGAGTTACACATTTCTCCCAAAGTTTCTTGACCTTACAAGTACAATTATTGTAGAACTCGGCAGATAGCGTTGAGAACCATTGCTCCAAATTGCATTGCTCGTCAAATCTCCGACGCCGTAATGGATTTTTTGAGTTCTAGGAATAAGAAATAGTCCTTCGGGGAGAGATCGGGAGAATGCAGTAGATGTAACAAAATTTCAAAGCTTCGCCGCTTTGATTCCTCAACCGCACTTCGTGATTAATGAGCAAGTGTATTATCGGCAAGAAGACGGATGCTTTTGGTGATCATACCTAGCGGCTTCTTGATAAGAGCGTCTTGAAATTTGAGCAGCAACAGGCGGTAATATACACCTTTGATGGTCTGACACTTCTCTAAGTAGTCAATTAAGATGCTCCATGACAGTCCCAAAGAATCGATAGCATGACCTTCTCTGTAGACGTCCATAACTAAGCCTCTCTTGGGGAGAGATGAGTCCCTGTGTTTCCATTCTTTGCTCTACCCTTTAATCTCTGGATTATATTGGAAGATCTAAGGTTTACCCATATTTATCAAATGATCAAAGCATCCTTTTCGTATTGCTCTAAATTATTCAACTTGATAAGTCATCCAACCAACTTATCTTCCTTTATAGGTCGCACTGTGTGGGCTTCTGTAATCGTGAAACTTAGCGTACTCGCAGCTTTGACATGTACAGTTCTTCATGAATAATTTTCCTCTAATATAAGTCTCATTCATGGTCATTTGGATGGATACTCTTTGATCTATAGGATTAAGACCTCCAATTTCTTCACTGTAGCAGCATCGTCCGTGAGTGAAGTTCTTCCACTTCTTAGATCGTCTGTGGGAAACATGTGACCAGATGGAAAACTCCTTTTCCACCTCACAACTACGTCTTATGACAGGCTAACAGTTGTATTAAAGGTCATCAATTTATCATGAATTTTCCAGGCACTGTAAGATCTCAAATAAAATTTAAAAAGTTCTGTTCAAAGTTTTTCTTAAGGTAATACATAAATCGAAACGTAAATAAAATACTTAATTTTTATATTTGTGTTATTATACTTCAATCCAATTATATATACTTCAATCCAATAAAAAAAATGTGCGAAATTTATTATGACATATTTTTAGAGAATTGAGTTCATTAGTGGTGAAAGCAAGTATCAGACACATATTGCAAATATTATATTTCAATCTAATAAAAAATTCAGAAGTTTATCATGACGTGTTTTTAAAAAATAAGTTCGTAACTTGTGAGAGCAGATATCAAAAATGTACGCAATAGCAAGATAAACTTTTCAAAAATAGTCAGGTACGACATTTTTGGGTTAACTAAAACAATAGTCCCTTGTTAATTAAGGGTTAAAATCATGCTGTGAGCCCTTATATTCTACATATAATGGATTACTTCAATCTGAAGTTTTCTGAAACAATACAAATCAACATTTATACCTGTAATTTGTAACATTGGGTACATAAGCGTAAATTGATATGCAGAATAAATTTCATCTAAGTATCTTAATTATTTCTCAGTAATAATTAATCATTAAGACATTTTTAGTGTGTAACAAAATTTCTATTGGATTATTACTTTAACCACAGATTTTTTAACTTTCTTTCTATCTTTCATGTTTTGAGTAGGAATAAAAAGTAAACTTTACACTAAATCTTGCTTTAAATTTCCTATAAATGATATTTGATGTTTAAATTTCAAGTAAAAATTCCTAAAATGATTTTTTTTTTTTTTTTTGTATTTCTCTTTTTTGAAACTTTACGTGCTAGGGTTAACGTCATTTGGAAATAATTTATTTATCTCTAATTATCGTTAAACTGAATACAACTAAAAAATTTTTGGTATGCGTTCAAAGAGTGTAATACTTTACTAACTGAACATTATAATTTCTGAAGAAAGTTAGAAGAAAGGGTGAAATCCTTATCTGTGCAAGTTTGCTGCTCACAGATTTTCCTATTATTCAATCAAGATAGTCTTATTATTCAAAAACACTTTTTATATTCGCATACTTGAAATAATATAATTTTTTTTTTACTTTTTAAACTAACGATTCACGTACATAGATTAAGTGTTTATTCTAATAAAAATATAACTATTGTTTTAAATGTTCGCAGTGGAATGTTTCAAATAAAATAAGTTAAAAAGAAATAATGTAATACTTTTTCGCGTACGTAAATATTTAAAGTGATATTTCGATGAGAGAAACCTCATATTACTTTTAAGTTATTGCAATATTGCTTTTAGATGCCCCATACAATGTATTAGATTATGATTTTTGAAAGGAAATATTATTTATGGCATCATGTATAAATAGTTGAAATATAATTCTGCCGAATTCGTAATTTCCATTATATCAATTAATCAAATATTTAAGAAATTATGTTTAAAAAGCAAAAAGACGCATATTTTATTTAACGAACGTCATACTGGATCTACAAAATAGAATAATTACAAACACCCTCATAATTTTAAACAATATTCAAATGAAGAAACAACAGCTAAGGTGGTAACACATTCTATATATTTCAGTATATCTCAATACTAAAACATTAATGCTTGATTGATTCCAACGTATCAGAACAACCCTATTCTTTTCATTATACAACTATTTGTGAATTTTGTCTCCAGAGTAATATATAGATTTCACTGCTGCTTTAAAATATATTGTAAAATAATGATGACGAACCTGCGACACATATGTCAAAGGCGGTAAAGACATTTTGAGTGATTCCCATTGCTAACAGACGTTTATCACAGAAGAACAGTCAACATGAAACTAAGATAAAACCTGGAACAGATAATTAAAATAAATGAGAATCCTGATATAGTACTCTCTACAGTACTTTTAAATTGTGACATTGCTTGTTTAACATCTTTCTGAGAAGCAACACAAGGGTTATAGGCAACAAACCTCATATTTTGAAACTCGGTCAAGTGATGAAGACGACACCAGATCTGGTACTTCCCTCTCCAGACTTCCGCACTACACCAATGTAAAGACTTTTGACTTCGATCAGATTTAGCATGCATCAGTTCTGTTACACGACGGGTCTTTCGTGTCCTCAGGCTTGAACCCACAATTCAAAGAAAACAATACCGATCACGAATTTGTGACCATAATCCCACTTGAAATGAACACTATGGAATTAAATGGTTTCCAAAGAATGTAAGTTTATGATTTATAGATGCAACCTAATGCATCTAGGATCAAGTATTTTTCGTCTTGAGGTCAAAATTTGAGAATCTAAAAATAATTCTCTGGGAGAATGAAAATAGAAGTCGGACCCTTAATTAATGGACCCTTTTAGCTCTCTAAAAAAATCTAGCAATAAATTTACCAACCAATTTTTTTCTTCTCATTTTCTAACCTTTCCTGTTGAGAGAGCGAAGTGAGTGTGGTGAGTATCTGATGAAATCGTGTAAGTGTCTGTATCAGTCTTGGCGAGAAACCTCTTTTAAGCGCGTCACTGGGAGGAGCGAAGGGTAACCACAAAGAGAAAAAAAATGCCCTTTTTTTCAGGACAAACTTATAACATTTTTGAGAATTATGTGTTTTATTACTCTCGACGGGTCATTCATATGAAAATGCAAAGAATTTATAAAGGACCAACTTAAATTACTGACCACTATGATCGTGAGACCACATATCTTTAGTGACAAGACCCGTTTCAAATTGTGTTCTGTGAAAACTGTCTAAGAACAACCAGGGACATAAATAGTTTTCAATTAGAATTTAATATTTCATTACCCTAAGTATTAAGTAAAATTATTTTCATTCCTTTTTCCTTTATTAATAATTTTAAAACTAAAGCGAAACTTTTTATAACTTTGATTATTTTTATCAATACAGTGTTTTTCTTATTCATTCGTAACTGCATAACATAATCCACTATTCGTAATGCAACTGTAAATGATAATTGCCTGTGAGAGGTAATTAGATGATAAGATTTCATTAATCAGATTTCCTTAAAATTTTAAATTTATATATTTCCATGCATCATATATATCTGATGTAAACAAATCAATTTTACTTTTACAAATGATGGTGGTTTAAAGAAGGAAACTCTTAAAACTTCAACGCCATCAAAATGGACTTTCTCGTATTTCTTTTTTTTCTGGGAATAATGCGATCATGTTCATATACTAGTCATCTAACCGAAAGAAGAAAAAAGTTTAAAACTTCATTAACATTAAATCACAACGTAATCCTTATTTTTCTAAAACTGATGCGATCATTTTCATATTCTATTCGCTTTAATGGGAGGGGGGGAAGAAATCCTAAATTTTCATCGACATCAGAATGGACTTATTTGTATTCTTTATTTTATTTTATTCTCATTTATTTATTTATTTGATAATTACACAATGAGATAGTCATTTAACAGCAAAAAAAACAATCTTAAAATTTCATTAACATTAAAATAAGACTTACTCATATTCCTTATTTTTCAGAGATTTACCCGTCAATTTTCATATAATAGTCTTTTAAGCGGAAAAAACACTTAAAACTTCATCAATACCAAAATTGACTCATTTGAATTCCTTATTTTTCGAGGAATTACACCATTATTTTCATGCACTAGCCATTTAACATGAAGAAAATAAAACCTTAAGAATTTCTCTTCATCCAAACCAATTCAATGGTTTTCCTTATGATTCTGTGAATGACACTACCGTTTTCATATACTAGCCATTTAGCCGAAATGTTAACATCATAACGCGAACCATATTGTTTGAGGGATTTACTCTTTGTTTTCGCTAACCCTTGAGAAATATATGAAGAGAAATAAAATAAAGAGGGTAGCAAAAAGTGTCCGTAACCAGTATTGGGTTGACACAGAGCAAAGAGGAAAACGGTTCCTCTCGTAAGTAAGTAAGCCCAAGGGAAATATCAAGTCGCCATAAATCAGAGTTAAGTCAGTCTTGCAGGGTTAAGGTACACGAGCCGAGCTTTAAGGCCATGTTATTAAGAAAGACTTACAAGAGAGGATACTGAGAAGTGACACCTTAAAGAATGTTGATCTTAGGGATTCTTGTATTTTCCATGGATGATAAACCTAAATATTGCTTTTATAGGAAAAGATCAATGGTATATTTTTGAGCTTCACTGTAAATTTTAAGAAATTGCATTGTAATCAGTTTTTTATCGCTTAGATAACATGTTTCATTTATAATTTGACCGTAAAGAGCCACAGACAATTATTTTAGAAAGCTTTTTCATGTGTTTCTAACATTTAACGTTTTATCTCTACTTCAGTTCCTTTTCGCTTCAGGCATAAATGTCAAAAACTGTTAGGTATGGAGGGTAGATTAATATGCAAAGATTTATTAACATGTACTAACAGTTTGTTGTTTTGAAAAAGTGGTGTTATCAAAAATGCGTGGGCATGAAATAAAGAATAGGTTAGGTTCAACAGATTGACATTATAATACATTATGATTGTATTAATTACACTTAAGGTATTGCTACATTGCTAGGATATATTTAACATTGCAAAGCAATTTTTAACATCGCTAAAGAATTTTTAACATTTCTAAGATGTATTTAATTTTATATTTTACCATTTGCTTTTATTTTAATATCCTAATAGAGTATTATTGTCCACTTTAATAACTTATCGTTTGCTCTTATTTTGGTATTTTATACAATGATTGATTCTTAAGAATCGACTTTTTTATTCTATCTGTTGTTATCAGAATGTCTTCTTCAACTTATTTAACTCAACTTACTCAACTCAATTAACTCAATGTATTTCAGAATGTTTTGCTTGTGGAAATAAAAATACGTTTGGAACTTTAAGAAGGTATATTATTTTCTTGATATTGAATGCTTCTGTAGCGCTCGAAAAAATGCTTACTTTACGGAGATTAATATTAATTTTGGTGAACCAATTAGATAAATTAGTAAGATGTTTTAAATTAGGTAGTATTTTCAATCGATTTTATAAGGATGATTTCCATGAAAAAACATTTAAATTTCTAAATTATAAGAAGTAAACTTCCTAAATAGAGATTCAATCATTATTGTAATGCTTGTATGTACATTAAACTTTTTCCATAATATACGTAAATCTTTCAAATTCAAAATTCATACAGAATCCTAGCCAAATTGGTAATGCTAAAGGGATGTTTATTTCTCAAAAATCAGAATAATCACAGAATCATTTCTTCTCCAAATTAAATTCACCCAATTTTTATCGGTTTCTGAAATTCAACTTTTATTGCTTCAAAATAAGTCTAGATTTTAAAGTTATCACTATTTCAGAATGAAAAAAACGAGAATTTTTGGAGGTTTTCCCAAATGAAATAAATTATCATTCTTTTTATGAAAATGAGTTGTTTTATTTTCGAATGAGTATACATTACTAGTTTAAAGAATCATCGTCAGAACGAAAAATAATTTTGAGAATTTTGCACTCGGCTAAAGATATAGCTCCTAGAAAAGAGGGTCCGTTATCTCTGGAGCCCACAATATTGTGGTGGTTGGCTTCATTAAACCGTTGTATTTCTTAAAAAAAAATAACGGGTTTTCCAAAAGAGTATTGTTTGCGAAGAATCACGCCTATGGTTTGCATAAACACGTTTAAGTGATGTCACCCACCGGAATGTTACGGCCTCTAGATAAAGGTATCGAAACCATAAAGCTAGAAACCATAGCTTTAAGGAAAGTTTCCATACGTACGCTAGAAATATTGGCAAAATACTGTGATTTGATAACAATAGAAGCAGAGTATTATTTTAATCTTTCTTGCATTTCGGGTGTTATGAATACAACCCTTTATACAAAAAGGGAAGAAAAGTTTTGAAAGCTTTAAAGTCTATGTCATAATCGAAAAAGTCGAGTCATTCATCTTCACATTCCCTCACTGAATGCATATCATCATCGTTTTCAAAGCTTTTCACACAAGAATTTATGCCTTCTTCACACACAAAATCATCTTCGCTGCCATCCGTACAGTTACAGATGCAGCAATTTTTAAAACTGGGAATTAAAACTTCGGCTTACTTACGAGATTTAAAATTTAGACAGAACTTAAGTCAAAAAATATATTATCGGCTTATATTCGAAAATAAGCGATATTAAGGCTGTTTCCAGGTAATATCGAAGAATAGGACCTGAAATTGGGATACGTTTACCCGATAAAAAATGCGCTCAAACATTAATTTAATCGCTCGAACATTTGTCTCCTTTACTGTCATGTAAATTTCTTCTAAACTATAGGTATTCACGTGAAAAATTATGTGGTTTCGGAATATTTCTTAATTTTAAAAATGTTGCATCATAAACGGAATAGATGCGTTTCAACGTTGCAAGCGTATGTGAAAAATGGAACAATTTTATGCCTAGAAATGTGTTCGAAATTTTAATCTGGCATTGTGACCAGCATGTTTTATAATACTATTCATTTCTATCTGAATCAGTTTCTTTTGTTCTGCTGTAAATCATTTACCATATTTCGTCTCCTTTACTGTAATGCTAAAGGACCTTTGCACTTTACGTGTTAACGTGAAAAAAGGCGTATTCTTAGAATGTTCCCAAGAATATTTTCTAGATTATTGTATAATTATCAGATGCATGAGAAACAACGTCGAAAGCTTATACGAAAATTGAACAATTTTTTGCGTCGAAATGTGTTCGAAGTTTCGATCTCTTTCTTTGACATTAGGCGAAGACAGCCTTTAAGATTCAATTTGTACATCAAAATCATTATAAAAATTATATCCATCATAAAAAGAAACCCGTGTTCATCCTTTTTCTTTTATAACCACAAAACACTACAGATCTATTTAAATTACGACTATCGTCATACCTATCTTTTAACGAACCCTTTTCGCATTTTAAAGATTCTTCCCTTTCCCTTAAGAATATCTCGCAACACGCACAATTTTGATTTTACAACACTATGTCTTGAAATGTGGTAATAAAACGGAGACAAAGTACAAACTTACATTGAAAGCGAACAGCCATAAAGAGTTTTTCATCGCCTTTTAAAACGCTTTACTGACCTTGTCTCTTGTTTTGTAATTGGCACCTTAAAAAACCACTAGCATCCGAAATCGCGTTTCGAATGCGAAGGAAGCGTAAAAGAAGCAAAGAAGATGAAAAGACTGGATACAAGTATTTTTGCTTCATTCTGCCTTCATTGGGACTTAAATGGTGAGTGCATAAAGTTCATTGGAATTTCTTTTATTTCGGAACTCTCTCGTCAGGAGCTTACCTTCTTTAAGTATGTACAAGACTCGAGACCCCGAGATATCTTAACGATATTTTCTTTCCTAGGGTTTTCACTGTCCTTGACAAACTCGAATGATGCACCCCAGAACGTCTATATAGTGACCCTTCTCTATCTCTTCGACTCTTCTTCAATAAATTCTTTATTTTTATCCAATTTTCAAACATCTAAATCATAGTTTCACTGTGTTTGACGTAGCTTAGTTACATTTGGAAATCCTGCCACTAAACTTCATTATAATAAAAAAAGTTATAAACTTAGAAAGAAACCCCAGATGTTAGTCAGAAGGAAGTATCACGAACAGTCCATGTTACAAACTTAAAAGAAGATTAATTTACTAAATTTCAAAAGGATTTTATTGGAAACTTAAAATTATTCGCAAGATTCTTCCTGCTTTTACTATTCGTCATCACTCAATGCTCTTAAAGTGATGTAATTTTGATCTTGGAAATGAATTAAGAGTTAGGGATAGTTCAGTTTAATTCGTAAGAAATTTGGTAAATTTAGTTATTTTATATAGAAATAATAATACCTTGAACAAAAAGAAATTTAATTATTTATTACCCTACCGCTTGGAAATATTGATTATTCCAAACGGTCAACTTTAAATTCTGAATAGAGTATTTTTTATCTTTAATAAATGTATTTCATTTACTCTTTTTCTCATAGTTAAACTTGATTGAATCATATTATCAGCCTCGTCTATCATCTTAAATTTTAATCACAATATCTAAATTCCACTTTTATTCAAGCACAGGACAATTAATTAAAATAGTCAGATATATCCAAAATATCTTTATTTAATCCTCAAATAAGGGTGATACTCTCCACAGTTGAGTTCTTTTCTCTAGTGAGTACTGACAACTTCTATAAACTATCAAAGTATACGCGTACCATGACAAGATACGATTAATTTCTTCCATTGTTCGGACAGCATTTTGAGCCTTATTCTCATCAAATCATCTATTCACACCAGAAGACTTCCGCACACACCACACTAACACTCTTCTTATTACCACAGCTTTCTTTATATTCAATCCTCTGTCGCTTTTGTATGACTTGATTGTATCTATTCACTCTACTTCCGAAGTTTATTAAATTGCATCATGTTCCATTTGATTGCGAAGAAGTTAGGAACTTAAATATAAAATTAGAAAGATACACCAGATGTTAGTCAGATGGAAGTATCGCAAACAATCCATGTTACAAACTTAAAATAAGATTGATTAACTAAATTTCAAAAGGATTTTATTAGAAACTTAAAATTATTCGCAAGATTCTTCCTGCTGTTACTAAACAGTTTATTATTAACCTATGCCTTATATTATGTCTTGCACTACCATCGTGTAGTTAAGAAACTAAGGTAAATATTTTTAAAAAATTGGATAGTCAGCCTACTATATTAATTATTGTCTTGATACTATTGCAGGTAAACGTACAAAAAGTATTTTCAGCATAAAAAGGTTGCCATTTATTGTAAGTACTGTAATAACTTTGATTTCTGCTAGATATTATGGCCGAATTCCAATAAAAAGGCCGGTGTAATCAATTAAGATGGGACGTAATCCTATTACTTGATTCGTCTGCCATCTTAATTGTTACCCTTATCACAAATCTAAATTTTATTTTACGTTCAAGCACAGATAGAGAATATAAAATAATTACAAGCCAACACTTCAGCAATCAAGTCAGTTGTGTGTTTCAAAATAGAGCTTTTTGATTCTCTAGTAAGGAGAATGCTCTCGGCCATACACAGTTCCAAGTTCCTCGCTGCGAGTACTAATAACTTCTATAAAAAATCAAAGAGTACCCCCTTACCGGAATAATTCTACCAAATAGTAAATTAATCAGACAATGTAGAGAAATTGTCTCCTCCAATCACGTAGACATGGAAGAAACTCCCGTGACATCATTCGAACATTCTTGCTGCTACCACAACCTTTTCTCAATACAATTCTCTGACACTTTTTTTCATCTTGGTTTTATAAATTCAATCCTCTTCTAAGGTTTGCGAAAGTTGCGTAACCACTTTTCGTTTGATTGTATGCACATTGGAAACTTGAATGAATTGAAAGAATTCCCAGGCGTTAGTTACGGAAAGTTTCGAGAATAGCCTATGTTACAATACTAATCGTCAAAAGTGGCTATTGTATGCCAATCGCTTCAAAGATCATCCCATCAAACTTCGGAAAAATGTATTATTCACTCATGAATCGAAAATTGAGATATTCCCCATAAAAAAGAGCGCACAAATTTGGGGAGCTGTGAATTGCGAACATAGAGAGCAACCAATGAAAATAGTGTCAATAGTAAAGTGTATTAAAATCAATTATTAATTAAAGTTATTAATAAGTGTATTAAATTGAAGAGTATCGCGTTTCGTCCACATTATAATTGATCTGAATATCTGAAATATTTCTTTGAGAGTAAAAGCATTAATTGTATATGTATCATTAATAAATTTTCATTAACTTACATTATAACTGTGTCTGGTTCAAAACCTTAAAAGCTTTTTTCTCACATTTTAAAGCTCTAAATTGAGCTGAAATTTTCTATGATATTTTCGATTGTTTTGGATATACGATAATTTAATTATAATAAATAAAAATTAATTCATTAAAACTAATTATTTAAAAAAAGTCAAATTCTTTTGACAAATTTATCACCAAGTCGCCAAATGGTTGCCAAATCTGTCATTTACAATTTATCGTTTACTTTAATTTTAATAACATAAAGTTCAAATATATTCAAATTAATAATTCATCGTTTGCTTCAATTTTAATATTGGAGAAGTTTACTATGGTCCATTTCTCGGTATTTCATCGATTACTTTAATTCTTATATTTAATTCAGTAATTCAATAATAAATATAAAAAAAAGGAAAGAAAAACCTTGGGTGGCTAAATCTGTTCTTTGTAAAACGTTGCATAGAACTTTTTTATAATTTATATTTCTTTTTCTTGTATAAAAAAATTATGTTACGCAAAGTGAGAAGTTTGAAACAAAACCCATGCTCCAAAAACTCGTTTCTTACCGGTGTTATTCATCTCTTGGTAAAAAAAAAATTCATCAAATACAAACAAAAACATCCGATTCAGCAATCATTTTTGGAGTTGTGCAGCAAGTAAACGATAAGCTAGTCATTTGTCCTAAAACTGCGTATTATGTGAACATTCTTTCAAAAGTAAGTTTCTTTTCGTAATAATTTGCTTTTAATGAATACAAGAAAGATTAATTATACAGATGGAGTCATAAAACTTTCTCTCTGCAAAGAATGTTATTAATCTGAAGCAAAGAATACGCGTAGACTGAATTGGTCTTAAATAATACAGATATATTAATGATTCTATACATAAAGAACTAATGAACAAAATATATTCATTTTTAGCTTTGTCTGCTTGGAATTAATTTTCAGTAGCTGCAGCTCGTAATTTTGAAATGATTTCTAACATTTGAATACTTATTTTTTCCCTCTTAGAATTTATTTCTGAACTGCTTTAATGATGTTTTTTTTATTTCGTTTGTACAGTAAATTGAAATTTTCATTTACAATTGTAATATTTTAACAATACGCGATGTAATCAAAAGAAACATAATGATTGTTAAAATACGTTGAATGTACTTGAAAAGCAATACTTTTATAGAAATCTAACCAAATAAAGCTTTATTTTTTTTATTATTATCTCGATAGGAAAAAAAAAATGATCATGTTCAGTCGACTCAAATGTTAATATTTGTACTAATCAACAAATTTATTCTTAGAATGCACGATTTACTTTTGGGATATTAAAAGTATTTAAAGTTCTAAATCTCAAGGCTCTATTGATTTCGCAATAGCCTAGTGGTTGTGGCCTCGGATTCGTGGCCATTTTGGTTTTCTTCGAGTCGTGGTTTCGAACTCATATGCCACTGAAGATACGCCTTGTAGCTGAGCTGATTCACGTTAAATCTGGTTGAGGTCCCAAACCATCCGGTTGACGAGGCGTAGAAGTTTGGAGAGAGAGGAGTCAGCTCAAATGTCATCTTGACCTAGGTTCAAAATATCAATGTCTGTCTATTGCTCTCATGTTCCATCTAAGTGAGATGTTCATGAAAGCATCCAAATCAAATAAGATTCGACTTTTCTTTTTAAATCTGGTAACGTCTGCCCATTCCGGGTTGCCTCTTGTGCCATAGCTAAATTCAATGATTAAACACTAAGACTCAATAAGTCAAGCAAAGAGACACTAGAACAATAATTACGCAATTTATTAACTTCTAGTTAATATAACAACAATTATAAATGCTCTCCCGTGAAAGGGTTTTACTACCTTAACTCAATCCACCAATAATAATCTAACAGACTCTTACCACTAAGCCTTCCTCGACTGCAACTCAGACTCTGGAACAATTATTGAACACTGGAATAACTAAATCTCTTGAATCACTCCACTTGTAAACCAATCACCTACTTCAACCTCTCTTTCCACCTCTTTCAACTCTTCCTTCAACCTCTCTATCGCGACTTTCAGTCGGAGTTTATATATTTCCTAGCTCTCTCTCTTCACTTCATTTCTACTTGTTTTACCAAAATCACATTTAATTTTTGGTTGGGCAAATGTTGTTTAGCAAAAGCAATCAATCTTAATTAGAAGTCCCCAAGGTAAGTGAAGAGAAACCGCGAATAGCCCAATGTCACAATCTTTAAATCAGTTCTGAATCTGTTTTATCCTTGTGTAATTAAACAAGATTTCAAATTAAATGTCATTAAAGATTTCAGTTTAATGATTTTTTTAATAATTTATAGCTTGAATAAATAGACGTCATACAATCTCTTAAATTACTATCTTATCTTCTAAACCAAATGGAAACTGCTAATGACAAAAAAGAAATTCGCCGACTATTTGATATTGATTTATTTCTCATGGTAATATTAAATCATACCCACTATTAAATTTTTTATAAGAAAAATGTAATTGTGACACATTTTTTTAAACAATACTTAGAAAAAATATAAAGAAAAATATAATCTAGGAAGGCATTTCTTGCCTATCAATTATAAGTCGAATAATGTAGTGTAAATTATGCAATGAAATGAAAACGAAGGCAAATGAACCAAATCAATACATTTTTATCCAAGTATCCTGTAAGCAACCTATTCTCTCAAAGGTTACATTATTTTAAATGTACGAGAACTATCATAAAAAATCAATTAATTTATTTTGTATCAATTTGCATCAATTCTCTCACATTTCGGTGAGTACAATTGATTGAGACTAACAAATTTCCAACAACTCTGTTATATTTTTGGCTGCTTATATATTTGTAATCATATGATTTGTTCATAGATGGCGCTACGAGTGATTTTCCGCACTTGCCTTTTCTTTCATGTGAGATCAGTTAATTCTGATTCAGGTTCGGAGTCTAAGCGTCGTCAAAAATTCAAAGGGGAAAGCACACATTCCCGGATGTGGTTACGCTCTGAGCTGGGAGAAAAAAAGAAGGATAATGCGTCTAATTAGATTCTTTCAGGCATAAACTGATTAAAGTCATGGCCTTGGAGTTCAACTTAAATCATTTGTGAATGGTGCACATATTTTTTAAATTATTTTATTGAATAAACGTATTATTCGGAGAAGATCAGCATCATTTTTGCTGTAAAAATAATTCCCAGTAACAGATACTGCCCGACATACTTCCATTTACATTAGATGAAATCTATGATGTACATATCATTATATCAATTTTATCTGTAAGAATCACGTTTCTTTTAAAAGAGGCGAGACTTCATTTTAAATAATTCAAATAGAAAAGACTCCAACCGTAGTTAAAGGCAAAATCACGATATAACCTAATGTCTCCAAAGACGATAATCAGTTCACTCTACTCTAACGTGTCAGAAGGTTCACAGATCATTAGCTGCCCAATTTAACAATAACAATTTATTAAAACATTTAAACTAAATTTAAATTAAGAAAAATATCTGCTGACGACCTGAACAATTAATTAAAAGAGGCAAAGCCGAAGGGATAGTTTGTGTTAAAAGTGAGAATCGAGGTTGAAGCTGTTCCAAAAAAGTAAAACTTCGCTTAAAGTAGTTGAAGCAGAGAGAAATCTCAATTTCACTTAAGAGTTCTGACAACTGCACATTCAGCTTATTTTCTTCTTCATAACTGCTGGGTAATATTCCCAATGGTAAGCACGAAAGGATCACAAGACGTCATACTTTCCCATTTAATCAGAAAATCATTTTCAAAATCTGAAATAATACACATAAAATAAGAATGCATTTTTAACATCCGGAATCATACATATAAAATAAGAAAAGCACATACTTTCAACTCCTGAAATCATTTACATAAAATAAGAAAAGTATTTTCAACATTTGAAACGATACAATTAAAATAGAAAAAAGCCTTTTCAACATTTGAAAACATACATACAAAATAATAATTCGAGATAAAAACCAACGTTTTTAAAAACAACGTTTTTATATGGTGACAAAGTTTATTTAAGAAAGTTATTGAAATATTAGATAAAACTGGTCGCAAATATCTAAATATTGCATTGTTAGACAAGTAAGAACGGTTCCCAAAATTTCAGAGCTAAAGCTTGATGGGAAGTTGGTTAAATTATTGACAGAAAATGTGATGACACACTGATACACGCAGAGACAGACACACACCAAGTTAAATACATAAAAGTGTTAAAACTCACTAAAATTAATTAATTCATCCGGTAAATTAAATGGTTGGAATGCAGTTTAACCCAATCACCCTTGACGACAAGAATTATTTGGTGGTATTTTGCCAAATGTGGCTTCCCTGGTTCGTTTTACGGACTTAACGATCAGCCCAAAAAAATCGCCAAGTTTGGTGCCAATTTTTGAAATCGCGCCAAGTGATTGGACTAAACTGCATTATTAAAGAAAATATTCGTTAAAACTTGTCGCAAACGTCTGAATATTGCATTGTTAGGCGAGTACGAACGATCCCCAAAATTTCAAAGCTCTAGCTTGATGGGAAGTTGGTTAAATTAACGATCGAAAATTTGATGACACACACACACACACACACCAAGTGAAATTCAGAAAAACGTTTTAAAAAAAGGTATTTTCAACATCTGAAATCAAACAAATTAAATAAGAAAAGGCATTTTTCTACAACGAAAACCACATATATGAAAGGGACGATCTAACTGTTTTTCTCAAATTACTTTTTCTTAAATACACAATATAAAATACATAATTAATTTCTCCCAAGAATGGCACTAATACTTTTTAATAATAAGTCAGAGATTCAAAGTCAAAAATTTTAATAAAATTAGTCGGTTAAAATTTCTTAACAGATTTATTATCCGTACATTCTATCAAATACAATTTGTAATTGTTAAATTATACGCAGATTATTAAATTTGAGTACGATTTTCAAATATTATAATATATAATTAATTCATTCAGATTATAATAGAAAAATGTTGAATAATTCTTTGATGCCAATTGCTTGGAAAAATTAGATGAAATAATCCAAAAAGATAGTGATATTTAAACATAATAATACAAAAACTTATAAACATTTCAAACCATTGTAACACTTGAATTATAATAAGGAAATAAACATTTAATTCTTTGTTATAAATTATTTAGAGAAATCGGATAAAATAATCCAAAAAGATAATGATATTTGAACCATAATAATAAAGAAATTTAATAATATTTGAACCATAATAATAAAGAAATTCCCATTGAAAACTGTTACTTCCTGTGATATTTGTTTCAGACCATTCTTCGACATGTTGGAAGGATGTTTGGTAAAAATTCTGCACTTTTCCGCTATAACCGAATTTGATTCGTCTAAATTAGACAATTTTCTTTTTATTGTCAAAAGAATAAATTTTTCTTTAAAATCGTGATTTATATTAAAATTCAAAACTTTTCAAAATAAGAATAATTTCTGTAGGTGAAATATGTTCATCTTCAATCTTTTGAATAGTTTTGTGAAAAATAGATACTTGATAATGTAGAAAATATATTAATATGTCCAATATTTCATAATTGAAAAAAGATTCCAGAATCTTTGGACATTTGTCTAAATTTTAAAAACTGAACAGAGAGGCTCAAATAATTGTAAAATACGCTCTGTAGCAGGTGTTAGAGCGAGCCATCTAACTTTTAAATATCCTAAAAGTTTTTTGTGTTCATCATTTGCATAAAAATTTGTCGCTGAATCTCTAAATACAGAGATTAACAAATTAGTTTTAATTTATCGAAAAGGAGGACAAGAAGGAGGATACTTTTCAAGGAACTACAGATCCTACAAAAGAAGGACGATTAGTCATCTTATATATAGCTAAAATTTCTTTAAGAATAAAAATATCTTTTCCTCATCATATAAAAATAGTATGGAATTCTCACATAAATAAATTATAATTTGATTCCTAAGATAGGCATTATTGGAGCTTGTTTCATCTCTAAAAAACAAGAATCTAAATTATTCTCAAACACTTAAAATCATATTAAAAATAATATAAACTTATATTTGTAAAATTAATCAGTGAAAAGTATAAATTTCAAATAGACCTAAATATATTTAATGTTATGGAATTTTAATAAAATAATACGAATTTATTCTAGGTATTGTAAATTTACCATCAGTACCTAAGTAATTTAACTAAAAAATCGTGAAATTTTCATGAATAACAGTAAAATTTGCATTAATAAAATATAAAAAAAAGGAAGGTGATAGGAATTTATAAATTGTTTAATCTTTTATATTTTACGGTAACCAAGAAATTTTAGAAGAAATTAAGTATAATTAACTTCATGTCATTTTTTAAAATATTTCAAAATAGGAAAAAAAAAAAACGATCATTATATCAAGATTTGAAGAAGATTAACTTTATAGATTTCGAAGTTTTTCCTCAAGATATGGGTGAAGTAATATTCAAATGTATTAAAGATAAATGTGAAATTCTGCAATCATATGTATTTAAATAAATTGCTTCGGTTTTTTTTTCCCCGTGTCCATAGAGTCGGCTATATAAAAATACGGATTAAAAGAGCAATTTAAACCATCTGTTTGATTTTGTAAGGGTAAAATCTTTCAATTGGATATTTGTCCATGAATTTCACCCCTTTAAACTACCGGAGCTATAAAAATGCAGCTTGGTGATAAATCAAAATCTAGGAAATTTCTACAAATCCGTGTCTGAGCTGTAAGATAATTTATCAACTTTTTCCTCTGGTAAACAATATTTTAAGAAAATTCAACTTCAATAAGGCTTTTGAGCTCAAAATGCATACGCATTGATAATTCGAACGTCCTTGTGTGCCAAAATTGAAGCTTTTACATGTCTGTTACTACAAAAAAATGTCGTTTTTTCTAAGTAGGTTAGCAACTAAAACACTGCATTTGACTATGTATTTTAAGGAAAGGGGGTTCAACGAAAGTAATTGGAATGAAAGAAGTAGATTTAAAAAGGAAAAAATCATTTATATCAAAATGTTTTTGTTTAACATTTCCCACATTTAATAAAATTGAATTCGATAAAATGTCATAATAGAAGCTCCATTTCGGTTATAATTTCCACGCAAATATTTTTGTGTGAAATTTTCTTTCAGTTCATAAGAATACCTAGATTTTGATACTGTATATTTATTTCTTAAGTTACTTTTTTTATTATTGCAAATAAGAAAAATTGAATATGAAAATATCTGAATCTATGGCGTTGTCAATGCTTGTCAATATTTTTTAAAACTGTGAAAAGAAAAAGTGTTGGCTCATTTTTTTTAAACCTAGAAACTGATACGTGGTCCCCACGATTATGGATCGGAAGTTGTATAATTCGGTATGATCTTTTTTTGACTCTTTGAATTTATGCATGAAAGACCCGTCGAGGGTCATTATACGTTTAATATTCAGAGATGTGAATCGCATATTCAAGGAATGAAAGGTGCTTTCTCTCTCTGTGGGGCTATACTGCATCCTTCCTAGCGTCACCGTGAAGTAAGAAGATAGCTCATAGATTTTAACATACGTGCCCACTCTCATTCATACTGATATGTCACACTCGAGCGTCAAACAATCACTTAACGCTAAATTCATTAAATCCTGTACACGAATAAAACTCATATTTTTAGAACACCACTGTCATCCTTCTCCAGGTATATTAAACTAAGTTTATGTTTACATTAATCTTATTTATTCAATAAATTAATTTAATGTAGCAAATGATGGTCTTATCATATGTGTCATTGTTTTAGTTGTTATTCTCTATTTTCATCTGTGGTTGGAGCCTTTTTCTCACCACCATACGATCAGATCATTTGATCTACTTACAAAATTTGAGATTACAAAAGTTGTTAATCTCAAATTTCTTAG
>BMAW01129960.1:1300041-1313840 GCA_019974015.1 Nephila pilipes | reverse complement strand
TATGGGACGTACTTTCACAGCATTAATACTTGTGGGAGGACTTTGATAACCACACTATCGAGAACCACCTATTATTCGATCCCCTATTAGTTTAACCTTCTGTAGTTTTGCTGGCGCTACCCTGAAGGTAGATACCTATATCCCTGATGATGGTATGCGTGATTGTCTATCTTGCTCTCGTCTATCTGGTGATCGTCGTCGATCAACATTTGGCCCCTTGTTACCCTGTTGCGAACACCTCGGGCGCTGATATTGTTCCTGCCTGGGTGGTGGGTTATGAAATGCCTGACACGACTCGTATATTGTCGCTATTGCCAAAAGTTGGAATTTTGTAATGGGATTCCGAAGCTCAACGTAATCCAGCACATTTTGAGCTATGCTGTGTATTATGTGCTGAACTATTGTCTCATCCTTGACAACAAAATTCTGTAATTGAGCTACTTTAAGCATAAGGAGAAAAATGTGTTGGAGACTAAATAGGCTTTTTGTCTTGATGCATAATAATCAGCTTCAAGTTCTGTGTGATCTCACACTGCAGAGAAGGCACGTTGAAGGGCTTGTTTTAAGAGTTTGATATCTCCCTCTCTACCTCTAACTAGATTTTCTCCTATCACCAAGTACCATTCACGAGCACGACCTGTGAGATGATTCCTCAAATATGCCGGCTGAAGGGCCTCCGGGATGCCGTAAAAACCATGCTATCATCCAAGCTAACTAAAATATCAATTACATTTCCTAATCCATCAAAAAACTGCACGGGCAACACGGCCATACCGATTACTGTTCCTACTCCAGGGGTGGAAACGGTTGGGCGCCTCTGTAATGTTTTGTTACTTCTACCCGACTCTTGTGCCATGGTGTGAGTAAATAAAACTAACTCTAAAATTCAATAACTGATGCAAAGACAAAGACTGTACCAACTCACCTATTTATTTATCAATTACTGTAATATAATATTCAATGGGTTGTAATTCTCTCTAGACTCTAAGATTAACCCACCAATTCAAATATTATTTAAACAATACGCTCTTACCAAACCTTTCCAGTTGGGGTAGTTTTTATCTGTCAAATCCTCTGCGACAGCTATAACCAGTAACTACTCTTGATAGTACCGACCTCTTACCAGAAATATACTCAGAGTTAACCATACTCTTCCTCTATCCTCTAAATTTCGCTTCACTTATATATCACTATATCTGACTTACTTCATTTTATTTCTACTTGCATCTAATTAACATAATCACGTTTCATTTTGGTTGTGAAAAATTATTCCATGCAATCAATTTCAATTAAAGTCCCCAAGTTTAATGAAGATAAAATCGCGAATAGCCCAGCGACACAATAGGTGATCGTTTACTGCGGCCTAAAAATGACATTTTTGCGAAAAACGCAACAAAAACTACAACAAATCTCTGTGATTTTTTGTTGTTGCAACAAAAGTGACACGTTTGCAAACAAAAGTGAACACGTTTGTTTGCAATTTTAAAATTAAATTTTGGAAAGTGAAATTCCTTCAAATAATATTTCTAATGAATCAAGGAAGCACCCTGTACTTTTTAACAGCCAAATAAAAAATAGCAAAATGTGAAACATTTTAATTCTGAGACAAAATTACATTTATTTTAACTTGATTTTTAAATTTGCTTAAAATTTTGATACAAAAGTATGTGATTACTGTTGAGCAAATAAAAACAGATGAGCCACCAGCAATATTTACATGATTTATCAAAATACTTTCATTTATTTTTTTACAAATATTAAAGATATTTTTTTTACCCTGAGAAACATCTCGTAGTTAAACAAACCCACTTAAGCAGTTATAAAAAACTAAAAATGCACTAATTTTTCTTTATATTTTGCATTACTTTTCAAGGCATTAGTTGTTTTTTATTTTTAGAATTTGCATCAGTTGGCTTATTGTAAATTAATGATATGAAATTTCTTCCTTTTGAATTAACCAAAAAAGGGGCGGTGAGCCCAACAAAGGATATGCAATTTTCATCATTGAGGAAGTATATAATTTAGGTTTATATTACAGTATTAAAAGTTCTCCATATAAAGTTTTGTAAAACATTCTTTCTTTTCTTTTTATTTATCACTAGCGTTATATGTATATTTTTCGAATTTATTTTGTTCATTTAAGAGATTTATTTGACGAAATATGTTATTGATCGTACCTCGAAAATTGTTTTGACTAGAAACATTTTTTTCTAGTCATTTTCTTCCCTCGAAATTTATTAAAAATTTCTTAAAACGTTCATTTTCTAAATTTCATTTCATGAGTTTTTCTCTTGTTTGATTCTGAAGTACAAAGTCTTAAGAAAATGTATACATTTTGCTGTTTATATTGTTCAGTTATTTAGTGTGTTTAGTATCATATCTGGAAGAAATTGAATGAAAAAGGAACTTTATTGAATTTCAAGTAAAATTAATCCTGCACAAATGTTTCACGCATATTTTTAACAGATGTTCAGCATTATATTGACGGACACTAATAACAATTTCATTTTAAAATCAATAATTTATTTAAAAAATTACAATCACATTAGCAATTATTACATAACAGCTAGATATTATAAAATCATTGAAGACATTGCTATGTTGATGGTACTGCTAGGAAGAACCGATTGCTCTGAGATAAATTTACAGTCTACAGAGCGAGTTTTCGGAGTTGAAACCCAGTGTTGCCAACATTAAAATGCAAGATAACAATTCGTTAAATTGTTCCCAGGTTTTTTTTTTTTTTTTTTTTATTTTTTTATATATATATATATTTATTATAAATTATTATTATTATTATAATTTTAAGACTTTCCAGAATATCTTTTACTCTTCTTGACCAGTGTTCTGAATATTCTAACATAATATCTAAACCTATGCATTTTCAATCTGAGAGAGTTCTCAGCCAAATTAATCTGATCTTAGTCCGTTAATGAATCTAGTTATTAGGATACTTTTATTATGTGTTCAATTCAGCCTACTCCAACATCTACGTAACAATATTATGTTTTAAATGGTAATATTCAGATACATTAAATATCATATTGTTAATCAATATCAAGGAAATTTTTGTTTATAATATTACCAAACAATATTATTAATACTGAAGTGTTTTAATAACAAAATCAATGCTATCATGCATAATACAACGAATCTTTATTTCTGATATTTGCATTGCATAAAACACTGCTTAATGTACGACTAAATTATGGTATTTTACGGTATAAGCTAGATTATAATGATGAAAATATATGCCCACATCAACTAAACTATTCTATAAAAACTTCATTTAAAAAAAATTAAAAATTAAATAACCTTTAAGCATAACTATTGTTTTCTTTTATATAGTAATTTTTCGAAGGTTTACTATGGTTGAATTGTTTAAACTATTTCTTTCAATAAATAAATAATAATAAATAATTTTCCACTTATTCAAAAAAAAGATATAAATAAGCTCAAAACGAAACTGAATTATTAAACCTCTTTGGAGAAATTACTCTTTATTTTAATTTTGACTCTTGTTTACAAAATTGCAAAAAAAATTATTGTTTACGTAAATATCGTATCACAGCTAATAAAAACATGTGAAATTAGTTGTTTTTATACATGTCTCATTCAGAAAACGGTTGCCACGTGGAGAGTAAGATATGAACGTACGCGGAGTAAAAAAGTCATATTAAAAAAAATCGTGCCTGAAACATATGCGTAACGAATTTCTTTGCGCAATATGTTAGTAAAATAATTTAAGATGTGTTAGCATAACGAATCAAGTTCAAATAAGTCTATTGCTATATTCTATATTTTTTTCCTAAAATGTGTCGCAAAAGGCATATATTAATATATTCATCAATCTTGTATGCATTTATTTCTCACGGTTCCTTTCTTAAAAATAATTTATCCTATTTCGGGTTCAGTAATTTGTGACCTAGCTTTCAGTGAGCTTCAAAACACATAACATTTCTGACCTCTTTTTAAATCGGCATGTTTGAGTAAGGACGTGGAGCATGCCGTATCAGAGACGTTTCATGATTTTCCATATAATTTTAACGGGTACCAAAAATAAATCTCTTTAAATAAAAATGTTTGATTAAAGTATATAAGTATATGCATTCTGAACTCGTGCAGACGATAAAAATATCCAAGAATTTCGTATCATTCTAGCAGCTGGAAAATTAAATTCAAGCACTCAAAGTTAATTTAATTGAATATTCTTGTATTATTGAAAAACGCATCACAAAAGGAAAATTAATATAACATAGTTATAGTTAAAACAATTTTGATGAGCTACATAAGTTATACACTTATCCTTATTTGCTTTCTTGGTTCTTAAAGAAAATCTGCTGGGCGTCGAGAACATTTTACTATACGTTTACTAATACGTATTTTTAATATACGTATAAAATTATAATGTTTTACAAACGTGAACAAAAAACACTTTGTAACATTGGCTGTTCGAGATACTTTCCCGAGACTAACATCTGGGGTTTAGTTCTCAATTTCTTTCCAATCAAATGAAACGTGGCTATGAAAATTATGAGAAATTTTGGAAATGGAATGAACTTATATAATCAAGCCGTATAAAAGCGACAGAGAATTGAATTGAAGTAAATTAAGGTTATAATAACAAGAAGAGTGTTAGTGTGATGTGAGGTGAGGTGCGTGGAAAAATTCTGGAGTGGGTCTGGTCAGATTAGGAGATAACTCGACACCGTCAGAGATACTACAGGAGGTTTTCGTAATCGTATCCTTTGACATAGTATAAATGTTATTAATACTTGTGGATATGACCTTGATTGTGGAGAAATTCCCTCTTATTTGAGGAATAAATAAAGATATTTTTTTACAGAATTGGTAATTAATTGGTCTGTGCTTGAACTTAAGTTGAAATTTAGATCTTGTGATTAAATTGAAGATGACGGATAAGACGGGCAATAGGATTACGCAGCAAGTTCATTGAAATGAGACTTGACAGTTATGATAAACTCTGTACGAAAATATGAGTTGCGACCTCACAGTCCAGAGCAACAAACTTCCGAATTTACATTTAAAATTTTGAAAGCGAAAAGTTCGATCGTTACCAGATTGTACATTGTGCCAAGCAGTTCGATACTATATTAAAGAGAAGTTAGTGTTCTAAACTTGTACAAGGCAAAATAGAGACCAATTTATTAAAAATATATATAACCTAATTACAATCTAATTACACAACTTCACCAAACTACCTAAATAGGTGAACTAATCTAACTACAATCCCACACTGCCGAAAGAAATAAAAAGATGATCTGTTAAGACGAGAGAAATTTTGATTCAGCTCTTGCATCTGTTTTTTATACCCCATTTTCGATAAGAATGGTATAACACATTTTGCTCTCTATCTTCCTTCAAGCATAAAATTAAAATTTTAAAAAGATCGCATCTTTCAAATCAATAAATATCCCCTATAACCAGAATATAACGTTACTTTTATCGATAAATATTCAAGAAGAAGAAAAACCACCAAATGTGACAGGATTACAGATTCTATGGTTAAAATCCTCAGAACAGCATTCTTCACTTTCTTGTGTGTTGAAATGAATTTGATTATCAAATTAATGGAGCCAATGCTCTTTTCTTGAAAGTCAATCTATATCGAAATTACTTTTCGTATTTTTCTAATGTTGATTCTTTTTATTTCCTTATTTATCTGTTTATTGATTAAAAATGATCAATCTATGATGAAAAATCATGGCAAAAATAAATTTGAAATTGAGAAAGACACAATCCAAAATGCTTAAAACATTAATTTTATATTATTTAAGACACATTAACTTCCTGAAAAGATTGATTTCTAAAACCATATCCAATAAACTAAGCAACGGGATGCATTCAGATTATACGGTCGAGAGTTTATAGGAAAGAAAACATCAGATGTTCTGGTGACCAATTTACTTTTCATACTTAAGCGTACTTATACATGACCATATGTACAATAAAATACTAAAGCAAAATACCACAGAGTTACAAATTATTTAAAATAATATCCTCTAAATAGCTTCAAGAGACTCAATGGCTGAAGCAATTTAGCAAGAATTTTATATCTACCAAATTCTTGTTTCCTCTGATGAATTAATTGCTGAAATTAATTAATTAGCAGCACAAAGTATTCATTCTATTCCATTCATCGCCAAAAATGATTCATAAGCACATCAATTGAGCTTTAATTGTACTAAGAAGAGAGGGTTAAAATGAGAATTCTTAGAATACGTTTCTTTTTTTATCTTTTTTGCGCCTTGTTTAGCACGGATTCTATCACGTTTCCCCCTTCGACTAACACTTTGGGGACTTAAAGCGAAAGTGTTTGAAATGAATACCTCTCTTAATAGATGAAGCGTGATTTATGTATATTATATTAGAATTACTGAAGTGTACTGAATAAGAGGAGATAAATTACATTAATAAGCAGCAAAGAATTTAATATGAAGTTTGTTTGTGTAGTAGAGAAAGAAGATGTGTAAAGAATGATTAGATCACAGCCTGGATGGAAATACACACACACACAGATATATATATATATATATATATATATATATATATATATATATAGGGTCAATGAATTGGACTCTCATCTCTAAATTTAATATGGACACACGCGAGATGTGTGAGAGAAGATGTAAAACACTTATCTGTAAATAACTTATTTTTATCTCAAATATAATAAAACTTTTTATTTGATTTTAATAGATCGTCCCATTTATTTTGATGTTATTTTGAATCATTTGCAACGTTGGTAGTGTTGTGCTTTTGATGGTATTAATTAATCCCTTACCAAGCCATTAAGCTCGACGTAATCCAGGTTTAAGTAATAGGAGACGACGTTCAGTAAATAAACTAGAGTGATGCTTTTTAGACCAATACATGTGATGTGATTGTTTATTAATATCATACTGATAAGCAATACGAATACTTTTGATCTCATAATTTTGAACCGTGGTCAAATGAGACAACAACAGAGCTGACCTCTCACGCTCCAAATTTCCACACCATGCCTCGGGACTTCGACTAGAATTAATGTGCATTACATGTCCCGCTTCATGGCGTATCTTTAATGGCATCAGGGCTTGAACCTTGAATTGACAAAAACAACGAGAGTCCGCGAGCGTGACCATAAGGCTTCCGCTGCCATTTTAAACCAATACATTTGGATATTTGATTTTCTTTTACTTGAGCCATCAAAATGTGCAGAGCATAGTAGGCCTTCATTTCGCTTACGGTAACAAGGTACCGAGTGTAGTGTACTTCCCATCATTTTCGTTCGACTTGCAGTTCCTGATGTGAGAAGAAATTTGTGAAGGCAACTAGTATTTCCTAAGATTTGCCATCAAATATAATAGAAAATAGCCCTAATAACCCTGGGTCCTCGCTTAAATTATTAGAAATGAATAATTTTATGCTGGGAGATTCAGAATATTTCCAAATAATTGGAGTGTTTCCATGAAGTTGACTCGTAATATTCATGCTTGGACCAAAATTTCCATCACGAGTCAGGCTCGTTAAAGTAAAGAAAGGGGATAATTAAATATGAAGGCGAATCTTACACAATCAACAACTGCTTTTTCAAAAAGCATTTAATTTTATTATAACGCTTCTAAGCACGACGCTCTAAGTCTTATGGTGGCCCTCTTTAAACTGCTTACCATCTTCTCACAACACTTACACCTTTTCACCTTGTGATGACGTTATATTCCTAATCGCTTCTTATTCCATAGCTAAACTAAATATACTAACACTAAAGAGTCAATAAGTTATGCAAGAAGACGTTAAACAGATTTCACACACTATATTTATTCCACTGTTTAGTACTATAACGACAAATGAACACCGACTCTCTAAAATAACGCCTAGATATATTTGCCTGTCTCACTAATATCAAACTAACAGAGTCTTACCAAAATGTCAAAGTTGAGGCTGACTCAACTTCTATTCTGCGCTATGCCATCGATAACTTGTAGCAATTTTTAATCTCGTCTACGACTACGGGACAACTGTTCAACGCTAGAGTCATTCGACATCTATCGTGTGTCTCTCGCTTTTCTTATATACTTTCCTATCTACCTCACTTCACTTTATTTCTACCTTCCTCTAATTTAAATACTCAAGTTTCATTTTGGTTGAGAAGAAATTGTTATTTATAGCAATCAATCTTAATTAAAAGTCCCCAAGGTGAGTGAAGAGAATACCGCGAATAGCCCAACGTCACAACCTTGCCATAAGACGTCACATTAGAAAAGCAAATTTCTACACACAAATTGTATGTATTCTGGGGGCATACTTGGGATATTAGAATTTATTCCTTTGAAGTGTACGGAAGATTACAACAGAAGATAAAAATGAGTTCTTACCTTACCGATCCTGGTGATTCGTCTAATATCCTGCTATTTTCCTGGACCTGTTTGGATTTCCTCCTCTCCCAGACCAGCTGAGTTCATCTTTGACTAGTAGAAGAATTTTTTCTAACCAGAAGATTCATAGTCCTCCCTACTCAACGGATCGCAGTATTCAGTTGCCGTGTTTTCTGGATACTCGAATCTTGTTACTATTAGTGTCAACAAGGTTGCTCACCAGGTGTTCTTCAACTCTTTATTCTAAGATACATTTAAGATACAAGTTGAAAATATGTCGCAGAATACCTTCATTATTTTCTGCTCTTACGGATTCCCTTTTTTCATTCAAATAAATCTATATTTGAGGAGGATAGCAGATATTTTGCAGAATTAACATTATATTCATGAAATCAAAATAACTGTTAGCTGGGAGCGTGAAACATAAATTTACTAAACGTTTGCCTCATATTCTATACGTGAGTTTTATTTTTCATATTAGTTATCTTCTTAAAAAATTTTGTTAAAACTTAATAATTTTAGTTTAAAACTTTAGTTCAATTTGAGAACGTTCATTTTATCAAATTCTTATAAATAATACATATATGTATTCAGCGAAAGGCTTTCCATTTTATATCAACAAAAAATTAAAAAGGCGAATTTTGAAGCATTTTAGCGTTTCAGTTATCTCAAAAGAAGAAAACCTTGTAAAAATTTATTTATTGAGAAAAATTTAAAAGTGACCCTAATACTTTTTTGGTGTTGAACTATTTGCGAAAAATTTGCATAAAATTACAATTTTGTCTCAGCCAAATGAAATGTGATTTGGTAAATTAGATATAGACAGAACTGAAGTGGCTTTAATTAGAGATAATGATATATAAATGAAATAGAATTGAAAGGAAGATAAAAGGTGATAGAGAGCAACGATAAGCTGAAAGCTATTAGGAAATTATATTGAAATACAGCTAGTCTTTAGGATAGAAGTGATTCTTCGTCTTAGTACTAAGCTATGAAGCTAATGTTAGTGAGAATTATTGGAATCAGAACGAGTGATTTGGTTAACTGAGACTTTATATTTAAATCATAATCTAGGTTTGTTGAGTTAAATGGGATTCGATAGAGAGCGATCCTTTCTATTATTTAAGGATTAATAGCGTATTTTATCTTATTCTTACGTATCTACAATTGGAATCTAGTAATTATTACCTAATATACTAGACTGAAAGATGGCGATAGAATTGAATAATGAAGAAAGGTCGTTACAACTTCTTTGGCCATATTACTTGCAAAAAATATGTGTTGCAAAATTTTAAATTTGAAGGAGAAAATGCGATGTGTAAGCCATTTTAATAATAACTTAAAGAAGAAAGATAGTACTAATAAACCCTCGTATGATTGTTTTTTTTCTCCCCCATTTTTTCCTACTTCATCTTAGCCAACACAATTCCAAATCTAAGTTAAAATGACTATATTACTCTCAGGTACCTTATTGCAGAAAAAGCAGGGGGCTGTTACGTTTTGTTACTCATTTTAATGTTGATATATCGGATTCTTGTAATCTAATACGCAATATAAATTAGGTCCTTTAAAGGTTCTTATTCGCCTCTAGACACGTTTCAGACAAATTTTCGTCGCCAATTAGGACGCACATTGGCGTGATTGCCTGAGGATACAACACGTGTCTGCTAGCAGCAGTTCGAAGTGTGTCATACAAACTCATTAACTGGCTGACCTGAGTAGCTGAGTCTCTAGGATAGATTTCTATTAGATAATATAATATAAGGAGTCAATCTCTCTCTATCTCTTGAAATAGGCGCTTGTTCTGCGATTATCTAAAATGCAATTTTCTTGATTCTTTTGAGTTAAATATTTGATACTAACTGATCACGCATTTAATTAAATAAACACGAACAATTTAGATCGAAACATCTTACGAATCAAACCTCACTTTTTAAAACTAGTCTCAAAAGTTATTTTTAATATAAAAGAACATTTAATTTTTCTCAATTTGAAAGTTTTAAAGGTTTTTCTTTCATGAGATTTTACTTTTTATGATGATAAATATTGAATTTTTAAAGAACATCTTTTAATATTATGAAGGGGAAATTAAAAGGAAAAAAATGATTTAATACATCTTCCTTTCCATTCATACGGCCTTTTTTTTTTCGTCAATAACTATTCTTTTGTTGCAAGAATATTTAAAGCATATATTTCAAAATTCATTTGAATATATATCGTTTGAGTCCAATTCGACTTCAGAAAACTAAGTTTTTGATAATACTAAACATTTCTTATAGTAAATGAATTGTAATTTAGTGTACAAGTTTTTCTCTTTTCAAATTTATTTTATAAAATAAATTTTCTCTGAATAATTGTTACACAACATTACCCGTTACTTAATTAAAATGGTATAACCCAGCAAATATCACTAAATTAATTTGATAGAATAACAGAATAAATATTTTTACAATAACTAGGAGCAATACAGAGAAAGAACAATTTAAATAAATGTCTTAACATATGAAAAAACACTTAATAAAGCTAAATTTAGCAAATTTTTCACTGATAAAAATTCAGCAAAAAATACATGAATAAAAATTCAGCAAATATACATCAATAAAAATTCAGCAAAATGTGGTTAAAGAAAGAGCATTTGCATTAGAAGTGATTTTAAAAATATGGATGTAATACTTTATGCTACCCAACGAATACGTGAAAACATGAATACATTACATAACTAAATAATATAAAAACAATCCATAATTACTTAATATACGTAATCATTTTCTTTAAATAAAGACTGTTTGAATTGATTCTGCTAAATCTGCTTTTGAATTAGAATGAAACAGAATACAAGTACTTAGACATTTTAATTCAATAAATTTGTCCCACAATACCTATAAAAAATACGATCAGAAGTCAGGAAATCTCATTATATTTACAACACACACACACACAATTTACAAAGCTTTATTTCTCTGCAATTATAAACTCGCTGGTAAAAGCTCTTTCCAAACATTTAAATTAAAAGTCAGCAGAAAAGTTTAAATTAAATTACCTAAATTGGAAGGAAACCCTTGTTTCAAATTATTCAAAAGAAAATTGTTCGTCTTTAATTTTATAGTGATAATTAATAAGCGATACTTGTTACAGAAAATATACAGTTATTGAACTTTCCCCACTTATTCTGAGTACAAACTGCATTTTTTTCATTTGGTTATAATAAAGGTAACTTGTCTTTAAAATTTAAGTTTACTAAAATAATGATAAATCTCGTACCAAGTTAAAACATCAAAGAAAGAAAATCGTAGTGCTAAAATTAATTCACAAAATTAGAAGCTTTAATTCATTTGCAAAACGTACACGGAGAAAAAAGAAATACTCAAAAATGAATACCTAGACGTACTCATTTTGAAATGAGTATGTTTGTATCAGATTTGAGCGTATACCTTTATCGAATGTGAACATTACAAGTATTCAAAACCCAAAAAAATGGGAAATCAGCATTCTCAAAAAATTATTACCGATATAAAGACTATAAAAGTTCCTTTTATATACTGACAACGTATTTTACAAAGTGGGGTTCAAAAACAAATATGGTTTGCTTTAATATTTCGAACTATATTTCGTATTTACCACGCTACACGCGGTAGAATACAGGAATATTAAAATGAGTATGTAAGCATACTCATTTTCGCGTCTGTGTTTGTTTACATTTTTTTCCCAGTGAATTACTCACAACTATAGAAAGATTATTTTATTTAAGATATAAAAATGTTATTGATCATGATTTATGATTTGAAATGATTTTCTGTGAGTAGTTATTTGTGCTTTGCAGGTGTTTTTTTTGTCTGTATTCATATTACATCGTAATCGTAGCTTAGTGACTTCTTACTTTAATTTGCATTAAAATTATTTTCATGCATGTAAATATTTGTGTATGAAGCTTATATTTTATAGAATAACATTACAGTATTCAAAAAGCAGTGTTGTTAAAATTTTGAGCCATTTTGCTACATTTTTTTTTATCTATGACTATACAGCGATGATGCTCGACAAGAATTCCATTTTTTTTTTCACTTCATAAGTGTGTAAGGAAACTGTCTTTTTTTAATTGACAGAGAAATTATTATACATTTTTATCTTGCTTTAAGATATATATTTGTATTTAAGGTGTTAAGGTTTTACTATTTTTGAAGAATTGTACATCCGTATTTTGTTCCAATAATACTGTGTGGTAATCAAAAAGTTAGAAATGATACATTCAGAATAAAATGTTGACAAAAATAGTTTTTATTCCTGATTAATTTTATTATGAATTGAAGTAAATTTCAGATGCTTTATGACAGAAGTAAGATATTTCAGAATATATATTTTTTAAAAAATATGGTTTTAATTTAAACTCAAATTTAATGTATATTTTGGAATCAAATTTTCACAATCTAATCAGGCATCCTTCCTGTTATGTCTCACTGTTCATCATATTATAAGTGATTGTCTTGTGTTTCATCACTATTGTCTCACATTTTTTAAGTAATCCAATTTAAACTCCTATGACTTGGGGTTAGAAACTACTACTTGTTTGTGTTCTAATTCAAAATTTGATTTTTATATAATTAAGGTTTATACACAGACATTTCATATCTTAGTTTCTTTTTATAACGTGGCCCAAAATTATTGCAAAATTTTGAATAAATATTTGGTGCAGTATATTCAAATTTTATTCTATTCATGAACTCCAACCTTTATACACACTGAATAAATAAAACAATTTCTTTTGTATTCGATACATGACACAAATACTATAGATATATACAACTAATTCATTATAAATTGTAAAAACACTTACAAATGTTCACCATAGTACAGGGCCAATCATTTTATCTAGCCCTTTTATATGTTGATACTTGTATTTTTATTTATACAATTTAACCACTTTATTCATGCATTTCTTTAAGTTAATATGCGTGTGCCGAGATGAGTTACTTTGTAATTCATCTCAGTTTTGGTGTTGGTCTTATTATACTAAAAAAAATCTTATTATATTGACATTTGTTTATAATCATAAGGAGACAGACTCTGTCCGAGTAAATTTTAATCCATTAACACCAATTAAAAATAACACGTGTTTAGAAAAAAAAAAAAAAAAAAACTTGTATAACATATATTCCTTGTATAACAAATGTTTTGGGATCTAAGTGTGTCAAAGTTCATAATTCAAAGCAGCAAGAACTGCTTTATAGAATGAATGGTTTCACAGACCAAGCAGAAATTCTTACATGTAATAGTTTATACTATAATGGTTAAGTATATTCCAAAAATATAGCTGTATTATATGGTTGTGTAGATGACTTGCTTCTCTTTCGAAAAATTAAAGAACTGTCTACATAATAACAATGCAAAAATAGTATATTTATTTGAAACAGCGTTGTTTGAAAA
>BMAW01129960.1:1286642-1299641 GCA_019974015.1 Nephila pilipes | reverse complement strand
TACTGTGTGGTAATCAAAAAGTTAGAAATGATACATTCAGAATAAAATGTTGACAAAAATAGTTTTTATTCCTGATTAATTTTATTATGAATTGAAGTAAATTTCAGATGCTTTATGACAGAAGTAAGATATTTCAGAATATATATTTTTTAAAAAATATGGTTTTAATTTAAACTCAAATTTAATGTATATTTTGGAATCAAATTTTCACAATCTAATCAGGCATCCTTCCTGTTATGTCTCACTGTTCATCATATTATAAGTGATTGTCTTGTGTTTCATCACTATTGTCTCACGTTTTTTAAGTAATCCAATTTGAACTCCTATGACTTGGGGTTAGAAACTACTACTTGTTTGTGTTCTAATTCAAAATTTGATTTTTATATAATTAAGGTTTATACACAGACATTTCATATCTTAGTTTCTTTTTATAACGTGGCCCAAAATTATTGCAAAATTTTGAATAAATATTTGGTGCAGTATATTCAAATTTTATTCTATTCATGAACTCCAACCTTTATGCACACTGAATAAATAAAACAATTTCTTTTGTATTCGATACATGACACAAATACTATAGATATATACAACTAATTCATTATAAATTGTAAAAACACTTACAAATGTTCACCATAGTACAGGGCCAATCATTTTATCTAGCCCTTTTATATGTTGATACTTGTATTTTTATTTATACAATTTAACCACTTTATTCATGCATTTCTTTAAGTTAATATGCTTGTGCCGAGATGAGTTACTTTGTAATTCATCTCAGTTTTGGTGTTGGTCTTATTATACTAAAAAAATCTTATTATATTGACATTTGTTTATAATCATAAGGAGACAAGCTCTGTCCGAGTAAATTTTAATCCATTAACACCAATTAAAAATAACACGTGTTTAGAAAAAAAAAAAAAAAAAAAACTTGTATAACATATATTCCTTGTATAACAAATGTTTTGGGATCTAAGTGTGTCAAAGTTCATAATTCAAAGCAGCAAGAACTGCTTTATAGAATGAATGGTTTCACAGACCAAGCAGAAATTCTTACATGTAATAGTTTATACTATAATGGTTAAGTATATTCCAAAAATATAGCTGTATTATATGGTTGTGTAGATGACTTGCTTCTCTTTCGAAAAATTAAAGAACTGTCTACATAATAACAATGCAAAAATAGTATATTTATTTGAAACAGCGTTGTTTGAAAAGCATTTTCACTCGTAGTTAGTAACCTGACAAAATGTTGTTGTTTTGAAAGAAATAAAAAATCTTTTTACCTTTACATATTAGAACTTCCTAATAATTTTAAATTCCTCATTGCTCGCTATATCAAAACGTAACTTATTTTTTCAAATGGAGTTGGACTGTAGTATAAATTAGATAGCAGTGTTTATAAGTGGTTTTTGAAATGACATGCCTTCATCTGTAGAAGTTAAAATATTTTACTCTTTTTTTCAATATTCTTGTTTGAAAATTTTGAATGTTTTATTTTTAAATGCCTGATATCTATGTGTATAATATTCAGAATAAATTTTTCAAAAATATGATACAGTTTTATTTTTTCTGTGCACAGCGAATCATTAATTTTAGGTATTAGATTTTTTATGATGTAAATTCAAAAGGAAATATATATATATATATATTAGATGAAAAAAAAAGGCTGTACACCTAAGTTTTTTACTATGGAAAATCTAATTTTCTTCATAATGTTTGCAAAATATTTCCAATAACTTATTATTAAAAAACTGAGCTTTCAATAAAACTCAATTTTCTGCATGTATAGGATTTTAACAGAACTATATATTGCTTTTAGAAGTATTTTCACTCATATTCAGTAATTTGACAAAATGTTATTGATTTGAAAGAAGTAAAAAATCTGTTTACCTTTACATATGAGAACTTCCTATATTTTAAATACCTCATTGTAAGCTACATTAAAACATAAGCAATGTTGTACGAATGGGGATAGAGTTGGAATATAGCATGGATTAAATAGCAGTGTTTATAAGTGATTTTTAAAGCGACATGCCTTCATCTGCAGGAGTTAAAATATTAATTTTTTCTTAATATTCTTGTTTCAAAAATGTGAATGTTTTGTTTTTAAATACCCAATATCTATGTGTATGATATTCAGAATAAATTTTTCAAAAATATGATACGGTTTTATTTTTTCTGTGTACAACGAATCATTAATTTTAGGTATTTGCTTAGTTATGATGTTAATTCAAAAGTAAATATATATTAGATGGGGGGGGGGGGGAAATGCTGTACACATGTAAATAATATACATGAAAAAAAATGTTAAGTTTTTTATAATGGAAAATCTAATATTCATCATAATATTTCAAGATATTTCTAATAACTTATTATTAAGTGACTGAACTTTAAATAAAACTCCATTTTCTGCACATATAGGAAACAAACTATATATTGCTTCAAAAAACATAAATATAATTCTTTATGAACTGAATTGCTTCTGTAACTAATAGCTCAAATTCCTTACACATTTGTTTTGAAAAGAATTTAACTCTTGAATCGAATCGATTTTCATTAATTAAAGATTTATTAAACCACTCGAATTGATTTAAATTTGAGGTATAAGCTCAAATTACAGTTTATGATCACATAACAGTTGCATTTTTGTTTCTAAAAGTAACAATTTTGTTACAGTAAATGAATGACTTTTGGGTAAAATCCAACTTTGATGGATCCCCTTGGCGATTTTTTTAGATGGCGCCAAAGCAGGTGTTTCAAACTCTGAGCTTCCGAAAGAGAGAAAAAAAGATTGCGTCGTGCCTGGAAGGCAAATGAAGTACCAGAATGACACCAAGGCGGGTATTTCAAATGAGAAGCGAGAAAAGATGACACTCATTTTTCTATTCCACACTCATAATTGATACAAGATTATATTTAAAAATGAGTATGTGAAGTTTCCATTTTGAGTACCTACAAAAATGAGTATGTGCGAGTCTCAAATATGAGTATGTTGGGATCGGAGCCATTTTGAGTATGTGAAGTATTCAAAAGTGAGCACTTTCTACTCGATTTTGCATACCCGTTTTTCGCAGTGTATATAAATGAATTAAATATTCTCCACATCGGTCTGAGAAAAGTAAAACAGGAATCATAAAAATATTTCTAATGATTTTCAATGCGCTATATCGAATATTATTTTTGATCTTTATATACAAGTTTTGGCTACTAAATAACGATACTGATCTTGTAAAATATTTTATTTTGAAGTCATGCATGTTTACTTAATGCCAACTTCAAAATACACTCCTCCTCTATCCCTACAGCGCTCCATGCGAATCTTCCAGGGTTCGAAACGGTGCTGGAAGTCTTCTTCTATCCGCTCCTTTTGGACATGTGCCGCTTTCTCTTTCACAGCCTCAACGGACTCAAATCTTGTTCCTTTTAACGTAGATTTCTCCATAGGAAACAGACAGAAGAAGCATGTCATAACATACAGCGAATAAGGTGGATGGTCTAACACTGGGATGCTGTACTTGGTTAGAAACCTCTTGACAGACAATCTGGAATGAGCCGCTGTATTGTCTTTGTGGAAAAATTTGCCTGGATTTTTTATCAATACCTACAATTTTATCAATCGCACGAATACTTAATCGAATATAGATCGAACCAGATTACCAATTTTTTCGGTATTGTCATCCGTTTTTTGAAGTGGAAAGGCGCACCAAGCTTGTATCATCTTCAATGTCTTTTCGGCTGTCTTGAAAACGCTTAACCCGTTCACTACCAGAGTATCACATTTGATACGCTCGAGGTGGCTCTCCTGTGCCCAGCGTATCAATAGTGATACACTTAAAGAGAACGTTTTATTTCATTTTCTTAATATTACTAGATGGTATTACATTACCGCGAAATCTATATAGATAGGTTATTTGGAATGTTGACCTTGGTTATATGGGCTTGGATTTTACTTCTGGATATCAAAAGTAGGGGGGAGGGGGTTATTGTTAAAAGCACATATTGCGGTGCGGTTATTTAAATGTAATGACATAATATAAAGCGTGCACTTGCTTTCAGTTTACTTTTTTCTTTCTTCTTTCTTCTTAGAAGTTCGAAGGATAATTTATGGCCCCTTATGGGGGTTAGGGCTTTAGATAGCTGATGCTCTCAGCTGTTTATTTAATTCAGTTGGTTTTTATTTGTAGCAACAGTCATGCGAAAACAAAGTATTTATCTGATACTGATATTTGCTAAATAATGAATGAATCTGACAGTAATGTTAGCGAAAATAATCCAAATCTGTACATAGACATTAAAGTAAAAAAAAGGGGGGGAAGGACTAAGATGTACCCTTTGCTCAAAATCTTGAGTGAAGCGTCAGAATATGTATGTAAGACGTAAGACATATGAAGTTGGACAATGCAATGATTTTTTTTTATAAATATACCATACAGCAAAATAAGATTTATCTTTTATATCTATATATTCCATGTAATGGTATATCATTACACCACGAAATTTATGTAACATATGTAAATAAATTTTGTATTTTCTTAAAAGTATGATTTTTTATGTAATTTTATGCATAAAACATTCAATTTTCGATTAAATCCTTTTTTTCTTTTGTATATATTAAGATTAATGCATTTTAAATAAGATATGTAAATTCCAAAATATTTTAATGAATAGCTGATTTTAGAGGAATTTTTTTCACGAATTAGGCTTAGTATCTAAAATCGTCTGGGCACAGAGTGACACTCCACGGTAAAAAGCCGCGGTTCCAGAGAAGCACTTCTTTTTTCTCCCTCCGGTAGCGAAAAGGTTAAATCACTCAAAAACACGTACACGCTATAAACTTTCATTGTTATACACTTCTTTCAATAAATTATAAGTTTCAGTAGTGGTTTTTCCAAGTTTCATGCGAAATTTCGCAACAATTCATTGCTTCTCATTTTTCTGGCGAAACAAAAAAAAAATAACTGCAATGCCAACAACGGCTACGGGTGTACTGATTAGTTTACAGAAACGAGATGCACTGCATTCGAAAGTAAAGGCTACATGCTAAACAGCTATTGGTCACTGGCGTTTAGCGCATGCGTACTTCTTCTTCTGTAGCATTGTAAGACTCGTTATTTAATAGCCACACCACGTCATGTCCTATATAATAATATTCTTTTTTCTCGCATGGATAATAGTCATAGAATATAATCATCTTTTATAAAAATTATTCTATTAACATTTATTATTTTATGCTTATTCTATATAAGATATTATTAAAATTCTCGAAATTATTTTAACAAAATTCTTTTAAGTAATTTAAATTGTAGAATAATTACTTATTATTTCAACAGAAATGAAAAGAAAAAGCATTTTAGGGAAATAAAAAGTATGTGTTCTTAAAGTACAATGATGAATGTGAGGCTTAATCTATTTCAATTCCTTTCAATATAAAATGTAACTTTAAATATAAATACAAACCTAGACATGACAATGTAGCATTTTGGTCATATTGCAATGGAACCCGTGTAAAATGTCATTAATACGAGTCAATTTAAGAATAAAGAAATACAAATCATCATCATCTTATGAGTGTATTTATTATTTTTGTGTACAAAAGAAATTTAAGTGCCATTTCTCATTCATTAAAAAGAATTTATAATTAAAAAAATCCATTTCAGTCAAAATTTTAAGAAATGCTACTTTATTTCTGATAGAATTAAAATAAATTCCGTATCAAATGAAAACTTTAAGTCAATAATTTTGTTTGAGTATAAATAAAACAAACAAACAGCGAGATAATTTAGTCATAATTCAAGAGACTCTTTTCCTATGTATTCTCTAACATATGTGTGATATATTTTCCTGCGAAGAAAGCAAAATTCCTAAAAACATTTGATAAAATTAGAATGAATAAAAGAAGTAAAACGGCACTCCTCTTTCAGCGTGAAAAAAAATGTATGTTAAGTATTGGAAATAAAAAAGTATCAAAGTCTGCCAGTTTAAAAAGAAGATAAATGTTTTTAATTTTGTTTGCCATGGTACCTATCATTGCCAGGCCTTAACCATAATACTTTATTGGAAGCTAAATATTTAGCTTGAAAAGACTTCGGTAGAATAGAAAAAGAAATTTCTCTAGTGCATCTAATTTTTTTTTCTCTTGTTCTTTAATACCTCGTTTTTTCTCCTTTGAAGAAAAAAATTAATTCCATAAAATACGGGACGTAAAACATGGCAAAGTTTGTTTTATCAACAAGACATCATGTGGGACAGTTTTAGCAATAAATTTAACAATGTATCATTAAATTATATCATATTATGAGTACATATGCATTTTTTTCCGGCACTTTTCTTTCTTCTTTTCACAAAAAAATTATCATATAATACTAAACCATAAAAAATGTCTTAAGATATGAAGCAGATTTAATCTTTCTGTAGACTCAATTTTTTATAATATTATATTTTCAATGAAAATTTTGATTTCTGCTGTGAGCATATACCATTTATTTTTATTTATTTTTTTTTTTTTCCTTTTCACATAAAAACAGATTTTGATCTAAAAGCAAGTCATAAAGTTAATGCATGAATTTATAACTTTTCTTTAGTATACAGCCTATTTTTATCTAAAATATTAATTCAAATTAAGAAAACATCATATTTACGGAGGTTTGTTCTGGTGAATTTTTTGTTTGCAGTAGTTTAGCATACATTTCGCATTCTTTTACTAACACAAGTATACTCATGCTCAAAATTATTACATTCACTGCCTCAGCTTCTTTATTTTAAACACATTATTAAACTGAAAATATATGAATTTCAATTATTCTTCTATATTTGAATAATTATAGAGTAATTGAATAAATAAGAAAATAAGCGAACTTCAGTTTTTACACAGTGTTTGCGGGTTCTTGAAATTACTAAAGTCGATACTAAAATGTTTGTTCTTTATTCATCAAATTCAATTTTCATGTAACATCACTTAGAAAAAAATTAAAAGTCATCTCATATTCGCTCTGGAAATAGGCTTATTCAATTAGTTTTTATTCTACCAATGAATGGAACTCAGTAAAAAGCAGTATTTATGAGGTTCAATGAATAAGTAGAAAACTAAAGTGGGAGCATAAAATTTAAATTACCATCATTAATTCTATTAGAAGTTATTTCTTACACTTAGTAGAGTGAATCTATAAAAATAATAATTTTTAATAAAGCGTGATCTTTTCATTTCTTCCTTCAAATTAAAATGTGCGTAATAGCTCTTCGTTCCCTTTTATTGCTTTGATTGCATTGTGAGTGTGAAATATGAATTGTCCACTATGAAAACCATTAGGCGTTTTTTTTCCCAAAGATTAGCATATATGTATTGAATATTAATTTTGTTAATTAGCGATTTTGCTTTCATTTCTCAAACTTGAAACTTATCAAAGCTGAATTCCTTCATTTTCTCAGATATAAAAGATACATATAAAAAAAAGTTTATTTAACAAAACACCTCTATATGTAAAGGGTAAAAAGAACTGAAAAGAAATTTTTTCTTCAACGAGTAAAAAACTAAATGAAAATGCACTAAAAATAGCCATTTATCATCATCATAAATAAAAAAAAATGAGGATTTTAAAATCTAACTAAAATTACTTAACTAAAAACTGAAATTTTGAGCGCGATCATAAGTTAGAAATTTTAGACTGTTGGAGTGGGCCCAATACTTCAGTTTATAGTTTAAAATTTTCTGCTAGTTTTTAAAATCTTCACTTTTTATGTTTGTGATAAACTGTCAGTATATTTTCATTTATTTTCTTCCTGTCATTTAATTTCTGATTAAAAATGTTTATGGGGTTTTTTTTCTTCTTCTTAGCCACATAAAAGTGTTTTTTTAACTATATATACATTATTAGCCTCCTAAGGGGCTATTGTTTTAGGTGGATCCCTTTTCAAAAAACCAGATCACTTTTCAATTTTTTTTATTCTTTTGCTTTCTTTTTTAATTACATTTAGCTTAAATATATTCAACTTAATAATTTATCGCTTGCTGTAAATTTAATTACATGAAGCTGATATAATATTCAATTTGATAATTTATCGTTTGCTTTAATTTTTATTATATTTAGCCTAAATATATATTCAATTTAATAATTTATCGTTTAATTTAATTTTAATTTCGGAAAGGTTACTATTGTCTATTTCTCGATATTACATCGTTTACTTTAATTCTTATACTTAATTCAGTATTTTAATAATAATTATAAAAAAGCGCACCTTGAGTGGCAAAATCTGTTCTTTTCAAATCTTTGCATAGAACCTTTTTGTATTTTTTTCTACTCTTTTCGTCTTTATGTTCCAAAAAAGGTTTGATTGATAGAGTGTTTGTAGATGAAAAAGTGGGAGGGGATCTCTAAAAAAAGGCCCTCCTCCTAAATGAGCATTTCATTCTCATGACATCTTAATTTTTTCCAAAAAATCTTTGCATTTTAAATTTTTATAACTGTGTAAAATTATATCAATACTTGAACAATTTTAAACAAGAGAAATACGATTTATATACACTATTCATAACTTTTTACCAAGAAGTAATTTTTCAAAAATAATCGTTTCTGTCAGGGCCATGACAATATGCAATCCCCTTCAAAAGAATTATTTCCTAGAAAGCCACTGTTGGATCATTATCTAGGATTGACGAGAGAGAGTAAGTAAAATTCGAGAGACAATGACTCCATCTATTCCTTAAAGGTTAATAAAATAATTGGTCTTGCTCTTATGTATCTACAAAGGAGTCTGGTAAGTACTGACTCGTTAATTAGTCAAAAACAGGCCAGTAGAATTGAATAATGAAGGAAAGACACCACACTCAATCTTCAATTTTCAGACTCAATCTTCGTCTTTCTTTCTTTTTTCATTTTGTAATTGTAGTTCTTCAAAGATTAGATATTCATATGTAAACATTTTGCGTTTTCATACATATCTATTTAAATGATTCATATACATTCTCGTAGACTAATAGATTGGGATAGAATAAAAAATTGACATATTTATTGCTTTATCCATAAATAAAAAATTACTGGATTAAAATAATTGAAGTTTCATCGACATTTCTGTTTAAAATGCTTCCTCCACCTTCTTTCTTCTACAAATAGCATAAATTTTTCCATATACTTCAGAGTATTTCTTACTCTATTATTATCAAACATTACATCTTTCCCGCAAAAGGGAACTTATTGTCGGATGGATCATACTCACTGCTTATATTAACCCTCGAGAATATCTCACAAAGGAAATAAAAACTGAAAGGAATAATAATAAAAAAAAATCCTTTAGTAACAAACACTAGGTATACAAGGCAAAGAAGGATATAGCTTCTTTTAAGTAAGTCCAAAGAAAATATCGAGTCACCATAAATCAGGGTTAAGTTAGGCTTGAGGATCTCAAGAACACGAGCTGGAGCTTAGGGCGTTGGTATTAAGTTGGACTTACAGGAAAGGATACATTTTGAAGTGACACATCTAGAAGCGTTGATCTTTAGGAATCCTATATTTTCTACGACTGATGCACACTTAAAATTGCATTCAAAAGCATTAGCTCCTAAGTAAAGATAAATTTCATGGATTTTGGTCTTGTATATTTTTAAATGTTGAATTGAAATTGATGTCTTAAGGTATAAATAAAATGCTTACTTTGTAGACATAAATTTTGCTCCAAATAAGGCAAAAAACATTCGTTTCAATTACTTCTAGTTTTTCATTTTTACTCGTGTACGTTTCTTAATTTAAGTTCCTTTCTATTTGCGTGTTAAGTTGAATAGGTTCAAGTGAAATTTGAACCTGTGTCAAGTCAAATTTTACGTTCTTTATATAAATCAAAGATATTGTTTACTCTTGACTATATATATATATATATATATTGTCCCAAATTTCCGTAAAGATGAATTAAACAGAGAAAATATTTACTTTAAAATAATACAAATAAAAATAATATATAAATAAGAATATTCATCGTCAGTATTAATTATTTTTTCTTTCTCATTTTCTTTTATCAGACTCAAAAATCGAATTCAAACATTTCACAAACTTTTAGTTTTTTTTTTCTACCAGCAATTCAGTTTATTTTAATAATATATGTAATTGTGGAGTTCATAAGAAACCAAACTCTCACAGGATTATAAACACAGGTATTTTTTATTTAGCTCCATAGATAAAGAGGCTTTCGGCTTGAGCGTTAAAATGAAAGAAAAATGCTTCTTGGGAATATTTTGACATCTTAACTGAATAGTAAAGTTAATCAGATTGGTATGAGATATTCTTCATTAAAAAGCTATAAATTACTATTTATCACTATCACTAAATCTGTAATCTCTCATCTCGACAATGTCTAGGAACACCGCTATTTATTAAATTAAATATAGTTAACTTCATTTCTTTTTATAGTTGCATAAGCGAATTTCGGGAAAGGAAAGTTAAGACTCGCAGTAATAATTCTACTCAATCGAAGACAAATAAACTTTTTGGAAATTGTAAAAACATAAAATAATAAATTTTTGAATTAAATGTCGAAAAAAGAAAAGCAAATTAATTCTGTATAAAGAATTAAACACTAATTTATGGGTCCAATCTTTTCCTCATTGTAAGGATATAAGTCATTGATTCTTCTCTAAAACCAATATGCCATTTTATTCAAATTAGTTTTTGCTTCATTCTGATAGATATCCGAAGTTCCAGAAATAAGCAAAAACAGAACTCAGATTCTACGTAAATCTGAAGCATAGCTATCGTAATCATCTATTTTCTCGGTTCGTTTCTTTTAAATTAGTAAAATTCTGCATTTAATTACGAAAATTGTTATTTGCTATTTGACAGAAAATTTAGAACTCATAATGTGAGTTCACAATTTGGGAACTATATTTTTTTTAACATGTATCTCTTAAGTGCGTAAAATTAAGAAAAAATTATTTATAAAAATAAGATCTTTTTTTCACAAATGTATTTTCTAAAACTATTTTATTAAGAATAATGCATTTTTATTACACACCAAATTGTATAAATTAAAGCAAATATCAATACATACAATCAATTTCTGGACTCAAAAAAGGTAGTTTCTGAAATTTCTATTTGATTGAATTATTGGATTTATTGATTGCACATTAATGTCCCCCTTTGAAGCAGCACGGGAACTATTGACGACGGATCTCATAATTTTAAACCTCGGTCAAGTGACAAGGATAACACCTAAACAGGCACTTCCATCGTAAAATTTCCACGCCCCTTCAATAGAGGACTTTGAACTTCAATAGATTTAACATGCATCATCCCTGATACACGGTGGATCTTTAGTGGCATTAGGGATCGAAACTACGACTCGACGAAAAACGCCGTCTGTGAGTCCACGACCATGACCACTAGGCTTCCGCGGCCACTTGATTGAATTAGAACACCATCATTAATGAATAATTCTATTTTTGTTAAAACACAATCCAAATTTCAAAAAAAGGTATATTCATTTGTTATTTATGCTTTAAAAATCCCTCTTTATTAGCAAAATTATTTTTATTACCATGCTTTCTATTGCAGAATGAATGTCTTAAAGAAATGTCAATTCTTACTACTCTTGCAAGAGTTGAGACTCAAATTAAATCATTTTACAAAGTTTTGAAACCTTTTTCTTCAGAATCCTCAATAGCTTTTTCTAGGTATGAACTCATATATGACACATCTTGGAAGAAAGGGGAAAAAAAGATTGTGCTCTGAGTAACATTTTTGACAGTTTGATAAAGAAAATAACCGAAAAGATGAAAGACACCAAAATGGTCTTCACATTTTCAAAGACATTTTTGCATAAGCTGCCGAAAATAATGTAAACAGGCAGGTGGCGAAAATTCTAAAGTAAAGGGGGGGATATGCACATGAAGTTCATAAATATTTACTTCCTGGGGGATTTCAGTACACATGCACAGATAACCAAGTAAACTGTATATTCTGAGCGATTCGAAATGCTATGTATTATGAAGAATAAAAGTAAAAAATTAGTTTTCCCCCTTTTCAATGAATCTTTGAATTAATTTAAATAATTTTAAACTTATGAGAAAAGTAGTGCGAAAAGTGTTCACTACCATGACGATGTTTTTTTTTTCCCTCAGATCTTTAAAACACAATATGCAAATTATACTCTCATTGAGAGCACTACAGCGCCTTCTGTTGACATTCAAAGCAATACACCAATCAACCTCCAATTTATATAAAGATAATTTCCAAAATCTCTAATGATTTTAATGCTTTTTATTTGCAAATTATGTCGGAAAAATTTACAATCATGCATATTTATAATCAACTAAATTCGATCAAATCAAATAATTTTGCTAAAGAGATAATGATAACAATTTTCTAGCATTGCAGCTTTTAACTTTGTTGTTGTTTGAAATCAGGCATTTTTAACTCGAGGACTTCTGTAAAATATAATGATGATAAATATTATAAGAATTTATTTTTATTTAAAAATTGAAAATGAAATAGAGGGAAAATATATATATAAATGTTAAAATAAATATTATTTCTAGGACATAAATATATTAACATTTGTTTTAAGAAAATGGATTGATGGTGAACGCCTCAATCCTGCCTTTGCTTTACAGCGATACACCGCTCCCACTGCTGGTGTGATGGTATGGGGCAGCATGACAGCCCAGCGGTATGTCCATGACATCCTGCAACCACATGTGTTGCCACTCATGCAACGGCACCCAGGACCCATTTTTCAACTAGACAATGCTAGGCCTCACTCGGCAAGAATATCACAAGACTATCTCCACACTGTTACTACCCTTCCTTGGCCTGCCCGGTCCCCAGATTTGTCTCCAATCGAGCATATTTGGGATCATTTGGGACGGCGAGTTGGGCATCCCACGAGGGAACGAAATGTCTCAAGACATCATACAGAACTTGTATGCCACAATGCTCGATCGTATCACATAGTGCATTCGCGCTACAGGGGGTTCAACAGGGTATTAAATCCTCCGTTCTTTTGCCTTTTTCTCTGAAATAA
>BMAW01129960.1:1233073-1281663 GCA_019974015.1 Nephila pilipes | reverse complement strand
GGACTTCGGAGTGAAATGATAGAGCCATGTTTCATCCATTGTCACGTATCGACACAAAAACTCGGGTTTATTACGTTTGATCCTCTTCAAACACTGCTCCGAATCATCAACTCGTCGTTGTTTTTGGTCAAAAGTGAGCTCGCGCGGCACCCACTTTGCACAGAACTTTCTCATACCCAAATATTCGTGAATGATATGATGTACACGTTTACTTGATATCTTTAGAGTGCCTGCTATTTCATTCAATTTCAATTTATGGTCATTGAAAATAATTTTGTGGATTTTTTTAATGTTTTCGTCTGTAACAACCTCTTTTGGGCATCCACTGCGTTCACCGTCTTCGGTGCTCATTTCACCACGTCTAAACTTAGCATACCAATCCTTGATGGTTGATTTTCCTGGGGCAGTGTCCGGAAATTCGGCATCAAGCCAAGTTTTTGCTTCAACTGTATTTTTTCCCTTCAAAAAGCAATATTTTATGAACACGCGAAATTCCTTTTTATCCATTTTTTTCACAATAACAAAGGATGCTTCACTCAAAATGCTATAATTCACAAACTAATGATCCAACAGCTGTCAAATTGATACTACCTGTTATACTACAACTAATGTCCTATAGTTATTTCAGTCTTTGTTCTATGTATTATAATACATGTGTATTTTAATTATTTTTGAGTATGTTTGTTACATGTATTACTAGGAACATATATTTCATTTATATTCCTAGTATCTCACATAAATATCTAACTGCCCCTTCCAACAAAATATACAACTACTAATATCCTACAACAATTTTAGTTTTCCTTGTATGTATTTAGATTAATATGCAAGACTTAGTTCTAAAAGTATTTACTGGCCCGATTTTTTTGGATTAAAATTTTTACGTTTTGCTATCTAATTTATCGTCAGCTCTTTCGGAACCGAATTATTAAGAAAATAACATTTAGTTTCGTCAATTCTATCTCCGAAAAATAAATACTATATAAACTCACATTCGTCCCTCTTCTTTTAATGACACCTGTCATCTCCAGAATGTAGTTTAATCCTTTCCAGTTTAATAACAAGGAAAGATATTGTCAGTTGCATCACATCCTTTGTTTACTCTAACCCTCCAGAAAAGCCTGAAGATGAATAAGTTGAAAAGGATTACGAAAAGAGGTCTGTAACCAACATTGAGTAGTCGGGACAAAGAGCAAAACAGTTCCTTGTAGACCACGATAAGATATCGAGTCGCCGTAAAACAGATAGTCTTGAAGATCTTAAAAATACGCACTGGTGACTTAAAGCAATTTTATTAAGGAAGGTTTATATTGAAGTAAATACGATAGAATGACACGTTAAGAACCGTTGAAACTACAAAGACCCGTATATTCTATGAATAACTCTAAGTTTAATACGCATTCGAGAAACATTTTTTCTTTGAAAATTGATCAATGTATTGGATATTGGTTTTAAGTCTGGAAGTAGTGAATTGAAGTTTTGACTAACAGATATATTATCCATTGAGGATTGAAAGTTTCGTTTGAGGAGCTTGGTAATTATTAGTATTGTTTCTAATCAATACTTCAAGTTTTATTCGACAAACGCTTCCAAAGACATTCTTATAAGTTTTTCATTCTACAATCTGACTTTTTCCATTTGTGCTATTTTTCTTAATCTTCATGTATTCATGATGAAAACTCTTTTAGTTACATTTCGTTCCTTTAGAAATTGTCATTCGTATTTAGAAGTTGGGATGCACGTAATTTTCTCTTCACTAACCACGGGAACGTTGTATCAATTTGAAATGCATAAAATTACATTTTCTTCCCAACCAAATTAAAACGTAATTAGGTAAATTAGATAAAGATATGAAGTGGTTTAGAAGTAATGATATAAAAAAAGAAATAGAATAAAAAGAAAATAAGATTCTTACATCTTCTATTTCAATTCGAGAAATAAAAAATAATCTTGAAGGATAGATCTGGTGAGTACAGAAAGTGGTTGATGAACGCAGCCTGCGTTTTCACCAAAATATACTAGAAATAGATGGACTTGTGAGACGGAACAATGTCGTGCAAAAGATATTGAATTCCAGAGTCGAACAAATCAAGCCTTGCATGCCACATTCGTTTCGAATGCTGATTCAAAACATCTTAGAGGAATACTCCAGTTACAGAGAAACCTTGAAAACGAAATTAGGTTTCACAAACTCGTCATTTTCATCATTTCAACTCGAAAATAGGATGCTTGATCTCTCAACGTCTTTGGTCGAGTGTCTTCTTACTTTAATTATCAAAACACACTCAAATACTCAGAGATGACTCATAGCATTGTCATCACACGCAGATTTAATCATTTACTACATTTTTGTGACCAATATCCCCAATTAAAAATAGTATTTGATTTCAATCATTTCTCCATATTTTTCGATGCCAATGAAGCACACACAAGCCAGACGCGAAGGACCGTTGCCAAGCCAGAACCAATCAAAAACAAATGCAATTGCTTGATACGTGTAGCCAAAAGTGTTTGCTGCATTATGTCGTTGGTTTTGTAGAGAGAGCGCCATTTGTACATTTTGTCATTAGATTTGCACATTTTTGTCATCTGAAACTTTTTAAATACACAGTGTAACTAATTTTTCTCTTCTAAAAACAATTCAAATCATTGTCAAAATAAAGGCTTTTTTTTTTTTTTTTTGTGGAAAATATATTCATTATTACTTCTTTATTGTAGAAATATTGCCTCTTGAATTTAAGTTATAAAAGATCCCAAGTCGAAACGATAGAAAACAAAATTTGTAATTAATAAATGCAACTCGAGATTTTCATTTGACAGACGATAAACGACGATAAAACAGACCTTCAAAATAATTTTGTAAAATTTGATTTTAAATAATTATATATGTCACAATGAGCCTATTCACCTTAACGGACGTGATATATTATCCTATAATAAATTACAATCAAAATAAATTACAATAAAGTACAAAACTCCTAAAAGTATTTAAGATGGCATTCTAAAAAAAGTAAATTTGAGATTCTATTCTTTTGCGACGGAGGAAAAAAAAAACTATTTCTAAAGCTTTGGAATGACTAAAAGAGAGAGAAAAGCATCAGAAGTGTCAAACAGCTTAAAAAGAAGACAGATGTTTTTAATTTTGTGTTCCCAAAGTAAATTTCGTTAACAGGTCTTAACCGTAATACTTTATCGGAAGCTAAGTATTTCGGCTAAAAAGACTTCTTTTGAAAGGAGAGTAACAATATTTCTTTCTTTCCAAGAGTATCATCAGTTATTTTCTTTTTTTTTCTCTCTCTTTTTCACTCGTTGATGCCTAGTGGCGTTCCTTTCAAAATCTGAAGTAGATAAAATTCTCAATTCGAAATATTATGACTTCGTTTGCAGTATAAAGAAGAAATCCTCTTCAGGCAATTTTTGGCTGTATGTACAATACCATATTTTGGAGTCCTTTAAAAAGAATTTTAAGAAATATTTTTAAGTAAAATCATATTGTTAACACATCACGCTTTCCCTATATCTTACATTTATTGACTTATGTAATTTAATTTTACTCGCCACGATAAAATAAAACCTTGCTGACTATTAAAATCAGATATAGTTGTAAAGTTTTCTTTTGATTGACTGCTAATTAACATGGCATGATTATCGCATTTTGTCGCATGGTGAAGTACCAGATCACTTTTCAATTTTTTTATCGTTTGCTTCAGTTTTAATTACATTTATCTTTAATATATTCAATTTAATAATTTATCGTTTACATTAATTTTAGTTACATGCAGCGAGTAATTTAATAATAATTATAAAAAAGCGCACCTAGTGTGGCTAAATCTGTTCTTTACAAAACTTTTCATAGCACTTTTTTATATCAGAACTTATTTTCGCTGAATAAGTTCAGATTTAAATAAAGTTGCTCGTCATTCAATTCCGATGTCTTAAATTTTTCTTTTCATTGATTGCTTATCAACACCGTACTTAGAAGCAATGCGGATGCTATTGGTAACAGACATCGTAATTTTGGCCATCAATCAAGTGACGAGGACGATCCTGAGCTGACCCCTCAGCCTCCAACCCCCCCAATTGATTGATTGATTTAAGTCCTCTTGAGATTACATTATTAAGATATAACAACATTAAGGCTATTGGCGATGGACCTCAAGTAACTCTCACTAGCTATTAAATGCTTCACTTTCCATTACCAAACTTATAATAAGAGTCGGTGACGCAATTGTAATTGTTCATTAACATCGTACTGAGAAGCAATACAAAGACTATTCGCGATGGACCTCATAATTTGAGCCTCGGTCAGATGAAGTAAATGACACTTGACGTCCAAACTCTCTCTCCAAACTTTCCCTGCACGACAAAGGAAAAACGTGGAACCTCGACCAGATTTGACGTGCATTAATCCCGCTACACGGCCGGTTGTAGAGGCATCAGGGATTGAACCCTTGAAACGACAAAAACAACGCCAACTGCGCAACCCCCTAGAGTCAGTGAAAATACTCTAATAAATGAAAAATCATATTCAAATAAACCGACTAAAATACTTTTAACAAAGTTAGAAATATTTAAAGTCCGTATTTGCTCTCTCTATGGCTACTTGGCCTCAATTTTCGATTGAAATTTTGAATTCAATTACCTCTTACCGGTTCACTCAGGTTCGAGTAGATAGGATAACTGGAACTGAAGATAAAATTTCTGAATATATTCCTATCTCTTCAAATATCCCTCTAATCGCATTTACATTATGGAAGCCTGGTTCCGATATCTCGACTTGTTTCACTACCATCAACTAACTAACTTCCAACTTCAATATTAAATTATTCGTCACTTATATATGCATCTGAACAAAACTGTATATTAATTTCAATCTAATCTACATAAATCACATTTCATTTCATCGGGAAATAAAAAAAATTATAAACAATAAAAAAAATAATAAATAAAAGGTTTAAGGTTATTTAAAGGCAAAATCATGATAGAGCCCACTGTTACGAATTTGAAACTCGGTCAAGTGACGAGGACGAAACATGAGCTGGTACCCCACCCCAACATGAGGATCTCAACATTTTACATGGTTATTCAAATGATTCATCCAATTTCATATTTTAAAAAGTAAAAGATACAGAGTGATAAGCAATACATGAATACAAAGGGAGAAAGTGGAAGCTTTACACCGGTACCAATAGATGAACCTCGTGCGTTCTATGTAAAGCTATTCCAAGAAATCTGTTTTAGAAGCTTTCACGGAACTACCTCGCAATTGGATCAGCCGCAGTGGACCAGATGACTTCATGTTACGCAGCTGGCCATCATAGTCGTCTGATATGGCACCATGCGATTTCTTCCTTTGGGGGTTTGTAAAAGATAAAGTGTAGTTATGCACCCCCAATACCCACAAATTTATGCGAATTTAAATAACGGATTTCTGCTACTATACAGTCAATTACCACTGACACTTTAAAACTTGTTTGGGAGGAATTTACTTATTTAATATACATTATACGTGTAACTAAAATAAATTACATCGAACACTTATAAAAATGGTCTATATTTTACCTTTGCATTCATGTATTAGTCGTCATTCTATGTTGTTTATTTATGAAAATATAGAATTTTTAATTGGATAATTCATTTTGAATAACCCTGTATCTTAAATTCATGAGATTCCGGGTGCTAAAGCACAAAAACACTTATTTACTCTTAAATAGATGCAGTTTTATTTGGTTAGAAGTAAAAATCGAAAATAAAAACCAGTTACACAACTCGTGTATTAATTTATTAATTAAAAGTCCACAGGGTGATAGCTTCAGCTGCAGAAGAGAAATCTGTTCTAGATAATAAGAATAAACATAAAGCAATATTCATGCAGTTTTTAAAGCAATATTCATAAAGCAATATTCATGCAGCAATATTCATGCAGTTGAAATATTAATAGAGCACTCAAAATACATATTCGTAGAAACTAAAACTTCTAAATACTGTGCAGAAAATTCCTTGATTATCCAGTAAACTAGGGGGTGGGGATATGTAGCTGTTCTCTTCAACGACGATGACATAAGTTAAAACATCTTAATAAATAATCTAAGAGGAAACCCATTTTGGTTTGGTTAATTAAGGCTCTGCAAAAAGCAACCGGACAATTTTTCTTATTTCTCAAAGATTGAAGGCTCGAAAATCAGCCACCACTCATGATGCCGGTGATGTTTCGAGAGTGTACTCCCAAAATTACTAAATGCTAGTACTCCCGAAGTACAAACTTGCCTCTGTGTGCCCAACTAAGACAACCGTGTTATGATTTACCGTCTACACGCACAGATCGAACAAAATTACCATCTCAACTAGAGATAGTTGACGGCGTCAAATTGAAATTGTACATTACGAAATTCAATGCAACATTGAAGGGATGTGTATAAATTGCAGTTATGGCTGGAAAATAACCACCTCATTTTTTCATTCAGTATGTTCCTCGTCGTATCATCAGGATGATGCTGAAATAAGAGTATACGGCAGCAGATGTTAAAACGCCTTAATAATTGTCCGAGCCAGAATGCTTTTCGATTTAGATGATAAGTGCACTTCTTCTGAAATGATGATAAGTGCGAAGTTTTCTTTGGACCTAATTATTGAAGGTTCGAAACAACTTCAGAATTCATGGTCAGCTATTCTCCCCACCACGAGATAAAATCATCGCTCCCACCGAAATTCCTTCTACTATCATAATTAAATTTATTTATAATAGTTCCGAAACAATAGTCAAAAGAAATGAAAATCATTAAATGATGATAAGCTTTGAATATTCATTCGAACGTATGAATATTCAAAGGTCAATACCCAGCCTACTAAACCCTATACGTGGCAGAACCTAATATAAAAAAATAAATTAGTGTTTGTCTTACCAAACCAATCAGGTTCAAATCTTTAGTAAATTTATACATGAGGGTGTGCGATTCTCTGTCCCTATGTAACTCTTCCCAGGCAGTAACCTAATCCCTCCTAACTCTCTCTCTCTCTCTCTAATCACCTTAAATTCCGATGCAAGAGAATCTAGCCATCGTAGTCTTGGTCTTCCTCTTTTCCGACTAGTAAAAGGCTTTGCAACAACAATCTTCTTTGTTTGATTTTTTTTCATCCATTCTAACACAATGAGAAGCCCTAAATGCTGTGATCATCATGAAGACACAGAGACATTGACTTTCTACAGGTTAATGATTCTACGAAGTTAGAAAAAATATTTCTCTATAGAATGAAGATACACAAAGATCTATGGAACAGATTCCGAAACAAATTTTTAAGTTTGTTAAAAGATTATTCAAAAGTTCGTAAAGAATAATATATTAAAGAAGATTGTATGGAGTTATTGGTGGTAATAATATAAAAGAGAATTATTTTGCCTTTTGCTAAAGTTATAATAGGATTATCCAGGTAAAGACGGGAGAATTCGTTTAGTAGAAGTTAAGACAAATTTAATTTGGCACCTTCCTCAGACCTATCCAAAGACTTTACCCTTTGGAAGTCAACATATCTGGTAAACTTGTGCAACTTCTCACTCTCACTGTGGACGAACTTTGAAATCTCTTCAGAGACTAAAACTTTAAGTTTTTCTTCGAGGCAGTATTTGAGATTTTAATGACATTAAAAACTCAAAGACTGGAGGATGCTTCAAATTTATTACTTCCTTTCATCCAACTAACCCATAATCAACTGCAAAACTCTTTGACTTTTGGAAACAAGCCAGTAAGGGAGTGATTTTATGCATCTTGTTGTTATTTGTTTAACTCAGCAGGCTCCTGTGCTTGTATTTCATTCTTAGTACAATGCATGTGTGGGTCATATAATATTAACTAAATGTTTTGAAAATGTAAATTAAGCATCGAGGGTCTTATTTTTCTGGAGTATTTTTAGCCAAGTAGATTCGGCTTTCTAACTTCTGTATTAAAGTTATATATAAATATTTTTTCAGGTGTATAAAAGTTTTCCATTAAATGTTCGACAGATGTACAATATATAAAGCAATTCGGATGCTGCAAAGTGGAAGGTAATAGCAGTAACGTTCACCTTTTTAGATGGTTGCCAATAGTATTGCATTCTTTCTTAGTTCAGAATTGAAACTTGCATAAATTATATATATATACATACATATATATATATATATATATATATATATATATATATATATATATATATATATATATTACTTTATAAACTTCTAATAAGAAATTTATGCAAATCGCATTAAAAGTAGGAAGTAAAGTAACAGGCTGTATTATGAGTGCCGTGAGTCACTGTTTCTATAGCATATGCAAAATAATCCTTCAACTGGTGTTGGAAAGCGAAGCAAATCAATTTTTTAAGAACAACAGACTATGTTCTATATGCTATTAGTCACTGATTATATAGTCTAATCAAAAGTGTCCTTCAATTGGCGTTAGGAAATCGAAGGAAATTAATCTTTTTTAAAATAAATAGAAACAAAAAAAATTAATTTTATTATTTACTTTAAAAATTACTGAAGGTAAATTAATCATAATATGAGTATTGAAAACTATTTTTCAGAAGAAAAATAGAGAGAAATGTGCAAAAAAGAATCTAAAAAGGTTAACAGGCTATATTCTGCATGATTAGAAATCCCTTCTTTTGTAGTCGATACGAAAAATCTTTCAGATGATGTCTGAAACTCAGCAATTTTTTAAAAAGAAAAAAGTGTGGGGGGAGAGATTATGTTATTATTTACTTTGAAGCTTATTGTAGATACGTAATTAATTAAGAATTAATTCAAAACTGTTTTTCAGAACTCATTTCAATGGCATTAACAAAATCAACGTATGATATTGTTCAGGTATTCAATGCTACTCTTCATAGAGTATGTACTATTTGATTCTGCAATTAATATTTTAGATTGTTAATGATATTCGAAATACATTTTCTACCTATTAGCGAAGTAGTAGAAGTCTAAAAATTGCATAAACGCTACATTGTGTTGAAAAATTCTAAAAGTTATCACTAATGCTAAGAATACGGATGTTCTTTGTTTAAATGTCGTTAATGAGCTGTAGCTTATCGGTTTATTACGTAACAATATTATCCGCGTTATGAAAAGAATATGGAAAATAGTATAGATTATTCTGCCATACATTTCATGAAATAGCTTGCAATTATATTATCCGAAATATTATTAATTGGCATGTCTTTCAATATTTTCTTAATTGCAAAAATAATTAAACTAGGATTAATATAACATAAATGAGGTATAATTGCACTCAACATTGTTCTAGGAGCGCATCTTTGTTTATTTGACTCTTGTTCATAGGTATTGATCATTAATTAATTACAGTAGCTTAAAAAATTTTCAATTCATTTTGAAATAAATAAAATTAGGGGAAAAAATCCGTCTACTTCCAAAAGATAGTAATATATATTTGAATAATTAATTTATAGTCGCATTGCCTTCCAAAATTTAAATCCCGAGATTTTTTAAGTAAAATTTTACTTAAAGGGTTGATATCTTCAAATATTTTAATGGTTTCTAAGTGAAAACTTAATATAGTCTTCCATCCAAAGTAAGGAAAATAAATTTTCATAGGGAACTGATACAGAAAAAAGAAATCAACGCTATTCTTCGCTCATATAGAGGACACAACTATCCAAACATAACACATGCCAATTCTCCACAGTCAAGCTGCCAATCTCACAACATGAAACGAATTGTCGAAGAGATCTCACCCTCTATTTACTCTAACCCACTAGAAAACTCGGGATAGAAATAAGGTAAAGAGGATATCTGAAAAAATATCTAAACAGCATTCAGTCGGCAGAACAAAAAGAAAAAGAGCTTCTTTAAGTAAGCCTATAGAAAATTTCAACGTCGCTATAAATCAGGGTTAAGTCAGTCTGGTGGAGCTTAGGTATTCGATTTGGGAAGCTTAAGACGATGTTATTTAGAAAAGTTTACATTGAAGAGTACGTCGAAGTGACATATTAAGAGCCACTATTCTACAGATTACTGTTTGTTTTGACACATGACTCTAAGCCTAAAATGAAAAACACCACTTTTAAGAAACGACTATTGAATAGGTACTCGTATTTGTTAGGATGCAAGTTTTAAAATCCTGAATCAAAATTAATATTTTGGCATTCTGAATAAGATATATTATTAAAGATTTAGATGTATAATACTTTGAAAGAAATAGATTTATACCAGTTTTCATTCTTACCAGTACATTTGGCTCCACATCATTCAGTTTAAAGAGCATTTTCTCTATTTATAAATTAATCTTTAACGGCTTCTTGTTATAAATTATCATTTTTTTACCCTTATTGCATACACACACGGCCAATTTTGAAAATATTTGTATTGATCAATGAGAAATATAATTGTGTTGCGTGATAAAAAAAATTTAATTCTTAAAGTCATTCACCCTTTATTTTCGACCAAATTAACACTATTATATTTTGAATTTATTCCTGATAAAAAGAAAGAACCTGTGAGTTAACACTCATTCCAAATTACTCAACATTAAGCAAATATGCCACCTGATAAATATGTACATCAGAATTTTATACTATTAAATAGATTTTGAAACCAACTAGAATAGGCCAGTGTGCGTGTGCGTGCGTGCGTGCGTGCGTGCGTGCGTGCGTGTGTGCGTGTGTGTGTGCGTGACTGTGTGTGTATCTGCGTAGGATTATACATTTTGCGAAACCTTTCTACACTAGAGGGTGACACGAGCTTGATCTATGCCTTGTAACCTCATCCAAGGGGCACACACGAGTGTCCGGAGCGGCAAGGGTGCGTCCAGTATGTAAAGAAGTGCGGTCTGATAGATACGTTTTATGAAAGCCCAATGGTTTTAATTTAATTTTGTTAACATATTATTTTAATTGAAAGCCATTTTTTCAAAAAAAATCCGCCTCTTCACTGAATCTGGTACAACCCCTAGACAATAAAAAAACGAACCATGTACCCCCTTTCTGTAGTTAGGATTTTATATATATATATATATATTATAACAAGTATTAAATTTTCTTAAAGATATCAAAATGTTTATTTGCCTGCAATGAGATAGGAATCAGTCACTATTTAGTTCTGTCTTGATGGTACGCAATCTGCATAGTGAACAGAATGTACTCTTAGTTTCAATAATTTTGGAAAGAAACATTTATTCCATACACTTGTATATTAATCTCGATTTCTTTTTGTTGACGCAACTTTTTATAATAGACAATTCTAGTAAAATAAATATTTATAAAAGATTTTAAAGTACTAATATTTACATATAAAAGAAAGATGCTTGAAAGAATCTTTAAATTCCAACAATTCATATGAAAGTTTTTCATATTATTTTGTTGAATAATAATAAATAGTGGACGCTTGACTCAAATTTAGTTAACGAATTTTTTAATCAAACAATGTTTCTGTAGGAGTTTTCAAAACGTTGCTCTTGTTGCTCATTCGAGCTATCATCGTTAGAGAAAATGAGCCTAAAATATAACTTTAGAACTTATTTTCTTTGTAGAGTTGTAATTTTTTTTCCTAACTTTAATTGACTTTTATTTGATTGCTTAATTGATTAATTTGACAAGGTTATTATGGATGTAATATGACTAGAAAGTAGGAAATTGAAGAAAAAAACATCATAAAAAAGGTAAAAATTATATTTCTTTAAATCATAAAAATTTATTCTTTTAATTTGCTTAACAAATTTACAAAATAAATGAATTCACAAAACCAATCGGATAAATGCTTGCCAGTACTATATTCCTTTATTCTGTTACTTAAGAATCAACAAAAAATCTTTCTTCCACTTCGGAAATTCGGAAGTTCTTATGACTTCTGTTAACTTTTTTATTGCTGAAACTTTGTTAAGCTTAACTAATCATTTTCATCATCTCTAAAAGACAAAAAAAAATATAAAGCTTTATATCCGATAAAAAGTTGCTTCCTTAAGAATATTTCATTATCTTCATTCAATTTGAGCGTTAATTTGATTTCAATAAAGGGCTTGCTTGTATTTATATGTGGTCTACTAAAACGAGGGGACGTTATTAGTCTAAAGTGAAACCATCGATGTCCATATTCACCGTCGTAATATCTGAGCGTTTAACGCAAACACCATTTAATGCTTAATCAATGTGATGTTATAGTTCTTATACTTCTTATTCTTTTACTTTTCTTTATTTTTTGGAATGTATATTAATCTTTATTCCATTGACGTCATGACTTCCTGCTGAAGGCGGATGCCGATGCTTTGATTCTTGCCCACAGTTAATCCCTTTACGGACGGTTAGCCACAGAGTTGATCTGTAAGACGATTTTGATGTGATGTGAATATGTGTGTGCATTGTGAAAATTATTTAAAAGTATTTTTTAAAGAGAAGGAAATGGGCACTTGGAAATATTTGCCACTATTCCGCAATCAACCTAATCCTCTTAGGTGTCTGTCTCAAAAAATAAAATATCTGAGAGCCTATTTTCGTGCAAATATCTGCTGAGATTTAGCTTTTTGAAGAAATACTAGCAAGTGAGCGGTTGAAATATAGCTTAGGATTCTATGTCAAATGCAATCAAAAACAGAATTTTACTTTAATAACTTCTACAAAACAAAAATTTAAAGCAGTGCAAAAGTAAAGTAATACTCATATAATATATCTGTGTGATTATTTTCGTGGGAATGCTTAGTTTTCTGTCGAAGTACTAACAGGCAAATCGGTAGAATGTAGTTTAGAATTATATTCCAAATGCAAAAAGGAATTTTATATCAATAACTTCTACTAAACAAAAAATCAAAGAAATGTAAAAGAGCTTCAAAATAGTTAGAAAACTAAACCATCAATAATCACAAATGCCATAGTGTGTTTGCAAACGAATTCTCTTGCATGTAATTAACTACAAGAGAATTTACTAAAATCGTTTGGTGAAATGTGAATAAACGAAATTCGTATCCTGCCTCTTCAGAAGCGAAAAAAGCCTAATTTCAACTTTTCAGGAGTAAAAATAAAAGAAAAAGAATCGAAAAATAATAAAAAGCCAACAAGCTTGAAAAGAAGACAAATGTTTTTAATTTCGTACGTCAAGATTTCTTTCGTTATTAGGTTTTAAACATAATACTTTATAGGAAGTTAAATACTGGAAAGAATTTCCCCGGATGTAACTTATTTTCTCTTTTTTTTTAACGTCTAGTTGCCCAGTAGTCTTTTTATTTCATTATTTTAGCTTTTAAAAAAAATGTGGAAAACAAGTCTCATAAAATTCTCAAGAAGGCGAAATATGGTGTCGTTTATACTAATAACAGGAAGTCAATGGCGGATTGTTTTGGGAAAAACATAGCAACAATGAAATCCATTTATGGAGGTAACATTTAGGAATATTTAAAATACAAATTCATAATTTTCGGTAAATATTTAAATCAGTTTTCCGTTATAAATCATTTTCATTATACCATATTTATAATAAATTTTTGTAGCATACGTATCGAAACGTTAATTATTCTTGCGAATCAATTTTATTCAACTTAACTCTTTTAAGAAGAAGTTTAATTTTTAATTTTTACATCTTTTGTAAAAACAAATATTGCATTAAATATAAATCAAAAGCTTATGATATTCATTTTTGCTCGTAATATATAACTCACTCCTGCTTTTAACTTAAATAAAAAAAAATGTTTTTGAAGTGTTTTTTCATTTTTACGATTATTTATTTTTCTGAAATGTTATGAGAGTTTAACACTCACATATGTTATTTTATCTCATTTGTATTATCCCATATCGTCAAAAATACTTTTTAACTGCGAACCTGTTTTAATTCCTCACTCTTCTCATTTTAGCACTAAAATTGAATTTTAAATTTTACACTTAATTTTTGAATTTTAGGCTTACTTTTTAAATTTTAGACTTACTTTTTAAATTTTAGACTTACTTTTTAAATTTTAGGATTAATTTTTAAATTAGACTTAAATTTTAGTTTCCTTTCTCTCACGAATAGCAGCCACTATCGTTTCACTCAATGCTGTTGTGGAGTAACTGAGTCATCTACTCGAGATTGTACTTGTACTCATATGTTACAGCCTAAGAAGCTGTCCACTTTACTGTTAGATTTACCGGAAAATTCTGTCCGTTTATGATGTGAAAAAACAGAATACATTTTTCATACATTTAATAATATTTATTTTATAATGTATTTTCCGTCGTTACTTATGAACTTTTGCCAACATGATTGAAATTTGTAAATACCATTCTGGAAAAATGCCTTGTTTTCATAGGCGAGCAATTAGGTCTAAGTTGACGTATTCTCTAGGTAAAAGAGAATATCGCGGACACAACCGTATTCATATACTGAACAATTCTTCTCAATTTATCGATCCATTCTCACAACTGAGAACTTATTTTTGAGGGGTTCATATCCTTTATTTGGCTCTAAGCTTAACCTCTAAATATAAATAAAAGGAAAATAATAATTATTATTATAAAATCCGTAACCACACCAGGATAAACAAGAACAAACAGGGAAAAAGATTCTTGTGAGTAGACCTACAGTCTGGGTTAAGTCAGTGGTAAGAAGCTTGGTATATGAGTTGGAGTTTAGAGTTACAATTTTCTTATATAACAAAGGATATACTGGAGAGAGAAGTGTCAAGACTTTCTTCAGATCATATAATACCTAAAATATTTTTGAAAAGCTTTGTTGTTCGAAAACAAATAAATGTGAAGAATGTTTAAAATGTTGAGCTGATACTTATACAATATCTCCAATATGGGATATTTCTTTATTATATTTCAACTTCTATTTCATGACATGTATTCATTCTGAAACTCTACCTTATATCGGATTAATTATATTAAAAATTAAATTAGCATTTTAATACAACCCAGTATTTTTATATCTATGATAGTATAGTTAAAAATACAAGAATAAGACAACAATCAAGAATTGAAGCTAAAGCACTCTAACATATAGAGGCATAATGTCTGATCAAATAAACTCCTGGGCGTTAAAATTGCAGCACCAGGAAGGAATGATCTGAGAAACGTCGAAATCACATGAAAGGAAGAACAGGTTAGGATATGCAAATGATTAGTATTTCTGAGCTTTCAGATGACGCAGGAGAGAGAAATGACGTATGAAGCAATGCATAAAAGAAAAGTCGTGTAGTAGATTTCTCATCCAAAAAGAACTTTGTAAGGTTGGAGTTTGCTCAGAATATCGTGTTATGTCTCGACTAATAAGAAAAAACGTTTACCAGCAAGTGTCGGAATTCGATAGAGGCAGAATCGTTGCCTATAGAGAGAATGGTTCATCATTTCGTGATATCGCTTATTGCACTGATCGAAATCCAACTACTGCCATGCGAACATAGAATCAATAGGTTGCCGAAGGTCATACTAAACGGCATGCAGGATGTTCACACCCTCTAATGACTCACGCCTGAAAGGACAGACATATTGCGAAGTTGGCGCTCAAAACCGTACAACCACATAACGGAACATTAGTAAGAAAATGGGTATGTTTGCAGCACGCCCAGTATCCACTCGTACGGTGCAACGACGTTTGCAGCAGAGTAGACTGTCAGCACGGTGACCATTACTTCGGCTTCCTTTGACAATGCATCATAGAGAGAGACGGCGACTCTAGTGCGCCGAACGACGAAGCTGGATATAAAAGTGGTATAATGTCGTCTTTTCAGACGAATCCCGGTTCTGCGTGCAGTATTCTGATGGCCGTATAAGTGTCTGGAGGCTCCGAGGAGACTGCTAGTCACCTGCTTGCATTCGATATCGGTATAGGGGCCTGTACCTGGTGTGATAGTTTAAACAGTCTTTGGGTACACGACACGCACATCTCTAGTTCGGTCGACGGTAATTTGAATGTAGATCGGTACATTTCTAACATATTACGTATAGTGATTGCACCCTATCTTCGAGGCCTGCCGGATGTCATCCTCCAACAAAACATTGTAATATTATATATTGCACGTCGGGTTCTGACATTCTTCGATACACAAAGTAATCGATTGTTTCCCCTCACGGTCTCCAGATCTGTCAAGATATTGAAAACAAAAACTAGTCCACCACCCCTCTCCAGCTGATACTGTAGATGAAGTGTGGTGTAGAATGAGTTGACCGTTTCTGAGTTGCCAGGAGAAGCAGTTTCTACTAATTTCGCACCCTTGTAAACCCACCAAATGCTCGAAAATTTAATCATTTTATCTTTATGCCATACTGCTTACTACAATAAATATCTTTTTTGTATTTGCTTTCCTTGGTGTTGCAATTTTAATGGCCAACTGTGTATTAATTTATTGAATCTAAAATCCAGATTTATTTTACTATGAAAAGATAACCGAACATAACTTACATACCCTTAACAGGGAGGAAGATGAGAACTTCGCCTGACTGTTTAGATCACGGGAAACTTAAACAAGGGATTCATCCATCCCTTTAAATTTCTTTTGAATTGTGACGATTCATTCTTGCCTATTCACACTCTAACCTAAGTATAGAAACTGGCGAGAGCAAGAATTTTGAGCTTATGTTTTGTCTCGCGTCCATAAGCCACGCGTTTCGACAATGACTGTTTCTCTGTACAGATTTTACAACTGCTTCATCGAACTGAGATTCACACCGTTTTCGCCAAGAGGCAAAAACTGTGGGGGGGAGTAGAACAGTGTCTGGTCGATTCTCATAAAAGAGAATTTGTGTGTTCAAATCTGGTGCCCTATGATTTATATAGGGACCCCACTCTTTTAGCAAAACTCTGATTAAGGTACCAGAATGGTCAGAAATTGTTTCCCAGGTTCCGCGTTTCTGAAGAAAATTAAAATTAGAAGGTGATGACATTAGCTTTAGATCTGTTCTGATATAACCATCTACTTTGTAACACTCCTGCGTCTTTATTAACATTAAGAGCTACCGAGATGCAAACTTCGTAATTAATATTAAGAAATATACAGATCAATCGAGTTTTTTGAGTCGTGCCTGAGTCTGTTATTCATGTTTTTCCAAGTTATCGTCGATGGAAGTTGATGCGATTAACAAATAAAGACTGGATATCAAATGTTTGGAAAAAAATATGGGAAATGTTCTCAAGAAATTCAATAAATGTAGACGGATGTTATTTATATAATACACTGAAAAACGCAGCTCATTTCCAACAGATTTAGCACATCATCTATCCGAAATTACTCAAGACTAGCAAGACCTTCCATCCCCGCAGTAGAGGAAAACGCTGAACATGTGAGGGGTTTTACAGTTACCAATCGGTTAATCGCTGTTCGGATGACCTGTGATGAATGTTGTCTTCTATTTGAAGATTCTCAAAGGATTGAGGAGTCACAGGCGTCGAATGCTGCCAAATTTGTGTCACGGCAAAAGTTTTTTTTTCTGCATCACCATAATGCTCCTTACATTTTGAAGTAATTGTTCTCGAGTTTCGGACAGAAATTTGGTCCCCAAGCTTGATCATCCTCGATACTCACCAAATGTATCTCCATGTGATTTTTCCTTGTTCCCTGAATGTAAAAAGGTCTTAAAAGTTCATCTTCGTATTGATGTTTAGACGATAAAACGAGATACGACGAGGCATCTGAAGAGTCTAACTCCTGAGGATTTACTGGTGTTTTATGAAAAAAAAGAAAGCAGTGATGGTCTTTTTCACGTATTGGTTTGACAGTTTCTGCATATATATATATAAGGGGGGCTTAGAGTTGATGCACTTTAAATCTGTCATAGTCCCAAGCCCTCTTATTGGCGTGGTGTACAAGGTGTCAGCTTATATCTCGTTCTTCCCTTTTGACCGAGGCTTAAAATTTCGAGGTTCTTCGCCAGACGTATTCGTGTTGCTTCTAAGTGTGACTTTAATAAATAATCAATCTAAAATAATAGAAAAATACGACTTCATGAATCAAAATCTAATTGTTTTTACTGACGAATATGAGAGTTCCTTATTCATTGATGGATTTAACATTTTATTTAAACTCTGAGTATATAGCTGCGTAGCATAAAATTATTAATTTCTAATAATTACTAAGCACTCCGTGCGTTTTCATCTGATTTCTAAATATTTTTAATAACCTTTTTAACTTTAACTGCTTGGAATTAAAATGCTTGGCTTGTTTTCTACATCGATATCATGAAAGAGATCACAAAATTTCTTGATACCCTATAGTAATTTTATGCTGATCAGTAAGCTTGTGAATATCATATATTTAAGCTAAAACCTTAAATTTTAATTTAATTTAAACTTCAGGATCTCAGGACTCTTAACTATTATTCATGTATGCGAAAAAAACATCCTTTTTCAAACCAACAAATATAATTTACCAATGAAATAAATCAGAAACTTAACACTTTTACTATTTGGTTACATAGTTATTTGGTTGCGTTGAATGAAAAATATGTGATACTTAGATAACTATTTACACTATTTTATCACAATTTAATTTTAAACACTTAAGTTAATATTAACAAGTGCTTATCTCACTTGTAATTGCAATTGCAATATAATATTTTTGGGTGAGAGTCCCACGCTATCAATGTCCTCGGACACGACGTTCTAGCCGAATATTTAGTAAAGCCATGACCATGCCACTTCCAAAACCACTGACATACCTCTTCCAACCAAACAAATATCCTTTATTTTGGTTAGATAGCTGAAAGTGATAAAGCAGTTATTGGTCATGAACACCCAAACCTTAGCAGGAATTAACACCTGCTAAACTGGACACCTGATATGAAGGGGATGCTTGGTTCACTGGAGAATCGGATTCTATAAAATCAAAGTTCATGAGAAACGGAAATGTTGTTTTCCCTTTCTCACGAGTCCAGATGTATTTAATGAGGACCTTGTCCGGATGTAAGGGGGACCAATAACGGAGTTGTAAAGTATGGTAGTCGTAACCACATAATATTCCTATATATTTATAATAATTCTCATATTTTCATGTAATTTATAATAAAATCTTAAAATGTTCTACAGAATTAAAACTAGAAACTTTTTCAAATTCACGAAAATCATTATTGTACTGTGCGCAAGATTCTGAAGGGCAGCATTAAACAAAGTATACAAAAGTAATGTTATTAAATGAATAATATTAAATTTTGAATTTATGCATTCTTTTTTTAAAAATTTAGAAGGAATATTTTTTTAAAATACACAATTATTAAAAAAATTATGAAATTATAAAAAGAATCCAATTCAAATTCATAAAAAAAAATTTAATGTTTGTAAAAAAATTGATACATATCGAACTTATTATGAACATTGTATGAGATTTCAAACTAATATGATTAATAGTTTCAGAGAAATCCATCACTCAAGGTAAATTATTTTGTTTTGAGGAAAAGAAAGTAAAATTTAAGAAATAACAAAAACTAGAGAAATTGGATTAATTTTTCTATATAACTCTGAAAGTTTTGATATTATCGTCAAACATTTTGACACCGAAACGTTCAAAACGGTTGGGTCTCACTTATAGTCTTTTCTTTAAAAAAATTTAAAATCTTGAGGTTAAAGGGTTCTAAGACCTCTTAATACTTTCATTTGATTGAATACTAACTTTTATTCCCTAGATTCATACAGTTACTTACCATCTCAAACATCGTTTCAAAGCATTTTGAACGCGTGTTTCTCAACAAATTAACTTTGAAATTTTTTGAATATTTTAAGCAACATAAATTACCGTTAAGAGCGTTAGACAAAGCTTCAGTCTTAAAAATTTAAATGTTTCAATCAGAAAAAGAAATTAAAATTCATTTAAGAAGATTTGACTAATATTTCATAATTTCCGTGCAAACTAATCTGAATTTTTTTTAAGAAAATCATATTTTTCTTCTGTGAAATATGTGCATTTCCAGAATCTAATTAGTACGTTTACTTAAGCTTTTCAAATAAATTTCGGATCTCACAGACTACTTTTTGTTCGTTCAACTTCTTTCAAATTTTTATGGCTTCCAAAATTCATATTTTTATTACACCTGCGACATAAGCACGGGGCTCCATTTAAAAGTTCTTAAGAATCTAACCTATGCATCTATAATCTGTATTGAGAATAAATGTGCGACAATATTTTTTACCATTCTTTCAAAAAGAAAGAAATCTATACGCGCAGTTGTTCTTTGACAAAATGCAAATGGCTTCCGCCCCGTGTTCAAGCTGCTGTGAATGTTATTAACATTTTATATGCACTTTAACCTTATCCTTCGCCCACTTAAAGAATCTTTCAACTTCTCATTAAAAAAATACCTCGCGTCACGTGCAATTTTGATTTTACAACTCGGGGTGTCGAATGACGGTAATAAAATGTAGACAAAGAACAACGACATATTGAAACGAGCTGTCATAAACTTAACTGGCCGTCTTTAAAAATGCATTGCAGGTCTTTTCCCGTCCTTTGAAATAGGCATTCAAAGATGCCTCTAAATTTGGGGATTCGGTTTCTAACACGAAGAAACATAAAAAAGAAACATCAAAGGATTGGGTATGTAATGTTTTTCCCCTCTTTTTCGCATTTCCTTCATCTGATCTTTAATTAAAAAAATGCGGGAAAATCTGGAGGTTTTGTTAGAAATATTATATTTTCCTTGACGTTTTGCGATTTTGTGAGTGATTTCTTTAAAATAATGACTTCAGGTTCAAAGTAATATTATTTTATTTTATATTAGGGAGCCTAATTAGTGAAAAGGAGAAGTTAATTAAAAAGTTTTAGTGATATTTAGACAAGAAATAACGATACAACACATCTACAATGATGTTCTTATTATATTCATTGTACCTTTCTCTGTTGGTTTATAGAATTAAGAAACTAAATTTTTGAAACATCATATATGTTACAAAGAATTTAGCTTACGTCATCACCTTTCATATTTACGTGATAAAAATTCATAATAACTCTCAATAACGTGTAATTTATCATCTCATTTTCTAGTATATATTTCGCTCTTAATTCAATCTAATAAAATACTATTTCTTTCTTCAGTGTTGCAGAAATAAATTCAACGAAGTCATTGCAACGAAATGACTTTTTGTCTTATTTAGGTATTCATTATATATCGGCCTTAAATTAGAATTGTATTTAATTTTTACATCTTGAGGAGCACTTAAAAGCAACGTATTGCATACTTCTTCAGATGCGAGAGATTTAATCACCTGTTTTAAAGACATTTTTTGCACTATTTTAATTGTAATTGTCATGTTCTTCGATAATAATTGTCTTAAAAGAAAAAAATAATTCTTTTTTTTAAAAAAAAAAATGCAACAGTTCTTAGATATATCTACATTGTTACGTATCCGTATTGATTTAAGGATGTAATTCTATTATTTCCTTTATTTATCAATTTATTGATTATATGTGGAGCGGTAGCCTAGTGGTCATAGTTGCGGACTCGCGGCCAGTGGGTTTTTTTTCATGTCGCCGTCTCGAACATTGATGGCCACTAAAAAAATCGTCATGAAGCCCGAAACTTAAGAAGGTTAAATCAGACGAGGCTCAAAGTCCTCCCAATGACGTGTGTGAAAATTTGGACAAGGAGGTGCCAACCCAGGTGTCGTCCTTGTCACTTGACCGAGGTTCAAAATTACGAGATCCGTCCCCAATAACCTTCGTGTAGCGTCTAGTGCGACGTTAATATACAGTCGCTATTTACTATACATTTTTGTACACAAATTAAATGCATATGTTTTCATCATTTGAAGCTAAAAAATTCTAAGGGAGTAAAAAAATTATGAAGAATAATTTCAAAGTGTCATAATTACCTAAAAGGCTAATCAGATGAATTATAATTTGAGCTTGTTCAGTATTGTTATTCATAACATATTAATTTGTAAGTTAAAAATATATCTTTTTCTGTTGTACACGTGTTGAAAACTGAGTATTTTGCAAACAAAACTTCCAAATTTACTTTTAACTGAAATATGAGTTGTGGATATTAAATAACGAGACTGACAATATTACAAAAGAAGTACGCATGAGCCAGATGCCAATAATCGACAGCTATTTGGCGTGTAGTCTTCTGTAAACAAATCCGTATAGCCATAGCTATCGATCGCATTATTTTTTTTCGCCGAAATAAGTGAGCAAAGAATTGTGAAATTTCATATGAAACTTCAAAACATCACTACTAAAACTTATAGCTTATTAAAAGAAGCTAATGGCATTGAACGTTTAACGTGCGTGTGTTTTTGAGAGATTTAAGCATTTTTCAAGATGGCCCGAAAAGACATTGAAGATTATTCACGCCCGGGTCGCTCTTTCAAGTCTAAAACGGAAGTAAGATATCGAAAAAATCAGTAATCTGGTACGATCCGATTGTTAAGTATTTGTGTGATTGCTGAGATTATAGGAGCTAACAATGAACCCATACGACGAATTTTCCATAACAATTTTAACATGCAAAAAGTGTGCACCCAAATGGTGCAGGGTGGTTATAATTAAAATGACCTTATTCAGACCCTTCTAGGATCTATTTTACTTATTGGATTTTGATGGCACTTTGTATATATGTTATATGGACCATGGGAAAACAATTTCTGTAATAACAAATACCTCAAATTTTCATCACCAGGGGTAATATTATGTCATCTGAAGAAGGACAAAAAAAAATCTGTCAGAATCATTACAATTTATTCAATTACAAAATGTGCTAATGTGTGCATTGACATTAATCACGTGTTGAAAGCATATTATAGCGAGTTCAATGGTAGCGTGATGAAACTCTCGGTGAATTCCAGCAATATCGCGTACAATGCTGGCTTTCTACTCAGATAAAGTCCTAATACCTCCTCCAAAAACCAGGGCTGTTAGGCATCCCCATCACCAGAAATCACAGGAATTTAAGTCGGGTGAACGAGAAGGCCAGACAACCAGAAAATCTTTGGTTACACGCTTCTCGCCAAAGTTAACTGGAAGCAGTTCTTTGGCTTGGTGTCCAATGTGGAAAATTACTCTATCTTGCATGAAGATAGTGATCTAATAACAAAGACGTTTCTGTAAAGCAGGAATGACCTGCTGTCGAAAAAGTTCACTGTATCGTGCACTTGAAAATGAACATGTTTTGGGACATGAAGGAGAGAGAGTTTCAAAGAAAAATGGCCAGAGGATAAAATTCAGCAGTAAATCCACACCATGCAGTCACGTAATCAGAATGCATTGGTTGTTGATGCATCACATAAGGAGGTGAAGCAACCCATATATGGCAATTTTGATTATTCATAGATCCATCTAAAGAAAAGTGCGCGTCATCTGGTTTGAACCTCATCTGGCCAGACGTCATCAACTTCCATTCTCGCCAAAAATCGATAAACAAAATCAGAGAGTATTTGGTGGCCTTGAGGTTGCAGCTTTTGCACTACGTGGATCTTATACGGATGCCATTTTAAAACCATTTGCAGAATTTTTCATACTATCGACCACGGAATTGTAACTATCTAGAAGGGTTCGTGACACCGATCGAGCACTTGCTGAAGAACAGTTGGAATTTGAGGATCTATCAACCATAGCTGTAGCGACTTAATCCACACTTTCTTTGGCAACCAGCTTTCACTCTCTTCCTTAGCAATACAGCCAAGTCTCAGTCTCTTCAAATTCCATAGTCATTTTCTTCCAACCCTTCTTCCACATAAGCCCTTTTTACGATCCCTTTAAACGATGATATTCATGCAGTGCAGCTTAGCTATTGCCACCGTTCTGATAAAACAATTTCACCAGTAAGTCTCAATCTTTTTTCTGTAAGGATATGAATAACGATAACAAACACACGCAGAATAATTTTTCTGGCTCTGACTACAAGTCTCTTTATAAGTTTGACTCTAATTTGTATAATGAATTTTTGAAACGCGCTGTCTGGTGGCCAAAATTTTAACTATTTTTTATTCAAGAAATCTTTTTCCCATTCTTTCAGGCGAATTGGCCACATTTGAGAAGGTGTCTGGCTACAGTAAACCATGACACTTGTTGTCCTGTCGCTGCACACAATTGCTGAGCAATGGCACTTGCTGACTGGTTTCGAGCTCTTTTCTCCCGCAGGACGATATATCGTTCATCCACAGCTGTGTTTTTCTATGGACATCACCAGCCTTTATAACAGCTGTACCCTATGGTTTCGAAGGCTTTCCTAGCGCTCAGAACGACACTTTTGTTGATTCCGAACTCTTAAGCTACACTGGTCAATCTGCGTCTCTCCTCCAGATTTCCGATCGTTCTTCCACGTGTGAAGTCTTCCAGGTGATTTCATCTAGCCATATTTAACGAAACAACTCACTTGCACTTGCAGCGAATGTCTTTAATTGTGCCTCAATTCTTTTTTTATTGTAGTCTTAAGATGTGCGCGCCGACCACACACGTTTTGCGTACACTCATGTCGCATTTGACTTTTTGTTCCTGTCATTTGCATACTCATCACCTTTTTACTGAATTGCGTGTTCATTGTGCTGATCGCAATAACCCCTTTTCTGTAATTTCATGGCTATCTGCTTAAAATTTACATTGTTGTTTAAGATTTGCGCACCAATGTATTAATCAACATTACTACCTTCACGTTTGTGCTGAACTCCGTGAAAGAATAAAGGTAGATTACCTGAGATATAGAGAATAAATCCTTCCGCATTGTCTGGAAAGAGGTTTTTTTGCAAAATACAGCATCCTAGTGTTAGACCATCCGTCTTATTCTCCGGATCTTACGCATGCGACTTATATTTATTTTTTAATGTGAAAACTGCCTTAAAAGGAACAAGATTTGAGTCTTTAAAGCTGTGAAAATGAAAATGATAAGAATATAATAGAGCATCAAATTATATGAAATTTCACATGAAACTTGGAAAACTCTCTACTGAAATTTAAAATTTATTGAAAGAAGTGTATGGTAATGATTGTTTATCGTGTCCACATATTGGTGCGCAAAATGGTCGTGAAGACGTTGAAGATGATTCCCGCCCGGATCACCCTTCCACGTCAAACAGGGAAGATAATATCGAAAAAATCGGTAATCTGGTTCGATCTGACCGTCAGTTTGGTATTCATGCGACTGCTGAGACGATAGGAATTGACAAAGAATCCGTACAGCAAATTTTACGTAACAATTTAACATGCAAAAAGTGTTTTCCGAAATTCTCCCGTTTTGCCTAAAATTTTCACGTTTGAGCAACAACAACAGCTCTTTAAAAAAGTTTGTACTGGCAATTTGAATGCCTTTGAAAATGTCTAAAACTTATTGGAAAGGATAACAACGTGTGACAAATTTTGGATTTTTATGATCCTAAAACGAAACATAAATCCATGAACTTGAAAAGCCTATCTTCATCGAGAGTCAAAAAAGTTCGAATGCTTAAATCAAAATTGAAAGCAATGATGATTGGGGTTTCTTTTCGATATGAATGGAATTGAGAACTTTCACTGAGTTCTTGAATGTCTAACTATTAATCAACTTTACTACCTTCACGTTCGTGCTGAGCTCCGTGAAAGAATAAGAAAAATCGACCCGAATTTTGGATGAACAAGTCATGAGTTCTCCACCAAGACAATGCGCCAGTTCATTGTGCATTGTGTGTCAAGATCTTTCTAGCCACGTACAGCATCTCAATGTTAGATCATCTGCCTTATTCAGAGGATCTTGAGGCCTTGCGACGTTTAACTGTTTTCGAAGGTGATATTTGCAATAAAAGAACAAGATTTGAGTCCGTTGAAGCTGTGAAAGAGAAAGCGGAACGCTTTCCTGAAGGAGGTGACAGAAGAAGACTTCCAGTACTGTTTCGAACAATGGAATATCATGGAGTGTTGTAAGGACAGAGAAGGTGTAGGGACAGTGTTAATAAGTAAATATGCATGAAATAAAAATAAAATGTTTTACATAATCAGTCTAGTTATTTTGTAATCACGCCTTCTATTATTTGATTTGAAGAATTCGTAAGAGCACTTTTTGCGAAAATAAAAAGTAAAATATTCAGAAAATATATTTTAAATTACTGATGTAATTGCTCCTCGATTCTGCTAATATTGATTTAACTTGAATTAGTGTTTATTTAGGATTAAAAGAAACTTTTCAACATGTAATTTTGAAATAAAACCAATGGACAGGATATGAATGAACTAGTACTTCACTATAAATATTAACAAAGACACACCGCATTTGGAAATCTTGCATGTCAAACATTTTTTAAAGATATCATTTATTTCATACTGTTTATTCACGCAAGAAACTATCAATTTTTCGAATTAAGAAGCTGCAGTTCAACCATCGACTTTCTTTTATGAAAGTCGATATAAGTGTAATCCTCTTCTGTAAGTGTAATCTCCTTTCCTGGTTGTTAACAGAAATGTTTGTTTCTCATAATTTATAGATCTTTTTAAAAAGATATTAATGAAAAAAAATTAACATACAATTTTTCTAATTTTTTCAATATAAGTTGTTATTTCATTTGAATACAAATTTTGAACCAAAAATTATTTTTCAATATCATTATGAAATTTTCCAAATAAAACACAATCAAAAACTGAAATTTATATCAATAATCTCCCTTGCCTCGTTTTTCCTTATATGTGGAAAATAAAAAATAAACAGGTAAGTATCGAAGAAGAGATAAAATTAAGCCACACAAATAAACAAAAAGTGTTTGCATTGCATCTTCTAACATATTTAATGCATTTCATTCCAAAAGTTAGCTGTAATTAACTGCAATTGAAATCTCTGGAAAACATTGAAGAAATTAGAATGTATAAAATAAGTAAAATAACAATTACTCTCTTCTTAGAGGAAAGGAAAAAACCGCCTGAAAGTATAAAAGAGGTAAACGATAAGAAAGAAAAAAAATATCAGAAAAGAAAACCAACTTAAAAAAAAGATAAATGTTTTTCATTTTGTGTGTCATGGTGGTTCTCGTTACTGAGTTTTAACCATAATACTTTACAAGAAGCTGAATACTTCAGCTAGAAAAGACTTTTCTAAAGAATAGATTTTTTTTTCTATGGTTTACCTTAAGTTACTTCTACTTTTTTCTCTCTCTTTTCCAGTATCTCTTTTTTTCCCAAAGAAAAAAATTATTCTTAAGAAAAAAGAAACTATGTCGTTTGTACTATCAACAAGAAATCATACGAGGACAGAATTTTTGGCTGCAAATTCAAAAAAGTTTTTATGATGAACCTTTCATGGTAGTAAGATTCGGGAAATAATTTAGTGGGTAATTTTTAAGTGTTTGACTAATTTTCTTAAGATATAATGAAAAATTTATTATTTTCGAAATTTTTATTTTTATAACATATATTAATACTTTTATAAAGTATAGCTTCCTTGCGAACTTTATTAATGAATTTTGTGTAAACTCGAACTTTTAATCTTCGAATTACTTGCCTGCTGTATTAAGAATCAAATGGATACCGGTAGTGATCTATGAGCAGAGTCACAAACTTCTTAGTTAGAAGACCGATAATTCAACATTCGATTCATCAAAATATGTATTGTTAAATGAAACCTGTTGATGTGTAGTAATTTGATTCTTATTATTTATCAACGTGGCATTAAGAAGCAAGAGGAGGGCTATTGGCAACGAACCTCGTAATTTTGAATCTTGTTCGAGTGATGAGGACGACACCTGAGTCGGTAACTCCCTCTAAGAAATTCCACGCCAACAGGAGGACTTGAGAACTCTACGAGATTTAGTGTGCATCAGTCTATCTGCACAGCAGGTCTTCAGTGGTATCAGGAATCGAATCCGCGAAAAAAACGCCAGTCGCGAGACCGAGCACTAGGCTACCGCGACAGTTGACGAATGGTAACTGAAATATATCCTATTAAGTGAAAGGGAAATTTGGAGAATGTGTGGATAACACAATCTTCGATAACTTTTTCATCATTCAATTATCAAAAGTGTGAAGTTAAAGTCAAGAGGAGCCTAAGAAATCCCATTAGGCGGTGCCCACATCCTTTGCACCTTGGACGCTAATTACAAGCTAGTATCCAGGACGGGTGACTAATCCGACGTTTGAACCCCAGTTAACTTATCAAGCGAAATTGATACTCATTTATCAAACTCGAAGGGTGTTGATGAAGGGTTTTGAGTTGACCCATTACCTGCTATCCAAGCCGTAGCCACAAGGATTCGAGTCTAGGGCAGTAGTTCTCCCACTAGACACACTAACCACTACACAACCGTTACTTTTAAACAACATTTTCTTGTAAATAGTTCTTTCTTGAATTTCTTGATTCAAAACTCTTGAATACTTTATTCTCAGCAAAGGAATGATTGAAATCAAACTTAATGTTAAGCTACTGATTAAATAAAATTTTAAAATTATGATTAAAAACTTTCTGTTCAAAACTTTAATGGCCTTTGAGATGATGTATTCCTAGTATTGATTCCGCTACAACATAGAATATAGGGTTGTAACGGGTTCTTTCGCGTATATCACTTCAATTAACACTTTGAGGCTTTCGTATGACTTTGATTACATTTAGAACTTCTTCTGGTAAATAAACCTTGACTTATATAAATTGAATAGAAATATACGAGTGTAGGGATTAGAATTGAGATAGTGTTTATGAAACTGTGGAAATTTTATTAGTGAATATACTAGAGTAAAAGGGGGGGAAAGAAAGTTACAACGAAGGAGTTAGAATTGTACCCAAGCCGATAAGAATAAAGAGATAAAGGCTCGAAGTGAAAGGGAAGTGAGGATCTGAATATGGATAATGAATCGGACCAACCATACAAGTTAACCTTCAGACACGAGTAGGATTAATCAGTAACAGTTAAGAATCTTTTCGTAATATTAATCTTCAAATTTTTCGTTTCAAAGCATTTTATCCACAAATATAATTATTTAGATTTTGTGTATGATAATATATATATATATATATATTAGTAGTTCCTGATAATACAGTTTGGTTGCCTAAACTGCCAGACATTTTTTTTTCACTTGACTGTCAATTAGTGACTATTTAATACTAAGATGACATAGAGAAATCAAATAAATACTTCCATGGCCTTACAGGGTCTATTGCTCTTTAAATTCAGTAAATTCTGAAATGTCCATTTTGCTTGTGTGGAAGTTTAGAGAATAAGAGGCATCAGCGAGACATATAATTTCTTAAATTCTTATCAATAGATGTTTTATAGAAAAATCTTCGTTTCAATAGCAATAGCTATTGTTATTATGCTTAATTTTGGACTCATATTCCTTGTGGAATAACTATTACGCGAAAAAGACCATTTTTCAGACAAAATGAAAATATGCTTGTATGTAGAGGTGATATGTCTGAAATGTAGAGGTGATCTTTGTGACAAATTTCTTTGCCAAATGTCTCGATGTCACCAAATTTGGGGACAAAAGGGTGCTTCTAGACCAATCTAAGGACTTCAAGGACGTTTTTTTTTTAAGGGTATATGTTTCAGAGACTGTGTGTTTCAAAAAGAGAGTACCTAAAAAAGGTCTATAGTCTATGCAGACTATATGTGTTAATACGGTATTGTGATTACATGATTTGAGTTAACATGTTCAGTGATTGCGCAAACTTTGAATTTGAGCTATTGTATATTCTTATGCGTGTGTATTTTCTAGAGATATTCTGAACAAATTTGGATTTACTGGGAAAGAACTTGTTTTTTAATCACATGGACCTTTCTTGAATTCGATAGATGATAGATCCCGTAGTAATGTAATTGATAAAAAAAATTATCATTTGGCCTATAGTGCAAAACTTAACAGTGAAATGTCTTTTCTGGTATTGTACTTGTCATTTATTCGTGGTTCATGGTTGTGAATCTCCGAGAGCATTGCTTTCCCTTGCACAACATTGATTAAAAAAACAAGTAAAATAATTGTATAATTTAATTCAGTAAATTCAAACGGTGTAATCATAACTGCAATAGCGTAATAGTTCAAACAAAAACTAAGAATTTAATTCCTTTCCTCGCTTAAGTTTCTTTTTATCTAACTAAGAGGAATAAAAATTTTCGTTTATTTTCACAAATCCTTTCACGACTTTTGAAACTTTTGTAAAGTTATCATTAAAACATAAATCAATTTAATTTTCTAAAACAATTTTCATAAGATATCCTTTAACATAAAATTAAATTCTTTTAATCTCTCAGCTTAGAAATGAACTTATTCGTTTTATATTCCAATGATGAATAGTTAATAGAACAAAGAAACCTTTCAGAGTTTATTAGAGCAGGAAATTCAAAATTATCCTGATTCAAATACCTAGGGAACTTTTCTTTCAGAATGCGGAAATAGAACTATTGAATATTCGTTGTCAATAAATTATGCTTTTTTTCATTCTATTCATTCAAACTGTAGCTAATCAGTACACTAATTAAGAGTTTTTCAATCTTAAAATTTAGAATAAACTTTATATGCACATTTTTGATAGCAAAAGATTCCATTTACAAAAATAAAGTAAATGTTAATAGTCAGATTGTATGTTATTAACCTAATCATAGACTTTTTTCTGTATCTATGTAAAATATATTCTTTGAAATACAAAAATCACTAGAGAAATTGATTAGCTCAATATATTTTTGTATTCCCGTAGAACGAAAATGAATATTGAAAAAGTAGATAAAAAAGTTATACATATGAAATTACATTGATAGATGACACACGAATTCGAACTCATTGTGAAATGCATTTATGAGCGAGATCAAAAAGATGGCAAAAATATACTATTAGTTTTACGTATTACGGGTAGTTATATATATATATATATATATATATACATACAATTTTGATTCTTCAAATAAAATTCGGTATCTATTTTGAATCAGAAATATACACATATTAATAAGAACAGAACCTACACCCAAAGAATTTGCATGAAGACCTATTATTGTAAAGTCGAAAAGGGGGGGTTGGGAGGTTGGGAATGGCTGAATGGTATTTTGTTGCAATGCTATATAGTAAAAATTAAAATTTCTACTTTTGACATATAGGGAACTATCATTGAAAAAAAAGTAATTTTACTATACGAAATGGCTTTAGATTTTACTTTTTAATAGTCTCAAGAAGAATCTTAGTCAGGGATGGGTTGGAATAAATGCAACTTAACTAGTTCATGACTTTATTGATCCCTTTATGCTTAAAAAATTACCCAACCTTTCAGAGAATATCAGTTACAAAAGTCATTTTAACCAGCCATTCGCAAATTTCGTCAAACTATTTGATATCGGTGCTGCCGGACAGTGCGAATCTATTGACCTCTGGTTGTCGCGATAACGCCTAAGACAGACTTCTGCTCAATACAATTCGAATGCTGAAAATGGGGAGATAAAACAAAACGCGTTTGCCTTCTGATGCAGTTTTCAATACCTCATCAAGACTTGCATAAATTATATGAAAAAAAATTGGTTTTATCGCAGTATTCGAAATTCATACTATTATAAATCGCGAATTTGTGATAATGTAATCCACTTATTCTAATTCTCTTTCATACATGACCCTGCGAAGATATTTGGATAATTCAAATATTCTATCTTTTTTTCCTATGAGTGCGAGTGTGTATACATTATGTCTTGATGCATCTAATTCAACATGTTGTTAACTTAATTTTGATTACATGAATGTATTTTTGTGCAAATGTCATCGAGTCTTCAATAATTTATTGTAATTATTTATTTTATTCTGTATATTCTATTATAATACATGAATTAAAATAATCACAATGTATTATAAAAGCTATTTATAGTTACAATTAATAATTTTAAATAACAAATGTTATATTTATAAATATTAGTATAAAAAATTATTTATAATTATAATTATTTGTAATGATATGCGATTATTATAATTGTTTGTAATGATACACGATTATTATAATTATTTATCATAATCGTTTGTAAAGGTTTGTTATAATTATATCTATTATCAGTATAATATCTTTATAAATAATTATAATTTACAATTATAATATTTATATGTTGCATTTTAATTATTTATAATCACATGTTTTTATATAATTATAAATAGTTATTATTATTTATAATTGATATAGAATACAATTTTTTACATTATATGGCTTTACATTATTATTATTATTCATAATTATTATTAGTATCAATCATAAACAACTATAATTATTATTAATGATTAACAATTATAATAATTATTAATGATTAACATTATAATAATTATTAATGATAAATAATTATAATTATTAATAATTAAATATTATTTTTTTGTTCAATAAAATTCCTATAGTCTAAACATTTTCGTTTAAGAATGTTTAAGTATATCATTTTCATCATCAAAATCTATTTGAATTTGATGTCATTATGACATAATTGCTAAACTGCGCTCATCAACTTTGGCGACCTATTTTATAACACCGTAACTTTTCACCAAAATCGCCAAGATGCACCTGATACTTCGCTTTAACCCCAACGGTTAATAATTTATACTACATCAATTATTTTACGATCCCCTTGAAATACAAAATTTAAATACCGAGTTTTTTGTTCTGTTTCATTTAGTTTGATTTTCAATTTTCGTTTTTTCTTGTCTGTCATCCAAGGAATTGAAAACAAAATTTCATGGCATCTGTTTCAGAAGGGGAAAAAAACACCGTGATCATTTTCCTGGAGAATACAACTATATTCGTACTACTACCTAATCCTCCACAGTCGAACTGTCAATCTCTCAACATCAAACATAGATTGTCGAAGAGATCTCACCCTTTGTTTACTCTAACCCACTAGAAAACACTGAAGATAATAAAGTAAAGAATGTCTTACCAGCAGTGAATAGGCAGGACTTAGAAAAAAACTTCTTTAAGTAAACCTGAAGAAAATATCTAGACCTTATAAATCAGGGTTAAGTCAGTGTGGTAAAGCTTAGGCATTCGATTTGGGGAGCTTAAGACGATGTTGTTAAGAAGGGTTTACATTGACGAATACGATGGAGTGACACATTAAGAACCATTGATTCTACATAATCCTATATTTCTGAAGCTTGATTCAGAGCTTAAAAAGATAAATATTGCTTTTGAGAAATGATAAATGAATTGGTACTGGTTTGGAATTAAGTTTAAACCTGTCTGATAAAAATTTTAATTTTGGCATTTAACTGTGATATATTATTTAAGACTTATGTCAATTTATAAGATTTAAATTTAAATCAATATTTATTCTTACCAATACATTTATGTCCGTATCAATCAGTTTGAGATGTTTTTCTTATTTATTCGAACAAAATTCTTTAATGGCTTCTGGTTGTACATTGTTTTTCTTTTACATTTTTAAATTCCTACTTTTAGCTCATACTCTTCCTATATATATCTTCCTATATATATGTTCAAATTTTCAATTGTTAATAAAATACTTTTTATTCATCCGCTCAAGTTCAAACATATTTTTTTAAACTTGTAGTGGATGACACTTGATGTTAATACAATTGTTTCAAATATTAATTCATTTAAATTTAATTGGTGTAAAGGTGTTTTAGCCTACCCACTTGGCACGATTTCAAATATTGCCAAACTTGGCGACCTTTTTTTTTTTTGCTGAACGTTAAGTCTGCGAAGCGGACCAGGATAGCCATATTTGGCAAAATACTGCCAAATAACTTAATAAAAAGTAACTAAAATAAAAAAAATTCTTTGTTGACCTAAGTAGGGAATTGACTTTAAAAAAAAATTATATTATTTGTTTATCCGTACGTTACATTGCTCATTTTAGGTTCCAATACATATATATATATATATATATTAATCAGTTTAGATTTGAAAGAAAGAATTGAATTAAAATGTAGCCTAGTGGTCAAGGTCGTGGACTAGCGTCCGGCAGTTTGCGTTCAGTCGCGGGTTCGATCCTTGGCCGCCAAAGACCCACCGTGTAGCCGGGGCTGATGCACGTTAAATCTGTTCGGGCCCAAAGTCCTCCCGTTGGCGTGGTGTGGATGTTAGAAGAGGGGGTGCCAGCTCAGGTGTCGTCCTCGTCACTTGACCGTAGTTCAAAATTACGAGGTCCGTCGCCAATAGCCCTCGTGTTGCTTCTAGTGCGACGTTAATAAAAACTAAACTAAACTGTACAGTGAGGGATCTATTTTTTTGATGATTTCAATGATAAAGTGATGAAATCTTTATTTTGGTTTGAAAATATTCGAAAACTATACAAGCATATTTGTTTAATCTTTATAAAAACATCGTACAATGTGGAAAATTACCAGATTGTTGTTATTTTCTTTTATTGATTAGAATAATGCAAGTTCATTTCATATCGATTTTGAAAAATGATTCAACTAAATTTCCAACTTAATCTGTGATAACAATTCACTATTCAATAAGTTTTCAAAACCACGTAAATTTAAAATACGAGATTCCAGAGTTAAAAGGAAAACAAGCTAAAACATATAAGATTCGATAATACACAAAAATTCTGTAACAGTATTTACAAAAACAATGCAGCTTAAAATACTTAGACTTCAATAATAAGACTCGTAACTGCATTTGTGAAAATTTAATTATCGTTACAAATTAGTTTCATTAATAATAAAGGAAGCAAATATTAGTATTCTAGATGAAAATATAGACAAACCGAAACAATATTAGTCAGTATCGTTAACATTACATTAAGTTACTTTAAAAAAAAATTCTAGTTTATCACAACATTAACATTAAATTAACATAACATAAACATTAACATAAACATTAACTTTAACATAAACATAAACATAAACATTAACATTATATCGGCTAAGACACTGAATTTAGCATGATTTTAAATTTATTAAAAAATTCATTCTCGCATCCGAAATCAGTTTACAAGTATAAAAATGTTTTATTAAGAAATACCATAAACATTATGTTTTTCATTAAAGGGGAAAGGTTATAATGGCATTCAAATTGTAGTTACTGCCGTTAATATTTTACACCTATTTCTTTACATATCTTTTTCACACTGGAAAAAAATCTCTCAATTTCTCTTTAAAAAATTACATTACCTTACGTTCAATTTTGATTTTACAGCTACGGATCTTAAATTACGGTTGTAAAATGGAATAAAAGAGCAACGACAAATGCGAAACGATGAGACCTATATATTCTTCATCCCTTTAAAAAACATATTATAGTGTTCTTGTCCTGTGCTTTGTAATAGGCACTTTAAGTATCACTAAAACAGGGTTTTTATGTTTCAAATATGAAGGATGAATAAAAAAGATATCAAAGGCCTGAATGTAAAAAAAATTATCTTCTTTTCATTATTTATTTTGTTATTAGTCGCAATAGCCTATTGGCATGGTTGAAGACTCGCAACCGGGGTTATTTTAATCATGTCGAGGTTAAAGCTCTGATGCCACTAAAGACCTGCCGTGTAGCGGGGTTGATGGACATTAAACCTGGTCAATGTTCAAAATCCTTCTGTTGGAGTGGTGTTGCAGTTTGGATAGGAAAATGCCAGATCAGGTGTCGTCCTCGTCACTTGACCGAGATTCAAAAGTATGAGGTCCGACGCCAATACCTATTGTGTTTCATTTCAGTGTGACGCTAGTAAACAATCAAATAAAAACAAAAACTTATTTCTTTAACTCTTTAATAAAGAAAGCATGTAAAGTTTCGGAAGGCTTGTTATGTTCTTTGTATTTGCTTCGAAATTTTGATTTGCCTATAATGAGATAAGAATAAGTCAGTTTTGGGATTTATCATAGTATAACGGGATGGGGATGATTGTCATATTAAAAAGCTTCGAAAAGAAATATTTTTTCCTACATATATTAATTGGGTTCTTTAAGGCTGGCTTGACGGAATGTTAAAATATGGGACTCGAAATTGGAATACCTTTTCCGATTAAAGAGCGTTCGAACATTAAATTTACATTCTGACCTCGTTATCTTTTACGGAGCAAAATATTTTGTAACATAACTCATTTCTATCTGATTCAATCCCTCTCTTCTGGTGTAAAATGTGTTTCATGTTTCGTCTCCTAAACTGTAATGTTAAATGACCTAAAATCTTTACTTATTCACTTGAAAAATGGGGTATTTTCGGAATGTTCCTAAATTTTAGGAATATTACATCATAAACATATACATGTGTTGCAACGTTGCAAATTTATGTGAAAGCTGGAACAATTTTCTGCCTGGAAATGTGTTCTAAGTTTCGATCAGGTTCTATGACTTTGAGTGAAGACAGCTTTAATGTATTATTGCTACCTCTGTTACTTTTAATTTCATTGTAGAAAGGAAGTATTGTCTAGAATTACTGCATATTTATCAATAATGGAAGATAAAATAGTATTTTATTTATTACATTTTATATTTTTTCTTTTTGCATTTTAAAAAGATATTTAAAATAAAATATACTTGAAATCCTTCTCTCGTACATGTATCAGAAATCCACAAAAGGTAATACACAGTTCCAGTAAAACAATTATTTAAAATATATAAATTAATAAATTATATAATATTAAATTATATAAATTAATTTTTAAATTATTCAAATATATATAAAAATTATAATTATTACTAATGTTTACTAATAAAAGAAAAATACATTAAACAATAAAAAAAATTTCTGTGAGTGTGATGAAATAATTGTGACTTATTAATAATGTTTATAATGATTTAAAAACACAAACAATACTGAAACCCTTTTGATAAAATTAAAGCGATTTAACTATTTTAATTGAAAGCAAAAATACTATTTTAACTCCTTCACACTATTTATACTCTTTTTAAATATATTTCCTTCATTTTTATAAAAAAAACTTATTATATTTCGTTTTGAGAATTAATCATTTAAGGTGTATTACAATCATCAATTTTATTCCATTGAAATGGAGTATAATTATGTAATAAAATGTCATGATAGGTTTTCTTTCACCATAGAATTTTGTAAACTATTCATACTAATATAAAAAATGACTTATAAAACAAATTTTCAAATTAAAATTCAATGAGTTTTTACTGTAAAAATGTCCGCATCACCTTATGTTGTACAAAAAAATATTTTATTAACAACAGTACAAATAATATCTGGGTAATAAATAAAAACATAGAAAATTAAACTCCGAAAATTGTTATTAAGCTATTTTATAATAAGTCCAAAAAACCAGATTTTTATAACAAAAGCTCTTTAAAGCAATTAAGTATTTTAAATAATTTAAGTTTTTTTTAATTTTTTGAATTTAATAGACATAGTTATATCTTCAAAAAACATTGCTGACACCCATGTAATGTTAAAAAAATGACAAATGTTAAAGAAACTGTAACGACTATCTTCTACAACCACGTCAGAAGTTAAAATGTCGTACTTACCGGCCAGAAGAGAGGTCTTTTCAGCCTGGTTGGTAGGGGCGCATTCTTCTGACCCACTTGTCCAGAATTCGAAGCTACGCTGCCGCATAAAGGACATCAACTCCCTCCCCCTCGGGGTCGAAAAACCACCAGCCGCCGAAGTCACTTTTAAAAAAATGCGTCGAAAGTTACATCAATAAATATCATTCCTGTAATTATCTGATAACACTGTCTGAAGTTTCGAAGCTGCGATGATGTTTCCCTGCAATGTTACTCTTATAAATGAAAAGATACCTTTATGGAGAGTTTGTAACGATTTTTTTTTTTTTTTTTTTTCCGTCGCAGCAATTTTGGTGACTTGGTAAAAAACTTGGCGACTTTGGCTTAAGAAAATAAAGGTTCTGAAAGATGCTGGAATCTTTTAGAAATCTCGATCGGAAAAAAAAGTTAATGATTTTTTTTTTGTCACACTTGGCTGGAATAGCTATAAATAAGGAGAGATGCGAAGTCTAGACCAATCTATCTAGGATCTTCTAATAAATCTGTCAGTAACATGAGCGAACGAATCTGACGGGACTGCCGGAACCTTTCGGAGTCGGCTTAGCGCTAAATCAATTACGAGTGTTGCTTATTTGTGCAAGTTCTGCTTTTGTTCCTGTTGTGTTGCTAATCTGTCCAAGTTTTGATATCTGTGTTTTATTTTGTCACGAATATTGTGAATAAAGTGTTACTTTCCATTATCCTCGTTGTTGGGCTCTTTTCACAAGAAACCTAAGGGACAGAATTTTTTTTAAAAGTATATTTCATTTCGTTCTATCCACTCTATTTCTCACAAGAAGCCTTTTTCCATTTCTAAAATTGATTTAATAAAATATGAAAAGAAATGGAGAAAACTGCGCTTGAAATTTTATTCATGGAAGCATATTATGAAAAATGTTTTAATAATTTTGAATATTCTAAGCAACAATAATCAACAAATTCAACAGGGGATGATGATCTTTTTTTCCAGTTCTGATAAAAGAACAAGATTACTTGTTGCTAAAAATAAATATATATATATACCTTTATTTATTTACTATTATTATTGAAAAATTTAAGCTTTCCAGAAAATATCTCACGATTTTGTAACCTGCAATATGTTTCAAACTTCTGACCTATTCCTTGACAGGAAGAACCTCTTCCACTACTGTTGTAAATAGTATTTTTTACCAAATATTGAACTAACTCCTCTCAAATTTCGTAAGGCCATGACTTCGTTAGACTTAGCATATCATTTTCATTGGTTTCCATTTTCAGAAAAGCAGAAAATTAAAAGTCATGTTTCAGCTAAAAAAAAGTTACATTACAAAGTTACACTACCTACGTTTAAGTTGAATTTTAAATTAATTTTAATAATGACTGTTTCCAGAAATTTATGTGTCATCTACGAAAGGGAAGCGATCTTATTGGTCTGGAGCAGTTATAACGAACCAATGACGCGATGAAAAAAACAATTAAAATAATTGAATACCCCGTCACAGAAATATTCCGTACACCAGAATTTAATAGTTGGATGGAAAGAAATAGATACAGATTAATGATTGGATAAGACTTGCAGAATTTCAAGACAGCAGTTGTTTTGAGATAGTAGCAAAGAGGCTTATTTCCCTTAAACTGCTCTTATGGACTTTTCTTGGACACTACTTGAATCAAACAACTCAACTTCAAATATGCAAAATAAAGTTCTGATATAAATTGAGATGTAGGGAAAATGAGAGAAGGAAAAGAAAGAAAGATAGGAGATTATAAAAAACAGAGGAGTTAATGTGGTGTGCGCGAAAATCTTCTTGTGTATATAAAGGATTAGTGAAATTAGGAAACAACTCCTGTTGGAACAATAGAAGGAGGCAATCGCATCTTATGCCGGTAAGCCTATTGTTTTATAAATTATAGAGCTTGTTACATCTCGCGGGTAAAAAGAGTAAACTGTTTGAGAGCCCACACACTTTCCCCTTATTACAGGAGTTAATAAGCATGTATTTTAAATTGAATTGACTATTTTATTTAGTTTATCTGCGCTTAAACTTAAGATGAAATTTACGTCTTGTAATTAGAATAACATTATAGATGATAGACGTTACAGTAACAGGATATCTGTAACGAAGTGTTTGCCGATTTGAGATCGAAACTTTAGAATATGGGAAGAAATTACGAAGAGAATGAAGAAAAGTGCCACTACGAACTGGAAATTTCAAGCACCTGGAACCAATTATTCAACACTTTTAATACTCTGAAATATTTATGATGGTTTTAATTTTAAAAAAAAATTCAATACATTTTTTGGGAAACTTTATTCTCAGGGTTAAATAATATTAAAATCAATAAAAAAAAGCAGGCTGACAGATGAAATAAGTAGAGCTTGTTTGTATTAAAATTATGCGAAATATCAAATTTCAGTTAAGGATTTAGCAACAGTAAAGTATCTAATGTAATTAATCGCTATTGTAAATAATTATATTTTTTGAATTACTTATTTATTAAAAAGTAAATAAAGTGTATTTACTTTTTAATAAATAAATATTTCAAAAAATATAATTATTTATTATTATTTCCATTAAAGTTAAAATTACGCAAAAGTATGGATATTCCTATATGTGACACGGCACTCAAGTGAAGCAAGGAGTTTTCCCTAATTTTGGCTCTCCAAGTTCAAAAAGTTCGACTGAGGTCTAGAGCAAAAAAGCATAGTTTGCCTCAACTCTCTTCTCTTCAAATAACTAAAAATGAGTTCATCTGATTAATGGTAAGTTCTGGAAAAAGAGATGACCATCGAACTAGGATAATACATTTTAAAATATACACAATTTAAATAATGCAGGTTAAAATAATTAAAAGAGGCTGTGGAAGCCAAAATCACATCAGAATTGAAGTCAATTCCAAACTATCGAAGCCAACTGTAAAAATTCCATTTGAAGCCCAAAGAAACTCTATCTTCTGCCTGTCAGAACCTCCGGCATCCGCTCCGGCATCCACCATTACATTTCTTCTGCTCATCTATCTATCATTCACAGTTACGGAATCTCAGTTGTGGAGTAACTAGGCAGTCGCCTCATTTGCACAATGATAACCGAGCTTTAGCTATTTCATTTCATTCCTATTAAATATTTAAAAGCAATAATAATTTAATTCTTAATCGATATAAATTAATACTCTTTAGTTGTCTGTATGGTAGTGTAAAATATTGTGTGTCTATTTTCGGGCGAATATTTGCTTAGATAGAGTTTTCTATCAAAATACCAACAAACAAGCTTGTTAAATATAGCTTAAGATTCAATGCCAAAAGCACTTTAAAAAACTAGTATACTAATTATTCCATGCAAAGCTTTGCAAAAAAAAAAAAGACAACTGATTCATCCTATCAAGATAGTAATTTTTTTTCAATAATTATTAAATTTTTCAATTAAATATTAGAGTTAAAGCAAACGATATTATGAAAACGGAAAGAAAGTTTGATATATTTATTTATTCATCCATTCATTCACTCGCTCACTCATTAACTCATTAGTTAACTTGCTCATTCATTCGCTCACATGACCATTCATGGATTCATTCACCCAATTTTCCATTCACTCATTAATTCAGTTATTAACTCACTAGCTGACTCATTCATTTTTCCTTCGCTCATTTATTCATTCATTCCCTCATTCAATCACTCATGTAATCACCCACTTAGTCCATCACTCACTCATTCAATCACTTACTCAGTCCATCAATCACTCATTCCTTCCTTCAATCATTTGTTCACTCAATCATTCATTCCCTTACTCACTCACTCATTCATTAACCCATTTATTCACATATACATTCATTCCTTCATTCGCTCACTCACTGACTCGTTCATTCCCTGACTCACTCATTTATTCAGACTCATTCACTCCATCATTCCTTCACTCGCTTTATCACTCATTCATGGACTCATACATTCCCTCCTTCATTCACCCACTTATCCGCTCATTCATTTATTCATCAACTCATTAACTTTCACTCATTCCTTCTCCCTCACAAACTTATTCAGACTCATTCAAACAATCATCACTCATTCGATCACACATTCAATCACACAAATTCACTCATTCTTTCTGTCGCTCACTCGTAAACTTATTCGTTCCTTCACTGGCTCACTCACTCATTCATTCATTCACTCCTTTATTCACTGACTCATTCATTCATAGACTCCTTCACTGACTCATTCATTCATCCATTAATTCACTTAATCACTCCTGCATTCACTCAATCCTACACTCACTCATTCATTCATTCATTTTGAGCAGAAAAGACATTTAGGAAACACTTTTTTAAGAAAGTCTCTTGTGACCATTTTGTCGTTGACTAAAATAATAGTCCCTAAGGTGTCTAACAAATTTTAAATCAGTAATTACGCATGAAGACAAAATGCTAAAGAATGGGGAAAGCGTCAGAGTAATCAGAATAAAATATTACAAATAATTTCAAAAGTTTCAGTGTATTGTCAAGCAAATACGAGTGTAATATATCTTTGCACGAACATAAATTGCGATCAAGCACAAGAGAAATTTCCGAAACTGTTTGATGAAATTAGAAATAGTAAAATAAATAAAAATCTTCGGCTTTTAAAGAGGAAGGAAAGGCTTAACGTCAAGTATCTGAAGTAAAAAAAAAGAAAGAAAAAAATTAAAAATATCAAAAAGTCTACCAGCTTGAAAAGAAGACAAATGTTTTTAATTTGGTATGTCGGGATAGCTTTTCGTTGCCAGGCTTTTACCAAAAGAACTTTGTAGAAGCTAAATACTTAGACTTGAAAAGACGTTTAGGAAGAAAGAATTTCTATTTATATAACTTATTTTGTCTTTTTTTTAGCACTTAACTTCCAAGTAGTCTTTTTATTTTATCTTTTTCTAACTTTTATAAGAGAAAGATATTGAAACTCTGTATCATAAGATTTTGAGTAGAAAATAAATTGTAATTTTATGAAACTCAAATTACTACAAAGAACCCGAGTTTAGTAAAGAGAAAATATCAAGTAACTCACACAAAATAGCTTAATTAAAGTGATTTAGATGCTAGTTTTCTGTAAAGTTAAATTGTAGAGTTTAGCTGCTCACGAACTTTCCCATATTGGTTTACTTTCTGATGTCATTTGCATTTTCAACTCATTTTCAGTCAAATGAAGCGTGGTATCGTAGTCGGTTGTTGCGTAGGAATGAAATTATAGTTAAAGAAATGATTATTAGTTGCTTAGAAATGATTATTAGACATTGGTTAAGGATGCTATGAAAAGTGAGTTTGCAAACACTCTCTTCTACAATAACAACAGAAGCTGAAACACCATATATACTTGTCCTAGGGAGAGTCCTTTTTGGCCCAGTTGCTAAGAGTACTACAAAAAGCAATCTGACAAGTTTTTTTCGGACCCAAAGATTGAATGTTCGAAACACCGCTGGGACTCAATGTTAACAGGCCGCCTCTACATGCGGAAGGAAAACATACCCACTGAAATGGTGACCTAGGACAAAACACGATATCGCAGGACAACCTAGAACTACTGATTGAATGTACCTCCGACGAAAAAAAACTTACCTACATGTGTCTGACTAAAACAATCGCAAAGAAAAATCATAACTAGTGATATACTGGTTTTGGCCATGCATCAAATTGAGATACCTGATGACTTCAAACAGAAATTGTCCGATACGTAACTTAACATTATACGGCGGGGATGTATATCAAGTGCTATAATGGCTGTTAAAGCAACCTTTTCTTATATATCGTTCAGAATATTCTCTTCGTTTCATCAAGATCTTGTAGAAGGAACAGCTCTCTTCAACGACTACGACAGAAGTTAAAACACCTAATTAACTTGGCCGAGGGGGAATTTCTTTTGGCCTAGTTAATAAAAGCATGGCAAAAAGAAACCAGACTCGTTTTCAGTGGACCGAATGATCGAGGGTTAAAATTCTTCCCCGTCCCTCAAGGTCAACCGACTGCCTTCCCTGATGCAGCGGGTAAAGCATCACTGCTCCTGAAAGTTTTTATAGAAGAAACTCAGACTGCCCCTTCGAACCAATAGCCTTAGTGATATTACTTACTCGAACTTGAATAAGTTAACGAAGCATTCATTTGACGTCCCTTCATTTCATGGTATGAATTTCCACTACTTATGGTAGCAGAAATAGATAAGAAGGTTATGTTACAAATTAATAACTAAGTATTTTTCATTAAAAAAATTTAATGACAAGATCTTTGTTAGTTCATGTCTGCACCTGAACTTCCTTGTTCTTTATTTATATGGTTATAAAGATAAATATACGAATACAGCACAGAACCTAATTGAAGTCTAAAATCTACATTTAACATCGTGTAGAAGTTGTGCTTGTAAGACATAATTTAAGGTATCCGTACACCTTTAAAACGTCATTTTTGTCAAAATTTCCGATTTTCTAATTTTAACATCAGTTTAAATTTTAAACTTTTTTCTTTCTAATAGTGTTTGAATTTTGCTTATACCTTATTTAGAACTTAAGTTACAGGGACTTGAATTTTACTCGTTAGCTGATTTTTGAAACCGGAAGTGCATTTCTGCAGACAGGAAGTTGGAAGAAATGTTTGTTTACATTTTTATTTTTCGAAATATCTTTTATATGTACAATGGTACAAAATAAATAAATTTTAAAACATGAATCTGAATTTTCAGAATGTTTGAAAATACATTTGGCAACAGGTTTTTAAATACATTTTTATCTTGAATCTGGCAAGAAAAGAGAATCGTTATTGTTTGTTTACATCTGTTTTGGTTTCTGTTCTCATTCTTATAAGTTTCTGTTTAAGATTGTTTTTATTGTTGAAAAGCTCAATTTTTTTCGTTTAAAATGGGAAATTCAAAAAGGAGAATTAGTGTTAAAAGAAAAAGGCAATTTCGTGGTAATGGTTTTACCAAAAATGATATCAAAAATAGTACTGTAACTGCTAATGCCAGTGCTTCAAAATTGAACCTTTCTGCCATTCTAGATGAAGAAATTGCTGAATATGAAAATAAACCGCTAACCGGCAACAGAATTATTGACATAGAACTCCTTCTATGCTCAATTTTACAACTTTGTTGCCCCAAATGCTTCCAGGATGGTTTGCTGTTACATGAAGACTCGAGGTATGGATTGTGCTCAAGCTTTGCAATAAAATGTAAGCATTGTGACTTTTGCACAGGATTTTCCAGCTCGAAGAAAACATTAAACTATCCTGAGATAAATGCAAGATTTGTTTATGCCATGAGACAAATTAGGAAAGGTTTTTCTGCTGCATATAAATTATGTGCAACATCAAATTTACCCAGGCTCAGTAAAACTGCATACACCAATCATGAGAATAAACTTATGTCTGTGATTTCAGAAGTAAGTGAACTGTCTATGTAAAAGGCAGCTAAGGAAGTTTTGAATATTCACTCATCTAAAAATAAATTAGTTGAATGCGGTGTTTCTGTCGATGGAACATGGCAGCGTAGAGGTTACACTTCTATGAATGGGTGTGTTGCTGCTTTGTCAATCGACACTGGCAAAGTAGTGGACATTGAAATAATGTCATCATATTGTCCGACCTGCAGAAAGCTTTCGAAAATGCCTAAAGGTATTGTATCCGAGACGCTTGAAGCAGATCATGTGTGTCGAAGCAATTTTAAAGGTTCCTCATTAAAGATGGAAGCTGTTGGCGCAAACAGGATCTTCAAACGATCAATTGTGCAACGAGGTTTGAAATATTCACACTATTATGGAGACGGGGATTCTAAAGGCTTCATCAGCGTGAAAGACACATATGGGAAAGATAGCGTAACTAAACTGGAATGCATTGGGCATGTTCAGAAAGGAGTAGGTGCGAGATTGTGCAAACTGAAATCCAAAAATAAAAGTTTATCTGGTAAAGGTAAACTTACTGATTCGTTTATTGACAGATTGCAAAATTACTATGGAATTGCTGTTCGAAGTAATGTAGGCAATCTACTCAAACTTCAACAGAACGTCATTGCGGCCTTGTACCACTGTGCATCGAGTGGCAAGAAACCCATGCATGGACAGTGCCCTATCGGGAAAGATAGCTGGTGTTATTATCAGCGAGCACTGTCATGCGGCAAAAAGCCCAAAGAAAAATATAATGGCTTATCCAATGATATATTAAATTTAATTAAACCTACATATTTAGAACTGTGTTCTAAAGAACTTCTGTCAAAGTGCCTTCATGGTAAGACACAGAATGCCAATGAATGTTTTAATGGCATAATTTGGCAGAGGGTACCAAAAAAGGTTTTTGTGTGCCTTAAAATTTTAAAATCTGGTGCATTGGATGCTGTTATACAGTTTAATGATGGGTACAAGGGCTGTGTTGAAATTTTAAGGAAATTAAATGTAACGCCTGGTTATTTTACCTTAAAATCTTACAAACACCTTGACAGTTGTCGAATTTTTGATGCTGCACGTCATTCAACACCAAATGTAAAGCAGCGTCGAAAAATACTCAGAGCTCTTAGGAAGAAAAAAAATTAATGTATTAGAAAGCAAAGAAGGTGTTATATATAAATATGCTTACTTAGAAATTAAAAAAATACAAAAAAAAAAAATTGTTTAGAAGTAAGTTTGAATTATCTGCAAAACTTTAATATAAAAAAGATTTATAGAAATACATGGTTTAACGACAGAGGAAAGAAATCGTATGAACCCCAAATAAATTCTTTAAATATCTATTAAGCAATTCCAAATTATTTGATGGTGAAGATGAATAGGACTGATATAAACTTAGAACAATATTGAAGATCTTAACATGATAATTATTAAAATTGATTTGTGACAGATGTGCGGCAGCGCTGGTCCACTCTTCAACAGTGCATTTCTTTGGTTCCACCAGTGGCCGAGCGCCGAAGCTCTTCCTGAACTGGAAGATAGACCCTTTTCGCTTATTTAGTAACTTCTCTTCATCAAGAATCATGGGGTTTCTGGTTCCGTGTCACACGAATGTGTTAGTTTATCTCTTCAAGACCCTGGAGGGCTCCCGTATGTTCCCTTACATTTGTTCAAAAAATTTTTGGTTCACAGGTTCGGCATAGCGTTTTAACTTTTCAGCTCAGACTTTCATTTGTTTGGCAATCTATTCCAAAATTACTTGTTGTCGACAGATTCTTAAGATATTGTATGTTCACTTTTCCAAAAATGCATATGTTGGTATTTTGTTGTGGACAAAAGGATCCACGCCCCTCCCATCAACGCATGACACTTCTTCCACTTCCACCTGATCTAGAGACAAAGCAGATGGACCCATTTCATAAAAGCATAGTCGAGTAGAGGGGTCGCAAGATTCCCCTCTGGCTGTCCAGAAGGATTACGACCGAGGAGATCATGACAGCTCTGAGGGACAAGGTAGCCGACCTCCAAGTGGTGTTCGGGGCAACGCTGTTTCAACAAAGGAGAGGTGGCTGACTGGCTACTCTACAACAAATATATCGTCTGGGCATAACTCATCGAATGTACAAAATGTTCACTAGTCGAATAGATGTTACTCGTGGTAAGGATAAATGAAAAATAATATATTTCTATCACCATATCATTTACAAAAACAAAAAAATACTGAAAAGGATTGAGCAATATAAGTTTCTGGAAAAGAAAATATACCAAATAGCAATTAAAAGGGTACAAATACTCCTCGAAATTGTAAAAAATATATTTGAAAATCTAGTTCAAGGTTTGTTTTAAAAGTATTATATTGCATATTTTATTCCCCAATATTTTGAATTTTGATGATCATTGAATTTAATTTTGTTTTGATGAATATCAGATTTATAGATATTATCTGAACTCCAGAAATTTTAGGTAATTTCATGTGTAATTCAATTCTTAAGGTTTCTCTAAGTTTTTTTTAATATTTACTAGCTGTATGCATACTTTTCGTGATATTTCAGTAAATTATGATATAAATATTATATAGTCAGTGTAGTGATATAAAGCAAGAATCAAATCAAAATAATTTTTTTAAAAATTTTTGTTTCGAAGTAACAACAGTTCCTCACATAACCAAAACCATGGAGAGTGTTTGTATCAAATTTTTGTACAGGATAAACCGTCTCAGTGCTTAATGAATACACACACACACACACACACACACACACACACACACACACACACACACACACACACACACACACACACACACACACACACACACACACACACACACACACACACACACACACACACACACACACACACACACACACACACACTGCCATAAAATTGGCGCAATTGAGAAAGAATTGTCAGGAATAAAACGAAATTTAACATATGCAAGTACAAATGTTGAGGTAAATGACACAAATCAAAGCAAAATGATCAGTTATATATGGAAAAATTACAAATGATATTTAGAACCTGTTGGGCCTTCTAACTTGAATGTTGATGTGATACGGTCAGGTGCCAATGCATACAAATCCTGTATGTTGTCCTATATATCTCGTTTCGAATTTCTGTAAGCGTCCTTCACTAGGGACCCAAACTGTGGACTGTGTAACGTGTCATCCTAACATCCTGATATGCTCGATCGGTAAACATCTGGGGCTCAAGCAAGCCAGAGAAGAGTGGTAGTGGAGGCAGTTTGGATGACCCTTGCTGTGTGTGTATGAGCATTATCCTGCTGGGAAAAAAATGACTCTGGGAACCTGCCATGAGGGCAAAGAGACAGAGGCTAAAAGAATGTCCTGAACGTAATTCTTGACTAAAGAAGAAAATGGATGACATTTGGAGTGACTGTGTGTCATATAAGATGACACCTCAAACTATCAGTACCAATTGTGAGAGCTGTGTGCCTCTGTACAGCAAAGACGGGATTGAGACGTCTACTACAGGGTCTCCGCCAATAACGCACACGATTGTCATCACTGCTCAAATTGTTCCAGACTACTCGCTAAGGATGACCCTGATTCATACGGTTGCAGTCCAACTTTGAGCGCATACCACCCGCAAACGACATTACGGTGAGGGGTGTTGTTGCAATACACTTTAATGGGCGTCGCGATAGCAACCGTCTTTCAGCTAAGCGCCTTTGATGCAGGAGAGGACTGACAGGCAGTAGTGAAGGTGTTGCTTGTATAGAGATAGTGGTTACTGAAACAGTTGGAGCTAAAATGGAGTTTCATAGTGTACGGTCTTCTGACTATTAATTCATCGAGGGCGTCTGAGCTTACGCCGTATAACATACCCTCTTTGTTTAATTCGATCCCAATACCACCCTCAGTAAAGTCAAAATGTCTGTAGGTGTCGAGCTACTCACTGAAAACAGATTAAATACACACAAACAAGCTGTTTTGTAAAGCAATACGTAACTGTTCCAGCGGGG
>BMAW01129960.1:1207466-1230870 GCA_019974015.1 Nephila pilipes | reverse complement strand
TTAGAGTAATACAAGAAAAATTTTCATTTAACTCTCCTTATTTTTTTAAATTACTTACTTTTTTTTTTTTTTTTTTTTTTTTTGAAATATCGATTGTAATTCAAGAAAATATTATTTTAAAAAACATGGGTTTAATTTTTGGCCAATATTCAATTTCAGTCTAAAGAATTTTATTTGCCCATATTTCCATCCTTATGTAGACAATTTACGCAATATCTTGTTTTAGGATCCTTGTGGTAGGAAGTAAATCTCAGTTCGTTACCTTACAGAAAAATTTTAAAATACTTGAAATAGATGATTTCGGGCTTAAGATTTTAAGTTTATGTATAACTATAAAGTAAGAACTATGTCCATTTACGGTGTTTTATAATTTTAGATTAGTTTAACTTTACTTTGACTTAACAATATATCAATATTGAAAACTTCAAATATTTTATTAGAAACCAAAAAATCTTTTTTTAATATTAAAGGTATTATCTAATATTTTTTCAAAGAGAGAGAGATCTTAATCCCTGGTCTCACAAAAAAAGATTAGAATATAAAGCATGTCACAAAATGAGACTAGTAATATTAAAATAAGTTGCATTGTAAAAGGTTTTAAACATTTATAAATTTTGACTTTGTAAATTTGGCGTATTGACGATGGTGGTGAAGATGAAATGACTGATATTTACTTACATCTAGTGTCGGACCGCCTTAAGAATAACCCGAGGTCCTGGAGGCGGGCTACTCACCTTTGGAGGTCGTCTTACCTTTCTCCTGGTGATTTCAGGAAGTTCTGAGGAAACTTCCTTCCGGTTGGCATGAGGTGTTTCTAGAACAGTACTTACCTGTTCGCTTACCTCGGTCTTGGAAATTTTCCGCACTCCCGGATCAGTGATCGGACTTACTGTTTTAAGAGGTTCAAATACCTTACCTTCAGAATACTTACTTACGTTTGGTGGTAATGGAGTACTTACATTTTGTGAAGGTTCGCCAACTTTAGGTACAAATAAAGTACATACCTGTGGTGGGCGCTCCTCCCACTCCATAATGTCGTTCTCAGGCTCCAAATAGTGCACATACTCCCAGTCCATCGGCTCCTCGGCTTGAAAAGAATCTTCCCAGTCCATGGGCTCTACAAAGAAACACTCAGGCAAAATATCAATAAAAATAGCCATTGTACAACAATCAGCAAATCGCTAGCCAAAATCAATTGCAAAGAATCAAAGAAGCTACAAAATGGATAAGGAAAACTAAATATTAAATAAAACTTAGAACAGAATGTAAAAAAATTAAAAATCTAATTGATTTTTAACGAATTAGATCAAATAATTTGGCACTTTTTTGATGATTTTCGCAGAACAACTCGCAGCGTCTTCACTCGTTAAATTCTTCAGCCAAACTGGCAAATTTGGCTTAAAATTTCGTGTTCTATGAATTTTAACCAATCAAATTGAAGGAAAATGAAGTGAAAGTTTAAGTGCATAAAAATAGTGGAGTTGAATTGTTTTAAATTAATACATCTTTTTGTTTTTACCATACTAGCTTAACTTTTTTTTCTCTGTGTCTCAAAACGATATAATTGAAAATAATATTTTGAACTAATGTGCCAAAACTTTTAAAATCTCAAGTGTGATAATTTATTTAAATATTAAAACCTGAAATTTTACTTTTGATCATTTTAACTTCAAGCTATATTTTTTAAATTAAGTAGAATTCTTAAGACATTAATTATAATGTTGCTTGCATGATTTAAAATCTTTAGAAAATTCCTTGCCACTAATAATAGGAATTTAATAATATTTCTATCAAAAAGAGACTTATGAACAACAGAAGGAAATTTAAATGGACTAACTTAGTTTATGTGAAACAAAATGTCTCATTTTAGATCCTCCGCTTTCACTAGATATAAAATTAACTCATTGTGGATTATTTAAGTTAGAGAAAATTGTCAAGATACTGAGTTAAGAAAGAGCTTTATCCAGAGATAACAAAATTTTGGAAGAATTTTATATCTGATCAAAGTTACAAGTTATTTTAAATTCTTAGCATTGACTTCAAATCAAATTGTTTAAATTTATTGTGGCTATCATATAAGATTTGTGCTGATATTGTTGGTTCCAGTTCAAATGTCGACCTTGTCAGTTGACCGTAGATCAAAAATATGAGGCGTATATATTGTGTTTTAAGGCTCTCGTCTATCTTCAATTTTGATTTCGTCAGCTTAATATTAATCCTATGGAATTTTGGCTTTCGTTCTCATTTTTTTACTACTTGATTTATTTGAATGCAATGAAATGCATCTGAAAGAGCAAAAAAAATAAGGAAGTCTTCTACCTAGTTACTTTTTTCCACCTATTTTTAAAAATATTTTTATTCTTATTTTATTATTCGTTTGCGAATTTTCCGGTCTTTAAAAAGTATATTAATACAATTTTAAGAATCGGAGGGAAAAAGTAGTTTCTCAGAAGATTTCATTATTTTTTTGCTCTTTCAGAAGCATTTTATTGGATTCAAATAAATCAAATAGTAAAGAAGTGAGAACGAAAGTCGAAATTCAGAAACTAATGGTGAATTCAAAAATTTTAAGAAATGCGCAATGAAGAAAGGAGTTCCTGGTAAAATCAAACATATTTCCAAGGAGTTAAATGTATTGTTTGGGGCTGGATCTTGTTTCCGTTTACACCTTGGAGACAGAAAACAAAATGGCACTAAAACGCAAGATAAATGTGCTGAAATGGCAACTCCTGTAATTCAATACTATTAGAACTACTTTAATGCAACTTCAATTTTAGCTGGATATTGTACTGTTTTGCTTTCCGTCTCCAAGGCGTTTTCTAAAACAAGATTTTACTGACTTTTGTATTCATTAAGTCAGCTGTATTGAACAAATTTGAAAATTTTATTTAATATGCGTCAAGTGGGTGTTATTTGAGACCATGTAATACAAATTCAAAAATATAGAAATTGTTAATTAAAGCAAAATTAAGATACAGTAGATGCTCAGACGTTATATTCCTTTCTTTTAACAAAGCAATGTATATATATTTTATTTATTAGAGATGATTATCTTTAATATAATGGATTATAAGGATCTGTGTGTAGGCGTGAATAATGGATATTGTACATAATATTTGACATTAACTCTCCTAACCTTACTAAAATGATTTCCTGATATAATATGGCTACTACTCGGAGACTACCTATAAGAATCGGTTACGTAATGTGCATACTCGACCACAACAATTTTTGCCATAATATGAGCTGATAGGATAAAATCTATGCAGAAGAACCAAAATTGCTAGTTAGAATGTATAAGCGATCTAACGTAAAAGAATTATAAACACAAAGAACCTTTAAACCATAAACAATACATTCACTTTCTGAAGTAAACATGATTGCAAAAAAATTTAAAATCAGAAAAGAGCTTCGAAATATTTTTGTGCAGCGAGTTCAGTTGATTACATTTCAAAGAATACAAAATGGCTTCCCTTTGGAATTTCTTTTCTTTGGAAAATGAACTCCGAATAATACGAAGGGAAAAAATGCCACTGCCTCCTGTTACAAGTCATAAATTCCCCGATCAAATATTATAATATTACGAATCGTAAAAGTGGAAAAAGGGTCAATAGGTCAACACACAGGACTATAACGATGAAGGAAAAAATGGGTGAAATCTATTTCTATGTGTTAAAACCGTGGATTTTAATACAATTTCTGTAAGACAAATTTAAGATTCATATAATACATAATCAAGAGTTTCTAGTTAAGAAATGTTTGAAATTTTAATATACCTTTTCATATATATTATTAGTACTAATATTTTGATATGAGTGATATATGTATACTAAACATTGCAAGTACTTCGAATGTTTTCATTTTGCTAATAATGTATCACGGAAAAGAATAAATTTGTTTTTGATAATGACCTTTTTAAAAAAAAATCATAATTTTTCTAATTAATGGCGCAAATCAAGATCTTATAGCTCTAGCTGAGGAACTAAGTGTTAATGTAAACTCCACTGTGTGGGTATTTGAGATACGGAAATTTATCACAAAAAAAGCAAATCATAAATAGGAATTCGTAAATATTATTTTAACTCATATAATCGAGATTTTTTTAAAAAAGGAAACTGTTAGATAGAATGAAGAAAAGATCAAAAACATGAATATTTTAGAAAAAAATAAGTTGCAGAATCTTTAGTTACAAAAACTCTATATGTAACTTTAATTAATAAGAAAAATTAAATACACGAGGCTGAAGTAATTTCAAATAGCGAATTTAGTGTAGGGTGTTTTCCAAAAAGTTATTCCAGCTATTCGAAAATAGTGCAAACCTTGCAAAAATGCCTAACATTGATAGGCTTATATTTTTGTCAGGACTTTTTTCCTCTGATATTAATGAACAAATTGCAAGAGAAAATTCAAATATGATTTTATTTTTATGAAAAAAGAATGTGGTTTTATTAAGAACTTCTTTCAACGTTGTAGACGAAATCCTGAAAGACTCAGAAAACAATTTTATTCACATCGAAGAAATAATGACTCAACTTGGCGAAATTACGAACATGATCTAAATTTTTTTTTTTTTTTTTTTTTTTTTGAATATCTCAGAGAACTCGAAATCGATACTTTTGACAAATTAAAAAATTTAACAGCAACAAACCAGATGAAATAAAGGGTAAGCAATGAATATGAAGAACATTTTATCGATCAGTGGGTTAATTTTGTTTCTCCTTGAAACGTGGCCGAAGGATAAGATCTAAAGCTCCAGTTGAACTTCAACATAATAAAACACGTTATAAAGGTACATATCACCCTTCACAAGAAAGTCAAGGCCAAGAAAGTTTCATTACACACTTCCCAGACAAGTTACCAACTATTTCATGATCCACAAAGGGAAAATTATCAGACCTATTATCAAACTAAATGTAAGTCTTGTCATTCCCAACGCCAAATTAGGACTCAACAAAACAAATATGAATCATTTTGTCTGAACAGGAGTCAAGGTTCTAGGAAAATGTCAGTGCCAACTAGTCATTATGACAATTGTACACATCATGACTCAGTCGGTCAGAACAACAAATATACAGAAAATTCTGAACTGGAGGAAGATAAGGAACAATTATGACCATTACTGTTTGTCTAGATTATTTAGCTAGGAAAGAAATATGATCACATTACTCTCTCAAGCATTTGTGAGGCGGGATCGATTGCATCAATAATTCCACAAAAAGTTTTTATCTCTAATTAAAAGCAGAGTTAAAACCTTCCAAAGGATACCTACCTCCAATTTATCAAACTTAAGGGTCTATACTGAAATTTTTACTGTTGAGGTCCTAATAAAAATAGGAGAAATCGAAAGGGTTATGGAATTATTAGAGATTAAAAGTAATATTCCGTATTGTTTACTTACTTTGAAGAATATAAATACATTCCAATTACAATCACATATTATTATTTACCATGTCATACCATAAGGAAAAATTTAAGTTATGAAAATTCTATATTCTATGTGTCATCAATCTCCATAGGTCTGTTTAAAAGTAGTACAAATATATGTGAAGGGCTTATGATGAAGGATTTCGAACTTTGAATATAGGGAATTAGATTCCACCTTCTTGCTCGGGAAAAACAAAAAACACTGCGTCTGACCAGAATGCAATTCAAAAGCCGTTTCATCATGTATATTTGTGAAGCAGAAAGTTTAGCTTCTTTGCTTGAAAATTTTAATCATACTTTTTCTTAGAGTGCCGTTTTGACATGGGTTGTATTAGACTAGAGACTCGGAAGCTTGTTCTCACTTCTGAAAAGTGCCAGTATCCTTACGCCCATATGTTACTTCACCTCAGAATGACAAAGAAATTGAGACTCAGATAAAGACATTTTTAGAAGCAAATATTATTAAACCATCACATAGTCCTTACGCTGCTTCTGTAATATTAGTTATGAAGAAAGATGAAGATAAAAAGATACGAATGCACGTTGATTACAAAAATTTAAATTAAATTATTAAAACAGGCTCAGATCCCGTTTTAAATATAGATATCCTATTAGATCAGTTAACAAAATCTCAATACTTTTCAACAGGATTTAAGATCAGGTTATTGGCATATTAAAATTAATGATAGTGTTACTAAAATTTTAGTTTCACAAAAAATTTTGGATTTTATGAAAGGCTGAAGCTAGCTTTTGAATGGAAAAATGAACCCGATATTTTACAAAGAACTATTAGATAAGTTTCAAAAATAAGTATCAGATAAATTTTGCACTAAATTACTTTGATTGATACTATGATGTATTCAGATAGTTAGGAAGATCATGTTCAACATCTGAGATAAATGTTTGCTATCTATGAAAAAGAAAACATAAATTTAAAAAAAAAATCTAAATGCCTGTTTGGTAAACAATAATTAATTTCTTAGAATATGAAGTTTTAAAAAGGCAGTACTCACTCCAAGTAATATTAACATCGAAGTCATCAAACGGTTAACTTCTGCAAAAACTGTAAAAGAACTTCAAGAATTCTTAGGTAGCATCAATGTTTATCACAAGTTCATTCGTAATTATACAAAACTAAGGTTACCCCCTAAGCAATTTGCTTAAAAAAGATGCTACATGGGATTTATCAGAATAATGTCAGGAAACGTTCCTAAATTTAAGGAACTATTTAATTTCCAAATCAATTTTATGCTTTTTTTCGTCAAAATTATAAATGTCATTTATACGTAGATGCATCGCAAGAAGCTCTTGAAGCTGTTTTAAAACAATAACATCCTGATAGTTCACAATATCCCATTTGTTTTCATTATAGACAGTTAATGCCTTATTAAAAGAACTGTGTCATCACGGAACTAGAATGCCTGACTATAGCAGATGCACTATACAAATATTATCATAATTTACTTTGGAATTATTTCACAATATATACAGATGATACTGCTCTCGTATGGCTTAAAAACATAAAGTATTTACCTGTAAGATTATTTAGAAGGTGACTTAAATTATCTATGTTCGATTATAAAATCAAATACAAAAAAGATATTTTCTGATTATGAAACAAACATACTTCTTAGAAATTATAGTTCTCACCACACCATCCAAATGGTTCATTTACTACAAAGGGAAAAATTAATCGAACCTCAAAATTCAGATAATGTCAATGATCCCAAATATCTTAAAATAAATTATATCTAGATTATTAGTAAAAAAGTCATTATTAAATTTATTGTTTCATTTTCTTTAAAAACAGGACTAATTGAAAAAACTCATAATGATTTTGGACATCCAGGGGTTAAAAAAATGCTAAGCTTAATATCAATACAATATTATTGAAAGAATATAATTAAATACATAGCAATGATACAAACATTGTGAGGTTTACTAATAAAAAGTCTCATGAAAAAAGGTTTGTACTTTTACAAGTATTGCCTCCCTCAGAGGAACCTTTCGAATTGCTCTCTGTTGATACCGTAGATGGAATGAATTATTACAATTCCACTAAGCAATACTAACATGTTATCATTGGTCATACAATAAGATACATATGGTCTTTCCCTTCTAAAAGTGTTAAAAGTGAAACATATACTAACTGTTTATACTAAAGTGTATTAACTGCAAAGCATATTAAAACAAATTTTCAACATTCGGGTTCCAAAACTCTTATTAAGTGATAGAAATGCTGCGTTCATGTCATCAAGATTTAAAAAATTCTTATACAATAATAGTGTCAAACAAAGATTAACTTCAGCCTATCATCCATAAGCCAAAGAAAAGGTTTAAAGAGTGATCAGTCTACAAAATCCCTTTCAAAATGCAAAATAAATGAAACTTTTAAAAAAAATTCCTTTGACAAAGCTTTTAGGGAAGGTTACACAAAAATACCGGTAATAGCATCATGAGTCTACAGTTTGAGATATCAGCACAAGTACTAGTTTTTGTTGGTCCTAGAAAAAAGCCACATTTTTAAGAATCGTATGTGTCGTTCGATTTGATTTTCGTTTTCTGGTATGGACCTAAGTATATGGGTTTCAGTTTGAGTCCTGATCTGAATTAAGAAAGTTTGATTGCTACTAGATCGGGAAGCTTGAAAGTAGTTGCTGATTTTCGCCGTAGGTTGTAATTTCCTCTGCTTTCATTTGGAAATTTCGGATTTGTTGTTTAGCTTGTTTCCTTAACTCGTCACGGTTGTTGACGAAGTCAGCTTGGGTTTCTTCATTAAGTAAATATGCGATATTAAGATCTTGTAGCGTCTTCATTTTAGTACCAAACAGCAGTTCGAAGTGAGTTTGAATACTCCATATGAACGTTTAATTTATAATCTTTTGGACTTTTTTGACTTGCGCATATCATTTTTGTGGATTGTCTATGAAAAGTTTGGATACAACTATTTCGATTGTTGAATTTAAACACTCTAATTATCCAATTGCTCTAGATAATTCAATGGTGATTGGGAAATGTTCTATTTTTTCGGTACTGCATTAATCTTGAAATTGTTTGGAAGTTACTTGGAAGAGTCGTATGGAAGTTACTTGGAAGTTTAGAAGGTACTATAACAAGAAACAATACCGGATGGGTTGTCAAATATCTCGGCCATCTTGAAAACGCTAAAACCATTCAAGAACCCGAGCATGTGATAAACATTTATTGCGATCAACTTCTTTCAATAAATTTTCAGTTTCAGTAGTGTTTTTTTCCAAGTTTCACGTGGAATTTCACAACAGTTCATTGATGACTTATCGTTTTTCCTGTGAAACAAAAAAAAATAACTCTAATGCGAAAGAAAGCTATAGGTAAACATATTTGTTTTTAGAAACGAGAAGCACTGCATTCGAATGTGAATGCTTCACGTTAAACAGCTGACGGTTACTGGCGTTTGGCACTTGGGTACTTCAGTAGCAGCATCAGTCTTGTAATTCAATTGTCACACCTGGTATAAGTATTTTTGTTGCGTATTTTTGATCTATGAAAGAAATGTTTTGAGTTCATGTCGCTTTCTCGACTGAAATCAGAAGAAACGTGATGAATTTCTCGTGGAAAGGGTTATTTTATTTCTCCCGTTTACCATTTTTTTTCATATATACGAAGTTTCTCTAATCCCTTTCTTTAAATTTTGAAATAGATTTAGCACCGTATAAAATAGTTTTATCTGATGGGTAATCCTGTATGTCATTTATTAAGGTGATCAATTATTTACAATGAAAAGGAAGATAAAATTATTTAAGAAAAAAGTACGGCTTAAATAAATGAAACATTTTATTAATTCAAACAAAAATACTCTAATTATGCTTATATATATATACATCTTTTTAAATTATTTAATTAAATAAATATTTTTTCCATTAAATGAATATTTTTTCAATACATCATTTTCTAGCAATATATTGGAAATTTCGGAGCAAGAAATATCCTTCATCTTGAATTTTACAGTAAGTGCTGCAGCTAGAGTATCAACATTTAATCATGATTTCTCACTTGTCGAAAAATCTTTACCAATTGAAGAAATTCTTTCAACTGCTGCATTAGTTCCAGTTCAGCACAATGTAAATTCAACAAGAATAACTAAATTTTCATATGGAATGTGTTTATTTTTGAAATGGTTAAATATTTCCACCCGTCATTTATCAATTTCAACATGTTTATTTTCCCATTGTTCTAATTTATCAGAATTTAAGTATACATTCATTCTTTTAATTTCTTCAAACAAATAATTGTCATTGATTTCAATACCAAGCATTTATTTTGATACAAACTCAACACAATTTTCAATATCTGCCCAATTTACTTACAATGAAGTCGAAATACACCATTGCTGTTATTTCCTGATTTTTGTTTCAGACCATTCTTCGACATATAGGAAAGAAGTTTAGTAAAAATTCTGCAATTCTTTGGTTCACTTTTCCGTTAGGCTCGGATTTGTATCCTCTAAGTTTGACAATTTTTTTTTTTTTACTAAAGGAATATATTTTTCTTCAAATCGTGTGATTTACATTGAAAGACAAAATCTTTCAAAATAATACTAACTTCTATAGCGTAAATATGTTCACCTTCAATCTTTGTAATCGTTTTGGGGAACATAGATGCCTGATTATGTACAAAATACATTAATATCTCCGATAATTCATAATCGAAAAAAGATTCCAAAATTTCTGGACATTTGTCTAATCACAAAAAATATGAACGGACAGGCTCAAATAATTGTAAAAGACTGTCTATAACAAGTATTAGAGCGAGCCACTCACACACATCTAACTTTTGAATATCCTTTCTGTATTCAATATTTGCGTAACAGTTTGGCGCGGCATCTCTGAATAGAGAGATTAATAGATTAGTTTTAAAATATTGAAGGAAGATACTTTTCGAGGAAGGACAGAACCTACAAAAGAAAAACGATTGGTCACCTTACATTTATACAATATTCAAATAATGAATATTCGTCAATAATTTCATATGAAGTATTTGCGAGTTCTCTAATTGCAATAGAATAATTGGGAAGTGATTCGTTTTGATGTAATTTAAGTCTACTTAATTGTCTATGAATTCCAGCAGTATTTAAATGATGACGGAATTCTTCTAATAAAGCTTTTTTCGACGAAATCCATGTCATAAAATTACGTTGCGTATTCAGAAAATTATTTGCCTGACCTTCAATCAAAGTTACGACAAACATTTTTTTGTCTTAGCTGTTCATTCATGGATGGGGAAAAAAACGATTCTTCACAATATTGTGTAAAACACTTTATGCCGCATGCATTAAACTTCGATGAGAATTTCCGAGATCTTTCAAAATAAAATAGAGTGAGGGGTAGAAAGTATCATTAGACACCCACTGATTTAATGCTTGAGCCATTACAGAAGGGGAACAGGAGAAATGTTTTTTTTCTGTTTCGTCATCAAAAATTTTAGAATCACTGTTTAAAGATTTAAAGTATAAAGCTTACAATTTGTTCAAATTTGAAAAAGATTGAAAAAGTCTATTAAGGAGTACATTCTTCATTACCGTTAGTATCCAGACCTAACACATTTAACACACAAACCAAATCATTTATAGAAAAAGAATCTGATATTAATTTCTTCTGATTAAGGAGTTGGATCTGATCTTCAATTTTGAAATCAATGAGAAATGAGGAAAAACTTCATGGCTGTTTTTTTTCCCTTGTATTACGATCAAATGTATCATCAAATAATGTAATGTTCAACAACTGAATAATTTTAATGTTTCCTCTTTTAAGAAAGTTCGTCTCAACATAAATATCATTAATGTTGATCGTCTTTATATAGTTCGGACAGCACAGTCACTGAATAAAACTTAAATTCGTACATAAAATGTAAAGTAAATTGAGAAGGTTACTTAGCCCTCTTTTTAGCAGAGATGTATCCAACACATTTAACAAAACAAGGGCGTGTAATAACCGGCTGTTATTACTCTTTTAGCGTCGATATTTTACAAAGAACCAAGCTCATTTTAAGAGAAAAAATACTTTACTCGTGTTAAATGATGAAAAATTTAAAACAAAGACGGGCACTCATTTCTTCATGCTTACGCCTCAAATCTTACAAGATAATCTATGTTGCAGATGGCGCTGCTGTAGCACAACGAAACAATCCCACATACAAATAAAAAAAACTATTGATAAATAAATGAATAGTAAATAAACCAATAATAAATTGAATTAATTAATCAAAAATAGATTAATTGAATAAATTAATAATAATTAAACTGTGTAAATTAATGATAAATTAACTACTGAATAATATATTACATAAATCAATAACAAATAAATTGACTAATTAATAATACATGGAATAATTACTTATGAATAAATTTAATTTATTAGTAACAAACAGATTCAATTGATTAATTCAGTAAATTAATTTTTTAAAAAAAACCAGTAAACTATTGATTGGTTGGTTGGTTGGTTGGTTGATAAGTTCAATAAATTGCTAATAAATAAATTTGATAGATTAATAACAAATTAATTAATAGATAAATTAACAATAAATTGAATAAATTAATAATAAATAAATTGAATAACTAAAAACTTAATTCGGATAAATTAATTTTACTTAAACGGTCTATTCAAAAATCACATGCGGCACACCAGACCACACAGTCAATTTAAATGGTGATTCATAAATGACACACCGGACAGCGAGGCAACGTTTGCCTCCAATGCATATATGACATGCACTTCACAAAAAGGTTAAAACCATGATAACATAACAACCTTAACCAACGCAGAACTAGAATTATAACTATATTAGGCAATTACAATTACGGAAATAAGTTTTTCAATGAGCGCTGCATTATTCCCCTATGAAGACGCTCTTTAAATATTAAATAAATCACAATGTAATCCCACACACTGCATCGATATATATGAGAGACACTATATAATGCAATAAATGAATCATTCACCTAGCTTAGATAGCGTGTGTGCATATATCGCTACCATGATATTATTTTTTACCTAAAAATTTAGGCAGTTACATGTTTAAAGCTCTTTTAACCATAATTTTATCCACCTTTAATAGATTTCGAAGATATACTTTTTTACTTCCGACTAAAACACAAGACTCGTTTTTGAAATTGTTAATATCTGAACTCGAGTATCCAAAATTCCTTTTAAATCTAAGTTAACGACATTCTTTATCAAACCTTTTTAATAAAAAATAGAAAGAAATCCATAAACTCAGCTGTTCTTCGACATGACATGAATGGTGGAGATGCCGTTTAAATTGCAGTAACTGTGTCCCAAACATTTTACACCTTTTTTTAGCATATTCTTGTCGCGTGTAAAAAGGTCTTAAGCCTTACCTCTTAAAGAAAAAATGCTGCACATCACGTACAATTTTGATTTTATGGCTGTCGTTCTTGAATTACGGCAATAAAACGAAGACGAAGGGCAAAAGCAAATTAGAAACGAAGCCTCTTAAACATTCTTCGCCACCTTTAAAAATGCATTAGTGGTCTTGCCTTTTTCTTTGTTACCAACACCTATAAACACGACTGAAGTTCAAATCATTTCATATACTTGATATTAAATTAACATAAAAGTGTACAAAAAAATAAGAGAATGCGAAATGGTTTTTTTTTTTTCCTTTCATACATTTATCATAAGGTCTTAATTATGAAATACATAAGCATTTTTTCGAGGGGGGGAGGGTAATATTCATTACATTTCTCCAACATTTCGACATTTTTACTTATTCCTAATAATATAAGAGAATCTAATGGTTTAGTTTCTTTTGTAATATGTCTAGATCAGGACTTCCAATCCAAAAGACTTTGCTGGACTCCACGGAAATGGGTTTTATTCCTTCAGGCCGCATTATATATATGGGCGCGTATGTGAGGGAGATGAATTCGATTTCTTACCTGCTTTTTAATTTTGGCTCTTCTGACGCTAATACAAATACGTGAAATCAAGAACATTCTGCAATAAATTAAGAGAAATTATGTTCTATTGAATTAAATGCATTTGTAATAAAATATAATTTAAAAGCCTGTCCTACAGTTACAACACTATGCCGGTGCTAAATTATTAGAAATCAAAAAACACTGGTGGAACAATCAGTGTGGAACCGTACTCTTTTGGGTCAAATATGTTAGGTTTTCTGCGGGCAAACTGGTTGCTGCTGTTTCGCATGATCCATACGTTGCATTCCCACCCTGCGTCTAGCAATGCGCACTCGCCCTTTCCAGGAGGTTTGCTGGTTAAGTATACATTGTGCATCGTCCAATCACGCAAGACGGCCTAAACGCTTTTTTAAATGTACTGTAATGTACACAACTTTGTACTTGTTCTTGAACAAGAACGTAGAAGGAAAATTGTGACGGTAGTTGAGTCACTGTACTGAGATATTCCTGTCTGATTTATTTACAGATTTATTTGTGTCAAAACAAAGAACTTTAAAAAGGCCTAAAATAACTTCAAGTGATATATTTAAACACTAATCTCTCAGAGATGAGAACATATTTCACTTTTTTATGAATATTATTACAAAAATTCTCTTAAATCTCTTTTAAGTGAGAATCAGCTCAATTCGGAGGATAACGGCAAATGACACTATTCATAGATATCAGGACAAGACGAACGCAGGTACCAAAGCTTGGACAGATGAACACAATCGAGAAAAACAGCAATTATACATATTAGGATACAACGGGAACAAAGACAGCACTTTTAATGACAGTCACAGCACTTTAATCTACGTTTTGCTTACTAGTTCGCCATACAGAAAAATCTCCATGGGAATAAATACTTCCTACGGACTCTGACTGCTTCCGGTAGATCCACTCGGCCACACTACCGACAGTTCTCAGGTAGATCCCCTCAGCCAATGCCGACCACTTCCAAAGGCAGGCTGCGACTGATTATCCGGCTTTGCATCTCTCCGTATTTATAGCCATTCCTGCCAAGGAAAAATCACTCCTCCTAATCAAGATTTCCATAAGATTCCAACACTTTCTGGAATCTTCATTTTGTAGCGATGGTTAAGGGATCATTACTTAAGCTTTCCTTGATTCCAACGAAATCTCTGAGAATGTCTTTTCTCCTCAATATGTGTGAGTTAGGGAAGCGTCATAATAATACTTTCTCAATTCACATAGTGTGATTGCTTAAATTTGCTAAAATTTCTCGAAAAAAAAATTATTGTTTATCAGTGTTATTCTGACCTCGGAGGAACGTCGTGCTGTCTGTCTCGAAATTTCTCTCTTTTACACATTCCTTCGAGAGGCAAAGGAGTGTCGCGATCGCAACGGAGTACTCGGCAAGCTTGCCTTTGTAGGATTTCTCCTGGATTATGGAAAAGGCATGTGATGCCGCCAGCCGTCCACTGATTGCATCGCATATATCGCGTCTTGAAATACATAAATAAAATATTAACATTTAACATCAACCGTTAAATTTTAAAATTTCATTTTGATTTTAAAAAGTATTGGCGACCCCCTAAAACAGTCAAGATGGCGCTCTTTTGGACCGTGACCAACCAGTTGGTTACTAATGACCTATCTGAGAAAATAGAGATAAATATAATATTTCGCAACTTTTCGGGGGGGGTCACATTCAGAGCACTTTTAAATAAGATTATTAATATTATCTCCTGTTGTTGATTTTTTTACAAAATTAGTTTCATACGACAAAACTAGTACGAGTAGATATCGTTGTTTAGAAACTTTTGTGATAGTGGAACTCTATTGAACAAAATCATTTAAATTTTTGCTACCACATAGAGCACTTCTGAACCACATGATTCGATTGTTCATATTTAGTCAGATATAGCTTGGGCTGCAATTGAAATAGGTCGTATACAGATAATTAGCAATAGAATAATTATTAATTGTATTATAGCCGACATCCATAATGTGCATATGCTGTAAATATGTTAAATAATTGCGCAGATGAAGCATAACTGTGTGAATATTAATGCTAAAAGTACTTTAGAACAAGCCATGATTAAGTGTAACGTATACGTACGACTCTACTCGAAATGGTGGGTTGGTTGAACGAATTCCTGGTACTCAATCATACCAAATACTAGGAAATTGAAATCTAGAAAGTGTTTTGTTTGTTTTTAATGAGGCGTTATATTAGAGTATTTCACATGTTTGAAGTATATTACGTATATTGAAAATTAAGTTACGTACTATTGCATGCGATTTTTTGTTAATACTATGCAAGCTTCTCAAAAGTTTTTTTTAAAAATATAACAGAAATCTCGTAAAAAAAGGATGTCAAATGTTTAAGTCGAAAGCTTTAAAATTTAAGCTAAAACAAAATTCTTTAAAGGAACGATGATGTATTTTAAAGAGGTACATTAATTAAAACTACCACTTTTGATAAAAGGATTCATATTAACAAATATTTAATGACACTTTTTTCAACTGAAGTATGAATGTAATTCCTCGATTCCTGAAACATGCGAATAATCATTTTCAAAAGTTTATACTTGAATTTTTCAATGAGGGAAATAATGCGAACACAGAAGTTTTTATTTATTTTTCACATTCTATAATTAGTTTTATTTTTTAAATTGATTGAAAATATTTAAAGGGGTAATTTTTAGCAACAATTTTTTTTAGTTTTTAAATATTTTTGCTGTTGTTCTTAAACAGCTTGATATTTTAAGAGCTCGTTGTCTTACAATTTTATTTTACAATCTTCCGTTTCGAACTTCGGACAAGCAACGTGGATGACACCTGAGCTGGAGCCTCCATCTCCTAACTTCCACACCACTCCACCAGGAGGACTTTTATCCTCGACAGATGTTACATGCATCAGCCCTGACTACACGGCGGATCTTTCGTGGCATTAAGGCTAGAACCCACGAGTCCTCGACTCCGACCACTAGGCCACCGCTGCCACAAAAATGAAGAAAAATGAAACGGAAAAAAGAAGGGGAAGAAAAATGGAAAGATAAAAACAAAAGAATAGAAAAAAATTCAATAACTCTGAAAACTGTACTGAATCGGTGGGGGAAAGAGGAATACTGTAGACTATATATCAGTGGAGGCCAGCTACAGCGCGTTAATAGCATTTCAGAAAAGAATACTTGAAACATCCGTATATTCATTGCCGGATAGAAATTGTAAAATTTCCCTAGATTACACTTCATTTCCCCCCAAAATGACACTATTTTGTGATTTGCTTATCAATTATTGAATTACCCTATTTTCAATATAAAACAATGGCTTAATAACAGAATTTGGGAAACGGACTCAGGAACAAAAAAAAAATGTCCAAAAACTGATGAGTATACTCTGAAACTAATATCAGTTTTCTGTAATTTGTTTTTGTATATTGTTGTGCGTATTAACATTCAACACTTGAATTTATTTAAAATAAGTGTCGATCTGTGTTAACTTATGCATTTAACTAAACGTACGCGAACTCCTCAAACAACTCATAAACCAAATTTAAGCAGCTAACTACTGATATAGATAACATTCGTACGGCAGCCACAAGAAAAACGTTATTATAAAGATATTCAAACTAAATTGTTTTATAGAATCATAACAAATAGACATTCAGTAATTTTAGCGTACCATATTTCATACGTATATTTTATTTGCAAGAGAACCACACCAATCACCTGAGAGAACCATTCGAGGCTCGCAAGCCATGCTATGACCATTTCTTGTAAGAGGTGTGGCTATTAAATAACGAGACGACGCTGCTACAGAAAAAGTATACTTACGCCAAACGCCAGCGACCGACAGTTGTTGAGAGTGAAGCTTTCTCTTTCGAATGCAGTGCATCTCGCTTCTGCAAGCAAATCCGTATAGCCAAAGCCTTCGTTCGCTTTAGTGGGGGGGGTTTTTTTTTTTTTTTTTCCGTTACACTGGGGAAAATGATGAGTGCAACAAAAGAGCAACGAATTGCTGCGAAATTTCCCATGAAGCTTGGAAAACCGCAATTGAAACTTATAACTTACTGAAAGAAGTATATGGCGATGAATGCACGCACATGTTTTTGAGTGGTTTAAGCATTTACAAGACGGCCGAGAAGACGTTGAACACGATATACGCCCGGATCACCCTTCCACGTCATAAATATATGTCAATTTCGAGAAAAATCAGTTGTCTGGTTTGATCTGACCGTCAGTTAGTGTTCGTTCGATTGCTGAGACTGTAGAAAATGGCAAAGAATCTATACGGCAAATTTTTAATAACAATGTTAAAATGCAAAATGTGTGTGCCAAATTGGTGCCTATAATTCTCACGTTTGAACAACAAGAAGCTCTCAAATATGTTTGTACTGACACTTTGAATGCTATTGAAAATGGTCCAAACTTATTGGAAAGGGCAATAAGTTTTGATGAATCGTGGTTTTTTACAACGTTTTTCTGAATTTCACTTGGTGTGTGTGTGTGTGTGTGTGTGTGTGTGAGTGTGTGAGTGTGTGTGTGTGTCATCAAATTTTCGATCGTTAATTTAACCAACTTCCCATCAATAGAGCTTTGAAATTTGCAGGAATCGTTCACTCGCCTAACAATGCAATATTTAGACGTTTGCGATAAGTTTTAATTAATATTTTCTTTAATAATGCAGTTTAGCCCAATCACTTGGCGCGATTTCAAAAATTTGCTCCAAACTTGGCTGGTTTTTATTTATTATTATTATTATTTTATTTTTTGTTTAACTTAAGTCCGTAAAACGGAACAGGGTAGCCACATTTAGCAAAATATCGCTAAGTAATTCTTGTCGCCAAGGGTGGTTGGGTAAAAATGCATTCCATTCATTTAATTTACCGGATGAATTAATTAATTTTAGTTAGTTTTAACGTTTTTATGTATTTCACTTGGTGTGTGTGTGTGTGTGTGTGTGTGTGTGTGTGTGTGTGTGTCATCAAATTTTCGATCGTTAATTTAACCAACTTCCCATCAAGCTAGAGCTTTGAAATTTTGGGAATCGTTCGTACTCGCCTAACAATGCAATATTTAGACGTTTGCGATAAGTTTTAATTAATATTATGTATTTCACTTGGTGTGTATCTGTCTGTGTGTGTATCACTGTGTCATCAAGTTTTCTATCGTTAATTTAACCAACTTCCCAGCAAGCTAGAGCTCTGAAATTTTGGGAACTGTTCTTACTTGCCTAACAATGCAATATTTAGATATTTGCATCCAATTTTAACTAATATTTCAATAATTTTTTTAATAAACTTTGCCGCCATATAAAAACGTTGTTTTTAAAAACGTTGGTTTTTAATTCGAATTCAAAGCAACGATGATTTTTTTTTCGATAATCATGTGATTGTGTACTTTCACTTGATCCCTGAAGATCAAACTACTAATCAACATTACTACCTTCACGTTCTTGCCGAACTCCGTAAAAGAATAAGGAAAATACGGTCTGAATTATGGAAGGACAAGTCATTCCGCATTGTCTGTCGAGAGGTTTCTAGCCAAGTACGGCATCCCAGTGCTAGACAATCCGATTGATTCGCTAGATCTTGCGCCTTTCGACTTCTATATGTTTCCTAAGGTGAAAACTACATTAAAAGGAACGAGATTTGAGTCTGTTGAAAATGTTAAAGTGAAAGGGGAACGAGTCTTGAAGGAGCTGATAGAAGAAGACTTCCAGGAACAACGCCTTCCCTCCCACTAGCAATACTGGCTAGAAAGCACTGAAAATCTTGATTAATACTAAAAATTATCAAACACGTTTTTTAACAAATAATTTTAACGATTTTCAACAAAACCAGTCCGTGTTAAATGGTAAATCTAGCGGAAGCTTAGACATCATACTCTCGGACCCGCAGTCGGCATTGCATTCGTCGAGTATTGGGTTCGAACCCTGATGCCACAAAACACTCTTCGTGTAGCGGAGCTTATGCATGTGAAATATGGTAGAAGTTCCAATTCACCCCATTGGCGTGACGTGGAAGTTTGAACAGGGAAGTAAGTGACAGCTCAAGTGGCATCCTCATCACTTGACAGAGGTTCAAAATTACGAGATTCGTTCCCAATAATCTTCATGTTGCGTCTAGTGAGATGTTAATAAGCAATCACATCACGCAATCCTATCCATATTAAATGTAGATATTAGCACACTATAGGTTTGTTCCTATAATATCTTTTTCACTAAATTCTTTGAATCTAATATTATCATTGTTTTTCAATATATACATAAGTATATCAAAAAATTTTAATTATTACTAAAAAAAATAAGCATAATATTTGGATTAAATTTATTCTTCATATGAGTTTATCCTTATTTACATAGTGTGTTGTAAATTACGGTAATTGCTGTCGATTTGTTTGGTTTCAGGAAGCAATAAATTAAAGTAACTCGTAGTATGGAAAATTGATATAGTTTAATCTGCTGAGTTCTACAATAATGGCCTTCGAAACATCAATAAAAGCTGGGAGAAATGTGTGACGTTATAGGTTGATTGTGTAGAGAAGCCTATAGAATAATAAATAAAAATTAAATTTCTATCTCCAATAATTGATAGAAATAATTAAATGTTTACGATATCCCAGGATGATAATTTAAACCTTACAATGCTGAGGATACTTCAGACTATATCCTCCTGACCAAACAAATCAACATTAATACACGTATCTGGGTTTTTTCAGTATTATTTACATAAGGATAAATTAATATACAGAATAAATTTTAACCAGAAATCTTCGTTATCTCTTAGTTATAATCAAGCCTTTATAATACCATTGTAAAAAAGTCTACAAAAGGGTACCATTCAATCATTGTTTGAAAAAAGGGACGATGACCTCCAAAATTCAATAAACTATGGGTTATGTTATTAATTTTAAGAGCAGAAGTCCGTATTTTCCTTAAAGGGAGCAGTAAGGTTTTTTTTCCACCGAGAAGAGGGCTATAAACTAAGAAAGACTGGGAACCTATAGCTTATACAAATACAAAATACAGTCAATATTTTCATATTTTACATTTTTGTTCACATTTAAAAAAATTTCTGTTAAAAAAACTCATTCCTTTATTTATAAGCCACCCAAGGAGCTATTGTTTTAGTTAACCCAAAAATGTCGTACCTGACCACTTTTCAAAAATTTATCTTGTTTTTGAGTATATTTTTTATATCTGCTTTCACCAGTAACGAACTTAATATTCAAAAATAAGTCATAATAAATTTCTCCTTTTTTTTTTTTTTTTTTTGGTTTGAAATAAAATATATGTAATATATGCCTGATACCTGCTTTCACCACTACTGAACTCAAATTTTCAAAAATATGTCATAACAAACTTCGCCCAATTTTTTTATTGGATTGAAGTGAAACAGATATAAAAACTAATTATTTAATTTACTTATTGATTTATGTTACCGTTACCGTTACCGTTGATTTATGCATTACCTTAAATCATATGTAAACGATATTTAAGATATGAGTGAAAATAAATAACATTATTCAGAATTTTAATACAGCTGTAAAGCAGCCATTTTTTTAAGCCATTAAAGGGGCTATTGTTTTAGGTGAATCACTTTTGGCGTACCAGATCACTTTTCAATTTTTTATACGTTGCTTCAATTTTAATTACATTTAGTTTAAATATATTTAGTTTAGTAATTTAACGTTTGCTTTAATTTTGATTACATATAGCTGATACAATATTCAATTGCAGTTTTCTCCCCCCCCCCAATAATATATACGTTTGAATACTTTTCAGTTATTGGGTAGATATATAATTAAATATTTTTTGTAGAAGCTATTAATTTTAATATAATTTTATTTGAGTGCCGTTTTAAGTCATGTTACATGGTAAAATATTAATTTGAGGGAAATAAATAGCAACATCTTTTCGCCTGAATCATAAGTTTCCAAATTTTATAGTTAAAATTTCATTTTACGATCATTTGTAAGAATCCATTGACATTTTTTTGGTGTCCGTGTCATATTCAGCCGGATGAAGGAAATAAATAATTGTAAATTGGTTTTCTAGTGCTTTCGAAGAGTTGTAATTTTTCTAAGGTGCCTAATTTCACTAAATTTTCACATTTGAAAATATTCTTGAGCATCATACACCAAACTGAAGATCACGTGCATTTTTTGAGTCTGATTTACTAAGAATTTATTATTAATATTAGAAAGTATTTTTGCATATTAACAATTCTTATATAAATAGATTTAATAGAATACAGTTTAGTTTAGCTAAATTTTCACATCTGATGATGTTCTGGAACATCACGCACCACTAACTGAAGATCATGCATTTTTCCCGAATCTAATTTAATCTGAATTATTGATAATTATAAAATTATTTTCTTTACATAAAATAATTGAAAATATTTTAAAGTCAAAATAATGAAAATGAAATTTTCGTGAATTACATTATTATTATTTTTTTACATCACCTTTTTTTACTGATAAAATCATAACATTAGGCCAATTAGAAATCATCTTTGAAACATCTTTTACATAAATCATCCTGAGTTCAAGAAAAGCAATAATTGAAATTAACACATTTGACAAAGGGTTACATAGAATACAAGGGTTTTAATTTTCGATGGTTTCTCCTTTAAAACTTTGGAACTAATGCCTTCGATCTTGCTTTTACCGACAAATTTGTTTTAGGATCTGGAGCACATCTCTTTTCGTGATTAGTAATCGCGAACAAAATGAAGTCACATGGCTGTCGGCCTAAAAATTCGCTAACTTGAAATGTTATTAATACATGTTTCCTTTCGTGCATCTATTTTTAATATTTCGCATAATTTTTTAAATGTTTCTTGAATGAAAAGAGGTAAAAAATGCATGAATTTGATTTGAAAACTGATAAACTTTACAGTAATTTAGACTAAAGTAATAGTCCGAAATAAAAATAACGTTTTGAGGCGCCACTATTTTCTTACATACAACCATATTTTTAAAATTCAAATTCGTGCACTAACAATAGTTTCGATTTCGTGAAAAGGAAGCTCCATGGAAATACTTTTGAGCAACATATTTATCATCAATATGCCAAAAATAACTGTTGTAGATAAAACATCAAAGGATATTTACTTTGAAATATTCAGATTCGAATTCAAAAACTTTTTCTGACCTCCTCCACCAATATTCAAATATTTAATTTTACTTTAATAGATAGAACCTCTGTACGTTAAGAACTAAAGGGACGATCGGTTAATAGACAATGAAGTTAAAATATAGTTATATTTATTTCGATTATTACTTACTCTTTTACCTTAACAGGTTTAGAAATTAAAATGCACAAAGCTGAGATATGTAAATACATTGGCAATATCTTTGAAATCAGAAAATTTATTATTTTTTTCTGAGGTTAACACAATTGTTCAGAGGAAAATAAAAGGAATATCTATAAATTTATTCCTATTATAAATGTGAAAATAAATTATTAAAATGTTTGATCATACACATTTGCTTATTAATTTAAATATTTTAATTTGAATGATTGAAAGTTATTCAGCTTCCATTTTTAGAATATTTTCAATAATTTTTGGAATGTATTAATAAGAAAAAAATCCTTCAAATAAAAATATCTTCTTCTCGTAATAAGCAATAAGATTTTAAACTTTATCTTACATGAGACAACAACAAAATATATGAAGAATTAATTTTAAAAACTTAAATAATGAAAGACTTATGGAGCTAAGTTAAATGTTCTACCTTGTATGTAAGGGATTTAACTGTCAAAATTACAGAAATTATATCATCAATAAATTAATACTGTTTGTCGAGTTAGAACAGCTAGCAAACAAAATGAAAGAGAAAAATGAGTATTTCATTAAATGCAATATGATGATACTATGATGAGACTATAAGAGCTTTCAATTTAGAAATGATTAGCATAAAAGGCTATGAACTTTGAAGTTGATTATACTGTATTACAGAAATAGGAGAATGGAGGACATTCTTTTAAAAATAAAATTTTCATCATAATTTTAAGATAAAGAAAAAAAAGAACGAAGCATAACAA
>BMAW01129960.1:1120305-1204785 GCA_019974015.1 Nephila pilipes | reverse complement strand
CTACCGTAAAATGTTAAAAATAAACTCCTTCCTACCAGAGGAAAAATAACTTAAAATTAAGAGGGGCTTATGATTAAAATTAAAAACAAATTTATTTTTGGAGAATGTAACTATACTTGTATCGAAAAGATGTCTCCTCTTTTTTTCCTAAAATTCAAGAAAGTTTAAAGTGGAGATTAAAAATATATCTGATTGAAAAATAAAAAAATTCTAAGATCCTGAAGTAAATTTCAACTTTCTGATGATGATATGCATCCAGACATTCCAATGATTGAAAGTGAATTTGATGAATGATTCGGATCCTCGGATTCGAACACGGACTTTACGCGTTTGCGTAATTTTATTTCCTTTTTGCATAAAAAGTGCATTAAAAGCCCCAAAAAATGTTACTCATAACATTAAAGTAAAAATTCTCTTTATTGTTATTTTTCTGCGTGCATTATTTACGATAATCTACTATTATTTCTAGAGTGTATTTTGATGCTTTTCTGTTATGTATAGCCGGGCAAAGAAACATCATATTCTCTCTCATTCTACATAAATTAATTTAAGGTTGTCTTTGTTTAAAATGTCAAAGTGATCGAAACTTTGAACACATTTCTAGTTTCACATAAGTTTGCGATGTTGTAACACATACATCTGTTTACGATGCAGTATTCTAAAAATCTAGGAATGTTCTAAAAATACGCCATTTTTCGCTTCAATACGTATAGTTTAAAAGCCATTTAACATTACAATACAGAAGACGAAACATAGTACACATTTTGCATTTAAAAAAAAAGGATTAATTGAGATATAATTAGCAGTATACTATAAAATGCGCTATTCTCTAAAAAAAATGTTCCAATTTCGCATCCCATTCTTTAACAATACGTAAACAGATCTGACGTGCTTCTGTATCTAAATTACGAAAATATGTTCAATTCCTTTCAAATAATTTAATTTGTGTTCAGTTTTGTCATACAAAAAAAATCAATTCAGATTTTATATGTATATATATATATATAATTTTCCAAAGCCAGATGAATCATGAAAATATTTATCAAATGTAGAATGAATTCTCCAAAAAAGGTAATTTGAATAAGTTTCCACTATTACTTTAATATCAATTTCTTTCTTCACTTGATTCTAATAATATTTGTATCTGAATTAAAATAGTCAAAAAACTGCTGAGGCATCAATATAAATTACTTAAAGCATCTGTGCATATCTTGATATTTCAAAGCATACAAGAAATTTCGCAGAATCGCAATCTTGTCAGATACCATTGTCACTATACTGCAAAAATTTGTTGCAAAATAATCATGAACAGGCAGAAATATTTCGTAAATCTTCTGAAATTTTGTGGAATCTCATTGCGATGATACTCTACTCGAAATCAATAAGAAGTTACAAAATTTTAAGACAATGACTCTTCGTTAAACTTGCGAACTTTTCTAAACACATGCCTTAAAAATTTCTTTTAAGAACTGTACATTCTTTAAATTCAAATATGAACTCTAAGGAAATTTTTTTAAAAAATATATAAACTTTTCTTTAAAAAAAATTATATTGGCTGTGTTAATTCCATTTTAACATGTGCTAGTATTTTTTTTTCTAGTAAAATCTCGCAAAATTAGCCAAAATGAACATTAATTAGAGTAAAGTAAGCGTTCTTCCGAGTCCCAGGTTCCACAGAAGCAATTATTATCAAGAAAAGAAAACATCCTTTTCAAATTTCTAATGCAATTTTTTTTTTCACAAGCGAAACATTCTCAAATACAAAAACGTTATAGAATAAAAACAGATGATTCTGCATCAAAAATAGATTATTAAATTAAATATTAAGAAATTAGAGCAAATTATAAATTATTAAACTAGACAATAATACACTGTTCGGATATTAAAATAAAATCAAACGATAAAATATTAAATCAAATACATATTTATATATATTTATAACTATATATATATATATATCCATTAGCAACGTAAATATACCTTAAGCAAAATAAATGCAAGTATTATAAACATTATGTATTATAATGTCACTCTTTTGAGCCTAACGCCAAGTACCCATTATTTTTATACTCACTCATTTTTATTATTACTATTTTCTCAAAATAACAACATGTTTGCACATATTAGTAAATGTAGCTTAAAAAATAATATCTTGAAATTGAAATAATAATTGAAACATTTTTTGCATGTTAATAGTTTTAATAATAAATAATAATAAAATACATATTTTCTAGTTGATAGGTTTGAAGTAGTATTGCTCAGAGTTACCCAGTGAAATTAAGCTTAATTTTTCACTAACTTATTGTTTCTGGATTCGAGATGCCAGACACTTACACAAGACAAGGAACTAAATTGTTTTTTAAAAAAAATTAATTTTTGGAAATCAACTTAAGAAACTTAACAAAAGTAGGTTTTGATTTGAGAAAAATAGTAATAATCGACTTAACAGAAGTGAGTTGATATCGGGAATATATATGGTTTGTCCAAAAGGATCGTGACTGATTTTTCCGGCTATTAGGAAGTAATGTTTAGTGCTCTCTGTGGATGGAAAGGGTTTCCGAAGAGTATGATCTGAAGTAGAAAACCCATGACAGTTGTATCCGAGTCAATTAGTTTACATAGATATCACCCAAAAGAAAAGTATGTTTAATGCTTGCGTCGAGAGTAAAAAGGCCGTGAACCGTCGAGCAGTGTTAGGTCGCAAGGTGTGCGTTAAACAGAACAAATCTGCTAAGGAAATTTCGATATGGTTTGTCAAGCTCACAGGGAAGCGCGTTTTCTAGAGAACCTAAAAAACCCTCACAGAATGAGGGAAAACCCCAATGCTCTTGTCTTCTTCAATTCGAAAGAAGCAATCCACAAGAAGTTTGCGATTTGTGAGACAAGCAATGAAGAGTAAATTGTATGCAAAAGTACTTGAGCGTTTAAAGAATGGATGGAAATCTCCGCTACCTGAATGCTTTATCATAGCAATACGCCCTATCATGCATCGCAAATTGTTAGAAGAGTAGTGACCAAATACGTCACAAAGCTGTTCCAATCATCCTGCAATCTAGATCTGGCTTCCTCCGGTTTCTTTTTCCTGCCTGGGATATATAATAAAAAAAAACTAAAATGACATCGTTTCGATACATTTTATGTGGCTCAGACAGTTTCAACGGGGTGCCTGAACAGCTTACCGGTTATCGACTTCAAGAAAAGTATGAAAACTGGAAAATGCGCTGGAAACGCATATTGATGCAATTGGGTCATATTTTGTAAATTATTAAGTCGCCGTGCATATACCTTCAAGAAATATCTTTTTAAGACTTCAGTCCCAATACATGTTGGACAAACCTTGTATATTCAAATGCATATGACAGTTATATATATATACTAAGCATACAAAATTACTTTAAACTCAACGTATTCCAAATTAAATACTCGTTACCTATTGTCATAGGAAGTAGATGCGAGCCTGTGAATCCAAAGCAAATTTCTCTTTTCTTTGAGCATCTTTATATATGAGCTAAAAAATGCAATTTGTTTCTGTTCTTACCTTGTCCATATAAACAACGAACGTGAAATCGATGGATCTAGTCAAATCGATAGAATAAATTCATATTAATTAAATCGAACTTAAATGTGAGCTACGAGGATTTTGGTAATGGAGTGTTTTGGATTCACATTTAAGGGGGGGGGGGGGGGACTATGAAGGTAGGACAAGAGGAGATCGTATTTAACTTTTCTTCCACTTAATATGAATTAACTAACTTATCTCTAACTTACTTCCAAATTTAATACGTAGATTTTGAAGCCTGTCTCTATTTCAAACTCAAAACTGTTTTTACTCTGGAGCACAACATGGATTTTGTGCAATAGGGATCCGAATACCTGACATGACTCGTCATTCACCCCTTAACTGTGACATATATTTCAGAAAAATTGACCAAAAATGGAAATTTTTTTTGACTGTTTAATTTTGTTCTTTATATTATTATAAAGGTTAGAAAATGATTTTTTATTACAAAAATAAAATTTTAAATATACCTATTAATTAAAAAATTAATATCTAATTAATAAAAAATACCTAAACTGTACTCAACATCAGTGTCTGAATCGGACATTGCGAAAAAAGAAAGTTATTCGCAAAAAACTCACTGAAAAGCAACCAAAACTAAACGAGAAAGCGAAACTCTGCCATTGTTTATCAATCCAAGTGTGTCTTTGTTTATCTGACAGCACCCACATTTTCCCTCCCTCGACCGAAGTCGTAATCGGTGAAAAACTACGACCACTAATGCCATCTTTTAAGAAAACAGGGAATTAAGTATCCTAAAGTAGAAATAAACTCAGTTCGGGCTTCATAAAATAGAAACGTTAATTTTTCTCCTGCCCGAAGTCAGATCGGGCATCACAAATTCTGCACGTAGTAGTTGCCCGAACTGGATTCGGGAGACACTGGCAAGGGGTTAAGAGTCACAAAACTCGCGACCTTAGGTTTGTTATATCTCTAATGATTATATATATTATGCGATTAATATTCTATGCATTTTTAAACATATTTATTCAATAGTTGCAATAGATTTCTAGAATATGCACGAATAAATGTTTATGTTTCTTTCGTAACTGAAAGGCACCCGACAGAAGTCACGAATTTCATAGACAAAAGGTCACCAACTGAATTTTTGAAACTGCTGAAACTGAATTTTTGAAACTGCTGAAACTGAATTTTGAACATCTGCTTTATGAAATTACGAAGTTTCAGCACCAAACATCAAATGGGCTTTAAAATACCCCCTTTTTTGGCGGGGGAAAAATGGGGAAAAAAAAAATTATTTTTAATAAAAAAAAAAAAAAAAAAACTTTCAAAACCTCTTCCAAACAAACAGTCATCAGCTCTAGAGTAATTTCAAGCACTCAAATTGAAAAATATTGGACTTATATTTACTATAAATATTTGCCTTTTCTAGGATGCAAAGACGAATTCGTTTGCACATTTTTTTTTTTTTTTTTTTTTTTTTTTTTTGAGAAATGCGTTTCAAGATGTTGAAAATGATTTTCTTGCAGCTTTTGAGTAATAGCAATTTTCAAATCATCTGTTGTTTGAGTATTATTTTCATAAATATTGGTCTTTGCATATCCCCACACAAAAAGTCAAGGAATGCTCAGAGCAGGGCAGGAAGTGGCCAAATATTTTCTGAGATGAATGGATCGCCTAAAAAATATTGAAGCATGCCCGAGTTTTTATTACTCATGTGGCATATTACACTATCTTTGAATTAAAAACATCGAACCTCTAAGCATTCCCTGACTATGGGGATATTTAAAAAACACAGTTTATACATAATAATACTTGTAATACTAATTTGGGGAAATTCTAGTTATTAACATGGAGATACATTTTATGTTAGTTATACTCGTTCATGTTTACATATATTTTTTACTATTGTATTAACAGACGTTGTAATGCCATCGTATTACCCGTCTTGACTTAAAGTTTAATCAATAGATCTAAATTTCACCTTGCTCAAGCACAGGCCATGTAATTAAAACAGTCAGTTACATCCAAAATTCTTTATTTACTTCTCAAATAAGAGGGAGTTATATGGAAAGCATATTCCACAGTTAATATGCTTTCCATGAGTATTAACAACTTCTATAACATTTCAAAGAATGCTCTTACCGGTATAAAATGCGAGAGCCTCCTGCAATTAGTCCAACAGTGTTGAGTTCTAATCTCACCAAATCTGTTACATACTCCAGAATATTTCCAAAATACTCACACTGATATTCTTCTTATTACCATAATCTTAATTATTTTAAATAAATTCTCTGTCGCAAATGAACTCGAATGAGTTCATAAGTTCATTATTATTTTACATATGTATGTAATAATTCTGCTTATTTATTCTTAAATAAAAATAAAGTCGTTACAATTCAAAACACTGTCATTTGTAAGCATAAAACTTAAAAGTAAAGCCATACAAGATACCATACAATATGTAGGACATGAAGATTTTCTTTTCAATTGTATATATTATCCCTTATATTTATAATATAAAAGAGTATTTCATTAAACTGTTTATATTTAAGCTTTAACTTTGTTTACTTTGTAGGTTAGCTTTAACTTTGTCGCTAAAAAGCTTTGATGTGTGGAGTGTCTATAATTTATATTGAGTTTTTCTTTCTAAATAAATAATAATAATCCACTTTTGTAACGAATATAAAGTAACATTTTTTTCCTTTTCTTTTCCCATAAACAACTCCTTAAAATTTATTTCTTTAATATGTCCGTCTAATTAGAAAAGGAAAATATGAAACGAATTCAAATGAATAAATTTAGTTTCTGAAGTCGTGAGAGTTATGCGTGTTCCCGTTTTTCAAAATTAGTTCTCGACTCATTCACGCACTGACGTGAGATATTTTAATATATTTTTGTTTATCCAGCTGCAAGTTTGTCTCTCTCTGAGAATTGAGTCATTTTCCCCTTGTGCATTTCTTTTCCTTTTTAAAATAATTTTACTCTGCTTATAGAGCGAATCTATTGTGTCTTTTCAGGCAGTGTTTGCTTAGAATTAAAGAACAAGACCAAATTCGGAGCCTTTTTTTTTTTCGAACACAAAAGATGCCCTAATATTCTTATTTTACTATCACTAAATTGCCTTCGAATTTCATTATATTACTTATTTCTGTCTGATTCAATTAACTTCCAAAATTCAACTCATAAACCTTACAAGAAGACAACATTTTAGTGGCAAAAGAAAATGGGTGTAAATACTTTGAAGACGTGAAATCGCTTTAATATTGTGGTAATTTTTCTTTCTGAAAAACATTCCGAGGGATTGGGTTTTATTATTTAATCTAATAGGAAGAAATTCCTATTGAAGTTTAAAGGAAGCTCTGAAATGAATTGAAATCGCCAAATTCTTTGATGATTTCAATTTGTTTTAATAACGGGATATTTTTCTGCTTGAAAAATAATTCGAGGGACTGGGTCTTGCTGCTTATAATCTAATAAGAAGACAATCTTATTGAAGTCAAAAGAAGATAAGCAAAAATACTGTGAAAATATCAATTATTTTTAATAATGGGACAGTTTCTGTATCTGAAAAAGATTCCCAGTGACAAGGTCCTATTAATTAATCTCATAGAAAGACAATCTTAGCTTAGATTACAGAAAATTTGGTATAAATTTAGTGAAGATTTCAATCTGTCTAAATAATGGGATAGTTTTTCCACCTGAAAAATATTCCGATGGACTGAGTCCTGCCCTTTAATTTTATTAAGAAGACAACCTTTATGAGATCAAAGAAAGGTAGGCAAAAATACAGGGTGATTATAATTAAAATTTCAAAACGCTTTAAAAAAAAAAAAAAAGAACGACTGATCAGAATTACGGACATCATTTATCATAGGGACATATTTTTTCGAGGAGACGGTGGCTTTCCGTCCTGTTACCGTTACCGTCACTGGTCAGCGGTATGAGTGTCTTTTTTTCAATCACGTTATTCCAAATCTTCAACAGCGTGGATGGGATCATTTTTATGCAAGATGGAGCTCCACCACGCATTGCAAATCCAGTGAAGCAGCTGCTGAAATCGTATTACGGAACTGCTAGAATTATCATCCATCATTTCCTTACAGACTGGCCACCCCGATCACCTGATCTTAAATCTGTGCGACTTTTGTCTGTGGGGCTATCTGAAAGATGCTGTGTTCAATGCTCCGATTGTACACTCAGCTGAACTGAAGACACTCATTGCGCAACACATTCTGAACGTGACACCGAAGACACTTCGATCAGTTGTGGAACATGCTGTTTTTTTTTTATTTCATCTTGTTGCACACAACAGAGGACAGCATATTGAACACGTTTTGCGCCAGTCTCGCGAAATTTAAGAACCGGCTTGATGTATGCTTTTTATGCGGCTTTTGGCTTCAGGACAATTAAAAACCAATTTTTTTCCCATCCGATGTGATATGACCTTGCCGTGGAGGAGGGGCTTACATGACCAACAATATCACATCTGTGTAGTCATGCACACTGAACATTACAGTTGGTTTAACGTATAACTTACTTTTTAGTCGTTGTTTTAAGATTCATTTGTCATTTGTAATCGAACCCTTTTAAATTCTGATGCTTACAGCGCCATTTGATACTAAAATTTGGAATTTTTTTTTTTCCTTATGCCATACGTTTTCCCCCTTCTTCAATAATATTCCGTTCAAATTTGACGTCATTCTGATCAGTCGTTTTTTTTTTACAGCGTTTTGAAACTTTAACTTTAATTATAATCACCTTGTATTTTGAAGATAGCAATTTTCTTTTTAACGATGCGGTATTTTTCTGTATAAAATAGTATTCTGAGACTAGATATCAATATTTTATCTGATATTATAACATCCTTAATAAGAGGAACAAAAAAAGTAAGTATATGCATTTCCAAACTTTTTTCCTCTAAAATTTCAGGAAAAAATTCAAAAGATGAAATGTTATTTTATTGAACGTGAAAAATACAAAAATGGTTTTTAGAGAGGCCTTATACAGGAAAATGGGAAACAAAATTTTAGTATAAAAACGTAATTGATTTCAGGGGTCAATTATATATATATATATATATATTATGGAATTGATAGTTTATTTGATGGATTATGGATAGCACTGATTGTTATATTGATAACTGTTGTTATTGATACCACGCTTACCAAATTTTTAAAAATTATTGATGTTGAAAAAAATAATTTTGTAAGATTTTGTTATTTCATAAAATCAGTACTTTTTGTTATTTATGTGTATTATTGTTTATTTTTCTGCATAAATAACCAGTTCCATATCGTGACTTTTATTTTAGTTAAGTAGTAGTTAATAAAATGTTGTACTGGGCAATATCTTCTCTAATAAACAACTGAATAATAATAAAAAAATTATTGAGATAAAATCTTAATAAATTGAATAGAATTAAAACTAGTAAAAAAAAAAAGAACTTTGTAGTTTTAAATGGTGAAAAATATTCAAATAAAAACAGATGAAAAAAATTTTGGAACATGCAGCAATTTAAAGCGTAGTAATCGCTGAAATGTCAAAGGATAAGAAAGTTTCAAAAACATTTGTATGGGCCATAACAACAAACGAATTGATATCTTATTCGATATTTTTGATAATTCATAAACAAGTCTTTCGATTATAATTGATTTTGTAACCATTTTTCAATTAGGAGTCAGTTTTTTCTACAATTATGAAATTAATTCATCAAACTGTTTTGTTTTTTATAATTTTTATACATAATGCGAAAATAAATTCTTATTTCGCAGGTGATGTAAGCTTTAATCAGTGCAATGTGATAATTGACTATTCTTCTATGAGAAGTTCTCAAGTTTCTAGAAAGAAAATACTTGCTAAAAATCAAAGGTTTTCGAGCGTTACGAAATATATTTAACAAGCAATTATATAACTTCTTCGACAACAAGTAAAAAGTACAATATGTCTGAAAATTATAGGAACAATTCCAAAAATTAAAACTTGTATCAAGATCATGAGCGAAAGGGGTTAAAAAAGTACCTATTTTTGAGTATCTCAAGGTCATGATGTCCCTAAAAAAGGTAAACTTCTCAGCTAAATCTTGTTTGGTGAGTAAAGAGTTTTATTTTTACTCTATTATCTATTTTGAGCAAGTATTTGAGTCTAGCCTATATCATAAACGTTATTTGGTCCATGTCTGTTTGCCTTGTCATTTGCAACTCACTCTCGTTTCACATATTTAGGGGAAGCGCAAGCAGTGCCACCTCTCGTGGCGATTGAATAAATGAAATTGCTGTTACCACTATGTGCTGTCGTCAATTAAAAAGTGCCAAAATAAATTTGTTATCGATTCATTGGTTGATTCTGATTGCTGTCGTCACCATTTTGGGTCAGGTGTCACCATCAATGAGACTTGGATTCGTTATACAGTAGAAACTGGAAACATTGCAAATAATAGGTTGCTTTCGGCCAATCTGCAAAGGCGCAGACGGTTTTATCGACCCAAAAAGTTATGGAGACGATTTTTATGATACAAAAGGAGTCTTGCTTATTACAAAAAAAGATGAAGAATCAATTGATAATATTACAGTGAAAACGCCATTCTTATTTTTAATGCCCTATTTCCCATTCTTAATATAAACACTTTTTGAACCCCGCAGAGAGGTGTGGCGAGAAATTTTTTATGGGGGGAGGATTCTTCCATTTCAACTTATATTTCAAAATTAGTTTCAAAATTCTATTGTTCATTTTCAAAAGGAAAAGAATGTTTATGTGCAGTATGGGATTTCGAATATTAATTTCTTCTGAAAAAATAATAAAAAATTTAGTATAAATAAGTTTTAATTTTAAAATTTCGGTATACAGCAATCCATATGGAGGGGAAGGGGTATTATCCCTATATCGCCCCCTCGCTACACACCACTGACCCCACATATATTCTAAACTGTGAAATCTTCAAGTCCCCTCCCCTGTCATATTTAAATGCAGTACAAAGATCCAGAAACTGACAAAAAAAAAAGACCTGTAACATGCATATTAATCATAAATATATATTACGGAAGTATATGTGTAGTTAAAGTACAAGAAATGTTTTTAGAATTTGAAAAAATGATGTATAATTCAAAGATTTTTCTTCCTAGAAACTTATTCATTGAAATCATTCTGTAATTGTAGTAACCCAGGCAGCGCCGGCCTGATGCAGAGTAACTTATGGGGCTTAGAAACAAATTTCGTACTATAAACTTCCCGTCTGCCAACCATTTTGAATCCATGAACGTAATGTTAATTGTATGGAATTTCTACTCTATTGTTCTCAGATATGTTCTGGTTTATCAATTTGAATGCAAAAAAAATGCATTCGAAAGAGCAAAAAATAATGACGGTTTCTGCGGAATTACGTTTTCTCCCCTATTTTTGAAAATAATTTAGAATATTTTTTAAAGAACGAAAAACCCGCAAGCGAATCATTAAAATAGGGATAATAATATTTCTAAAAATTGGATTAAGTATATAATTTCGCAGAAATATTCCTTATTACAATTTTTATTTTCTCTTTCGAAAGCACTTTTTTGCATTCAAATAGATAAAACAGTTAAAAATTGAGGATTATAGTAAAATTTCCTTAGGATTAACATTACATTCACGAAATCAAAATGGTTGGATGACGAAGGAATTAAAAAATATTTCATTTCAGTGTGTGTGTATGCATGGGATCCACTTAATACATTGCACAAATTATTACAGTAAGCAGTGCATAAAATGCTATTGCAATAGCAAATAATACAGAATAAACAATATTACATAGAATTAAATTGTTTGATTTGCCCACAGTATTTTTACACGTACATTAGCTACCTAATAAGATTTTCTAGTGGCAAATGATTTTTATAAAATATCTTAAATCAAAATATTTCAGAAGGTATGTTTTCCTCCTAATATTGAAAAAACAACACAGCACAAATAGTATTATGTACAATTAAATTATTTCACTATCCAACAATGTATTTACAAATACATTAGGGACCTAATAAGATTTTCGAACGGCAAATGATTTTTACAAAATATCGTAACTTTAATCACAATATTTCAGAAGTCATGTTTTCCTTTATCTCGATGATACGTATATGTTTCTAGTAACATAATTCAGTATAGTTCAATAACATATAACATTATATACTTGGATTCTCTTTAAGATAGAATATTTTAATAATTTTCTCTCCTCGCGGTCGAAACTTGCGATGTACATTCAGCCGTCACAACGCAAACACGACGAAAACATTTGGTTTTAACTTTTCTCGTTAGTCCTCGCTAGCTGTAATTGACTCAAACCAACCAACCTTGCATTGGACTGTTCGACATAAAATGTGCGCTGATTACATGTGTGACGTCGGGCTATTCGTGGTTTTCTCTTCACTAACCTTGGGGACTTTAATTGAGATGGATTGCTATAAATAACAATTTCTTCCCAGCCAAAATGAAACGTGATTAGGTAAATTAGAGGCATGTAGAAATAAAGTGAAATTGTTTAGATAGGAAAGTATATAAGCAAAGCGAAATTCACCCGATAGAGGTCGAGTGGCACTAGCGATGAGTATATACGTTACAGGTGGCAGACGAGATCAAGAGTTCTACGGGCGATAGTGATCGTAGTGAAGTCAAGAAATCAAGTCAACCTCAAGTGTTAAGGTTTTGGTGAGACACTCTTAATTCGGTATTAGTTGAACGGGTGAATCTATCTAGGGTATTATCTTGGAGAGCAGGAATCCATTTAACATTATAGTGCAAGTCTATTGAATAAATATTTGTGTGAGATTGGTCTACGGTCTATCCTTGCTGGTTATTGACTTTTTAGTGTCAGTTATATTTGATTGAGTTATGGCACAAGAGTCGAATAAGAATATTCTTTCGTCACACATGATAATGCTTAAATACATGTACGAGGGAGTATCGGAAAGTTTAATTATAACTAATAAACAACCGAGAAATTTGGATAAAACTTATTCACATTAATGGATCTCATATACATAATGTTGTAAATTACAATTATTAATGCTGATTTATTTGTTTTCTAAAAGCTTTAAATTGAAGTTACTCGCAGCGTGGAGAAGATAGAGCTCAATCTGCTTACTACCATTCCGACTGAAGGGTATAATAGAATGCATAAGTATATATCTCACTTTAAATGACTCAGATCAGTGATTGAGAATTATCGAGGGAATTTAATATTTAAAACATCAACAATTATTTATCATATTAGGTATAATATTGTGTATAAGAATATCTTTCGTCCAAAGAGAACAAAAATCGGAAATGAAATTAGTTTAAGTATGTACGAAAATAATAACTAATGGATAACTGAAAGGATACAGCTCACATCAGAAAGTTATAAAGTTAGTGTGGAAGATAATGTCAAAGAACAAATGTCGAGGAACCTGTAGATATCAATGCATGCAAGATTCGGACTGCCACAGAGAACTCTGGTTAGTTTCGTTACGATAAGATGAATTTACTGGTTCCAGATGTCTTCTACTCATTTAGGATGAACACAGCAGGTCCCAGCCGTCGAAGGAATGAAGGAAATGCGGACATTTCCAGGAGGGATATCAAGTTGGATAGTTGGCGGAGGACAATAGTCGTGGATCAACAAAGCAAACCAATTCTTATTCTCTTCTGCCGTATTCTCCAAATGGCTCCGAGGATATAAATACCAATACCACTGGTGCACACATACTCGAAATCTGCATATCTGTGCGTGCAGAAATAGGTTGTTCTAACATGCCGCCTAATGGCAAGGTGAGAAGGTTGCAGGCGGCTCGAGGAGGGTCGCCACACAGCCTTCGTAAGATCAAGAAACTCTGGGAGAAATGTATGATTCTGAATGGTAACTATGTAGGTCTATGTAAGTCATAAAAATAATTAATAAAAATCACGCTTCTATCTCGATTATTTTTACCTATAATAAAAACTTTAAGATTTACTCTAAACCATACAAATCAACATTAATAGTTGTTTTTTACAATATTGTGCACATAAGGATCAATTAATATACAAAATAAGTTTTATCCAAATGTATTGGTTATTTCTTAGTAATATTTAAAGCTTTGTGATATCCCTTCGTATATTTAGATTTAAACTAAAATGAAAACAAAATTAAACCATTTTGATTTTGCAAAATCAATCGGCGGCTTGGAGCCTAGTGCTCCAGCACCGTTCAAATCCCCTCTTGGGAGCTATTACTTCAGAAGTGCATGTGTGTTTTTAAGAAATACAGCAAATGTCTAATTGTTACAGAAGTTTCCTTAATAATTTCTTCAATACTGACAGAACAATTCCATGAATGAAAAAGAAAGATCCAGAGATTCACTTCAATTGTAAACAGAAAATGATGTCGAAACTAGATTTCCAATTTGCAAACAATTTTCAATTCCTATCAAATATTATTCTTAGTATAAAATTCTTGAAAAGGACTCAGTAACGATTATTGTCAAACAAAAAACTTCTAAATAAAGGATTACTACTATTACTACATAAATTTTACTTTTTCCAACACGACCAAGATACAAAAAAGACACTTTTTGCAACTGAACTTTTTCGAAAGCAGCAGGTCTAAAGGCTATTTTTTTCAATGTTAATTCAATTTTAATTTAATATTCATAATTTAATTTTCTGATTTGAAAAGGAATTAATAGATGCATTTTTATTCGAAGGGAAATCAAGGAGTTCATGCACACAGACAATTATTTGCAGCAAAAGCATTCTACATCAAAGGTATCCAACCCGCTGAACGCTGTGGCCCAAGACAGAAATATCAATATTTCTACTTCAAAGAATTATAACTCTATAAAATCAATTCAACAGCCCTTGCGTCAAATTGGCTCTTTTGAGTCAAGTTTCTCTCCCCACCCCTTTCAGACGTACCTCAACATTATATTAATTCCTATGCCAAAAGCCCATGATATTGCCTTGAGCTATAAATGAGTCAACATTGGTAATTTTTCCATATCGATGCACATGGTAGGAAAAAGGTAACATTAGTAGGGAGTCTATTTAATGGCCCAGCTCCCACCTCTTTTACGACAGTCAACTTTTGGCTGGTTTTAGAAAAGAGGGTTTAATTGACTCAACTCATTTATCTTTCAGCTAGTTGACAGTTCTGAAGACCCTATCATAGAATATTGTCCTTGAGAATCACCTGTGTCTGGTGTATAGTCACCTAGGGCTGAGAGTTGACTGAGTGTGAAGAGAGAGAGGTTATTCCTAATTAAAACTAACAGCTGCTACATTGCCAGTCATCAAATCAGTCATCTACTGATTTGTCTAAAACTGGCCTGATTCTTCTAAGGAATTCAAATAAACAGCAAGAGTCATATCCCTATTATTCATTTTATTGAAACATTCAGAAAAAAAATTATGATCGCGGTCGTGCATTGCTCCATATATATCTTTCGATATATATTTTCATTACTTCTACATAGTTTGTGTATAGTTATACGGCTAGATAGTTGAATAGATATTACGTGTGTTTCTCTATTAACTGAGTAAATACAGCAAATTAGTTATTGACTCATCGGTTTTTATCTTTTGTTTATAGAAAGTAAATATATTTTTCACTCATTATTGAATATTCTTTCCGTATTCTTGATACCTTGTCATAAAAATAATTATTACAATTTATTTCTATTATCATTCTTATCTTTACTTATATTGAGTAAAATGTTCAAAAATCTTAGAATTTTGGCATGGCCTCAACAAAATGTCCTTTTTATTAAAGGAAATATATCGATGAAAGAAGATAAAATTCGATGAAAAAGGGATAGAGAACATTTTTCAAAGAGAGGAATAGAGAGGCATTTTGTTCAATTTTCCGTGTTGCCATACATGTCTTCAAAAAGTAATATTTGAAAAAGTATTGTACCCAAAAACAGATCTCCAAAATCAAGACGAGTGTTACAAAAACAAAAAAGGTGTACTAAAACAAGTCATATATCTCAACAAAAGTTTTTTTAACAACGTTGCAACTTAGACAGAATCTTTTGTAAAGGTCAGTTATTTAGCTGCAAACTTATCCACCAAAAAATTAAAATCATTTTCAGAAGTGGGTTTATTAAACAATGCATGGAAAACATGGCAGATATAATTTTCTCTGAGGAGAAGGACGAATTTCTAAATCAGTTAGTCTCATCAAATTATTACCAGAACTGACGAACTTGAAAATTTGTCGAAAGGAATTTGAAAAATAAAACTTGTAGTCTCAAATTTTATTCTTTGACAGCGGATAAAAATACTAATACCTCTGATATGATCAATTTGACATTTCTGTTAGAGGTATTAATGAGAGAGAGACCATTGTAATATGTAACTGAAGAAATCTTTTCTGTAGCTTCATCAAAAGATACAGCAGCATCAAGTTTATACGAAGCCAGTGAAAAAAATGTTAACATGATTCTCTTAGTCTCTTGACAACATATCTGTTATAGTACGAATGGTGCCCCAGCTATAATAGTTAGAAAAGGGGTTATGAAATTTAACAGAAAATGACCCCACTGTTGTTGGAAATTCGCGTTTGATGAAATACTATTACAAAAAACACCAAAAAATTTATGTGAAAAAGCTTTAAAATTGCACCCTGTTTTGCAAATCGTCATCAAGGGCCCGAGGATGGAATCATCTCCAATTCCAGGAGTTCCTTAAATGCTTAGATAATGAGAATGAAGATATCATATAATTTACAAAAATGAAGTAACCCATTCGAGGCCAAATGTTAAAAATATGTATAGTGTAAATCATGAAATCATTTGAAAGCAAAATGTGCACCAGAATTTGATGATGTCAACTGGCTTACAGATGAAGTATTTTTTGAAGATTTGACTGCTCATTTAAATGACTTAAGCATGTGTGTTTAAATTTAAAATCAACTTATCTTTACAATATTCCAAACCATGAACGCATTCCAAATGAAATTGAAATTATTGCAGACGGAAATAAACGCTAACTTTTTTTATGCATTTCATCAAACAGATCTAACATAATCTTAAAAGTTGATAAAATTACGCAGCCCTACTTTGCGATATGATACAAGAATTTTAAAAAAAAAATAGATTTCAGAATTTTCGAAAAAATAAGCAAATGGTTTTTTTTTTATTTTTATTTTTGAGACTTCATTTACTGTTGATATAGGTATGTTGCCAGTAAATTTTCAAGCGAAATGCATAAAATTGCAATTTGATAATCAAATTAAAAAGAAATTTCATAAAATCATTTTGTTGGTCTAATTATTTATCGCTGCACAATGATTCGTTATTCATGTCATCGTTTTCGAAAGCATGTATATTTGTACTGTTTTCAAGAACACTAAAGGACTAAAATTAGAACCAGAATATCAGACGAATACCTTGAGAACTTTCAGATAATTACACCCGCTTCATTCGAACCAGATATTGATGCATTAGTATCTAAAATTCAATGCCAAACGTCATATAATTTTTTTTTTATTTCTACCTATCTTTATTCTTACAAAATTTATAATAAAATGTTTTACTGAAATGTCAAATAAGATGTATAAAGCAACGTTAATCTAATGTCATGTTGTAATTTTCTATCTTTTATAATATAAAAATTATAAATTATATAGTTTAGGCTACTCAAGAAGATTACCTATATTACCTTTTTTTTTTTGTTCCTGAACAATTGTTATAGTCTTAGGTTTACATTTATTTGGCGCAGTTCTAAACAACTCACTTTTTTTCCAATGTGGTACAGATAAGGAAAAGATTTGGACACCTTTAATCTACAAAGAACGCAATTTAAATATCCTTATTTTGGAGGTACATTGGTGGTACCAATAGGCATAATTGGAACCGACAGTGTACCTCCAATACCAGCACACCACTGGTGGCAAAGTAAGTAATTAGGCAGGTAATGAAGGAAATTCAAGTAGGAATAGCAAAAACGTGATATGCGAATGTGAAATAGTTATGAAATATGAAAACAGTGCAAAAGAACGATAATAATAACTTTTGTTATCCAAAGAAACAGTTTAAAAGAATATTGGGAACTGTAAATATGAAGTCAGGAGTGACAATACCCTGAAATAGGCGAACATAAGAATCAAGAACTTCATTGCTGTATATTTTAACTGTCACAGACCTCGTCTCAAGAAAATGAGGGTCTTTAAGGCCGTTCAAAATGGTGCCTTTCCATACCGTGACCACCCTTGACGGAAAATGTCTTTTCATGATGATTCCTTTGTGAAAATAAGCTCCATGTTCTCACCTTATCGTCAATCTATAAGAATCAGTGTTCATATTAAAGCGAAATTCATGACATTCGCCCTTTGTTCTAAACGTCAGTTTATACGAACGTGTTTATGCGTAGACGTGAGGGTAATGCAAACTGCTGGTCGTCTGGCATAAAGACCTAAATGATTGAGTCTTCATTAAACAGTTTGTCTGAAAACTCGTATTTCGGTGGCAGCTGTAAGTGCTGAATCCAGTATTCGAGCACAACTAACCCTCTGACGCACGTAGTTATTGCCAGATATTAGTCTTGGCTTAAGATTGTGACTCTTGGCCTACCTGGTACTGATATCCAGTTAATATTTTCCGCACTTTAAAACTTCGGCCACAGTGATGAGATCACACACTGAGGCACATTCAGAATCCTAGACACTTCGTTTTGTGATAGTCCGAGAATTTCAACGATTTTTCCTTCGCAAAAAAAGACCAGTTGTAGTCTTCATGCCATCATTCGTTCTGTTTAATCTTTAACAACGTTCCTTTGCCCATGAATTGTCTGAACTGCTTATGCTGAGTAAGCCGGTTTATTCGCGTTCCGACGTGCGCATTAAGACGACGACTGAAATGTTTTGCATTGAGACGAAGTTTCACTTACAACAGATGATTCTCAAGTTTCACTTTGGACAGAAGTTTCACTTACAACAGGCTATTTCGAACAAATTCACCAATATTTACGCACATTTCTTTTTTTTTTTTATCTATTTTACGAAATACCAGTGTATAGTAGAATCTCGTTACGTCGGACTCTTTTAACTCGGATCACCGGATAACCCGGTCGGTCTATGCGCGAAAAACTTTTTTTTTTTTTTTTTTTTTTTTTGAGAAGCTAGCTGCAGATTTCTTTAGTAACAATTATTTGTTTCATTTAGGTATTTCGAAAAATTATATTTTTTTACTGAAAACTTCTCTGTATGTGTGCGAACGAGGAAAAGGAAACTTAACAAATATTCCGTGCAAAGTTAACAAAACTTTACCCGCATGTCTTGCAGCCAGTGACAAATGGCATACGGTGCTACATTGTCTAAATGCGATATAAAAACTTTAAGCGCACTTCTATTTCTCAAAATTCACGTTTTTATCTTCTGTAAACAATATTCACATTCGATTTGTTCAATATAAGGCGATTTTCTCTTTATTTTAGATAAAAAAAAAAAAAATTCCATTCTCCGGTTAAGTTTGAATATCCTGGACTGTTGAGTTTGAATATCCTGTATTGCCTCAGGTCCAAATTAATCCTACTAAGTCGTTTCTATGGTAGATAGTTTCCAAAATCGTGAAGATCACATTAGGCTTAAGAACATGACCAGGTAACACACTGAGAAAAAGGATCGTGAACTATTGAATTAAACAGTTAATCAAATTAAGACAGAGAAATCATGTCAGCAGACAGGCCGAATAATTGAGATTTTATTGCTTTTGAAGTTAATAAATTTATGCTTGGATAGATTTTTCAAATATGTAATTTCGAAATTTTTTTTATTCTAATTCAGAGATCGAAAATTTAGAACAAAAAGAAAAGAATTCTTATTACTGGATTGTTTTGATAAATGTATCACTTTTTTTTTTTTTTTTTTTTTGAAAATTTCCTGAGCAATCAACGCAGAATAATTTTCCCAACTTTTAGTTTTTAACTTTAAAAAGCAACACTTGTTATACACTTTTTCCTTTTCAATTGCCAAACTACTAATTTTCTCCGACGAGTTTCAGTTTCCTACTTCACATCACTTTCTTTTTATTCTCCTAACAATACATTTCTGTAAAGATTTTATTTCTGAAATTTGTAATCTACAGCTACTCGTTTCCTCAAAAATATCCTTGCATCATTCTCCGAAATTGCCAAAACTGTATGCTAAGTGATTGTTTATCTCAGATCCAGTTGAAAGAAAGACATAATTGTTGTCACATTCCTAAAACTAGTCTAAAAGAAAAGGAAAATAAGAGCCTTTTTCACATGGTTGATTACCTACCGAACGCGTCATGCTTTCCCAACTATCGTCAGCTTCATAACGAGGTTGTGTAACGAAATTAAAAAAAAAAAAAAAAAAAAGATTTCAGATGGCAGGCTGAAAATGGAGAACTTCTCATGCGGTCGTGGGTTATCTGGCGTCTCAATTGAGATATAAACAGTGTCAAGTGGGAATACTTCAGTGTTGTTTATTTTATTGATCTTGTCCGATAAGTCTCTTCATCGGAGATACTTTTTACTGAAAATAGATAGTGAAACTTGATCCGAAGATAGAAAGTATTCGATATGTGTATCAAGAGTTTCAGAAACTAAAATATTTCTGCAATAGATTTTTCCATGTTATGTTTTTTTAAATACTAGATCAATCCAAAATTTCACCCAAAAAATTTTATCCGTGAGATATCTTTTAATAAAGATATTAAAATTGTAAAATCGATTGATAAAAAAAATAAAGAATCAAAAGTTAGTTGTAACAGAAAAAAAACCTTATCTAAAAACGATGAAAAAAAATTAGGAAATAATGCATTATTGTAGTTTTTTAGACAACTAAAATATGCTTCTAATTGTTTTAAATTTGTTTATCAGTTAAATATGTTTCTTATTGACTTAATCCGAATGACGAAAACGAAATATTAAAATAAAAGAATAAAAAAAATAATGAATAAAAAAACAATGGTATTGGAATAATAATCGTTTGAAAAGGAATGGGTATTTTTATCAATTTTTCTAACAATTAAATATTTTTAAAATTTTTAATTCAAACAAGAATAAAATAATATATAAGGAACATATTCGTCGAACGCATAATTAGTATGATATATAATAATGTTTAAAAAATATTATTAGTATTAAGCATTGAATAACAAGGTATAAAAATTAATAGAGTTATAAATATTTCTGATACTAAATTGGTTTGTGAGATTTATATTTAATTATATTTAAAAATTAAATTTATCAAAGCTGTTTTTCCGCATGCATTTTTTTTTTTTTTTTTTTTTCAAAAAGATAAAAAGTTAAGTTGCTCGAAGTGGCTTAAACCAGTTAAGAAGAGGAAGTCTGGTCGATAACTCGTTTTAGAAGTGGGAGAATCAGAAAAAAAAGAGTTACCTATGTTACATAATACTAAAGACAAGAACGTGATGCCTGGATTTTCGCTTTCAAAGAAACAATTTCTTTTTATATAAATGCACGTATACATATTTCATATATTAAAAATCTAGTATAATGAATTTAATTAGGAATATTTCGTTGTTAATAATATAAAATTTAACTTAACTAGACGAAAAAAATTACAGTAATGTATTTTTTTTATAAACATACTGTTTTCTTCATTGATAAAGTTAAAACGTAAAAATTTCAAAAGTTTTTTTTTTTTTTTTTTTTTTTTTTTTGACGGGATTAAAGATTTCAGACAGAGTTGATTCCATTTTTACAAATGTAATTTTAACTTTATTTGCAATTAATTTAGGGAAGTAAAATATTAGCTTCAACAAAAAACAAAAGAATTAATACGAGGAGTGCTCCAAAATTTGATCATACCCTTGAAAATGATGAGTAATTAACAAAATTTATATTTCCAAACTTAATATTGCAAAAACAAAGCTTAATTTTAGCTCTGAAATCTATCATTAAAATTATTAATAATTTGGCTTATTTCTTTTTCGCAGTGTTTGGATGCAAATAACCCAAAATCAAATGTTTTGCTTTTAAACCACCATCAGATTACAGAAAAAATCAGATTACTGGAAAAATCCCTATTGATAACGCATCTAAACGGCAAAAACTATGTGTTATTATACAAAATTTAATAAAGCGCATGCAAATAAAATGCAAAAAAACATTCGAAATAACAAAATCTATAAAAAAAATATGTATTCTACATTCATATCCTTCTTTTTTTTTTCCATTGAAGTATAGAAGGCATAAAATAATTTTCAATGTCTTCTCAGCCAGAGTAATAACGCCAGATTACTGGCAGGGCCGATAAGGTGAAATGTCGAATATAGAGGGAGCACTGTATTTTGAATTATAAAAGCTATCCCCTCTTATGTAACATTAAGAATTCTAGACATTAATCGCTCTTAAATCTTGTTTCCTGTCAACAGAAAATCAAACAAACAAATGATCAACAGAAATAAAAGCAACAGTCAGTAATATTTTCTCAATAATCAGAGTTTATAGATCTTGCTCAATTCTTCCTCCAAAAGATAGTTCGCCTCCGGCCTTACTGTTCTTGACTTTGTTGAGAAATAACAAAGGAAGGAAAATAAACAAATCTAAAAGAGTGAATATAATTTTAAGTGACATAAATTATTAAAATAATTCAGATATAAATATTTGATGCACAGTTCTAAATTTAATAAACAAATACAAAGCCAACTTAATATTTCCTTCTTCTGTCAATGCTAAACTAAAAGAGTCACGAACAATAGTCTGAAGAAATCTAGAGGTCACTTATATGATTATTATAATCAATTTACTATCTGCAAAGTTATTATTATTTAATGTTTATCATTTACTTTACTTTTTCAGTGATTAAAATGTTTGAACACTCCTGAAATGGTGATTGTTTATTAAGGTCGCACTGAGAAGCAATACGAGAGCTATTGGTTACAGACTTCGTAATTTTGAGCCTTGGTCACCTTACGATGGCGATACCTGAGCTGGCACTCCTTTTAAAACTTCCTGACCACGCAAACGGGAAGATTTGGAGCCTCGTGAGGTTTATCTTGCGTCATTCCCAATACACGTCAGGACTTCAATGGCATCAGTACTCGAACCCACGAATCAATATAACAACGCCAGCCTCAAAGTCTATAACTGTGACCACTAGGCTACCGAGCCACAAATCTAAACTAATATTTATTAAAAGCTTAAGATATTTATTTGATTGAAGCGATCGTATTCGATTCCTTAACCATACGAAGATTATCCTGAACCCTTTTCTTTTCACTTCTACGGTCGTTCCGAGCACTCCTTAGGTTACATACGGCAGATCTAGATGTCTCTCTTTGATAACTTCACTCTACTATCTCTATCACCAGCTTACTAATTTCCAATGACTTTATTATTCAATGCTTCGCCGCTTATAAGTGTAATTTATCCGATCTATTCTTAAATTCAACCTAATATACATAATTTTCGTTTCACTTTATTTGTCTAGGTTTTCGTCTTAAACTATTCCATTAAAGTCCCATCAAATGTTACCGCGATATAAGCTAAACAAAAAAAAAATCACTTTTTTTCACTTTCAACAGTTCAAGACATAGTAATAAAATGCTGAATTCAGCGTTACTTTGTTTGTGGGCGGTGTAAATATGCACATTTAGTTACAACAATCATTAAAATAGTTCGATATTTGAGAACAATATTTCAGAAATTGAGTCCTCACTCCTTTATTTAAGAGTGTCTAAGACTCCTACAATTTTATTAATTGCATATTATTAGTAACAATATCTTAGAGTTTTACATTGTTTTAAGGAAAATGATTCTTACACAAATGATAATATTACGCAAAAGAACATTTCTGCGTTAAAAGGAAATTCATATTATTATATATGTAATATTCTTATACTGTATTCGTAAGAAAAGGCAAATTGATCTGGATTACTGATAACTTTTCCTAAAGATTCTGCAATTTTTTTTTTTTTATTATTAAATTAAAGAATGAAAGAAAGGAACGTTTCGTTTTAAAAGAACTACACTAAGTTTCATTTTAATTATCTGCAATATATCTGATGAAACTATTATTTATACATACTGCTATATTTTTACGTGTTTCTCATCTTAACCTATAGTAGAATTTCAAATACAGAGTAGAAAAAGCTTTTACACGAAGAATAAGAAATTTTGTGGGTATAAACTTGTTCCAAAGAGAGAAAAAAATTATATAGCAATTTTTTTTTTTTTTTTTTTTTTTTTCATTGAAGACTTATGTATGAGTTAAAAAAATAGTTTTGAGCTATTAAAAATAGGGAAATTTGTTAAATAAATAGATTTTATAGTGAAAAACAAAAACCCTTTTATGTTTTTATGAAAAATGCCATGGGAAAGTACACAAGAATATTTTATCTATTAAATACAAAAAAAAAAAAAAATATACACAAAGAAATATAAATCATGCTTCAGACATTCCAATACGACATAGAAAAAAAAAAGAATTATTGCATTCAGTAAATAAGTGATTTACTAGTATATCTGTTATTCTTTTGTATGCTGGACAACTGCATTAAATATTTTCTTCGGACGGATTCCAAAGTTTTATTCTTTCGCTTAACAAAAAACTGATTTTTTAAAAAATAATACGGCGCAAAAATATTAAGTTAAAAATATGATAGATTTCCTCAATAAATACCGGAAAACATTAAAACACAACCAAAGAGCAACCATCCAAATGATCATGAATGAGACTGGTCTTAATTACTGCATTGTGTTTAAAATTATTCACGAAGAATTGCATATGCCAAAGCTGTAAGTGCGCTAGCTCCTTTGTAGAATCTTGGATCTATCAATATGATCCATAGACCCAAATGATGAGCAAGGAATGGATGCACAGTGACTCATCTCCCTTTTAAGAAGGCTAAGGTGCAGATGTCTGAGGGTAAGATCATGATGTCTATTTTTTGTACATACGTGCAGTCATCGTAACACATTTCGAGATAAAGGGTAAGACCATCACTGGTACCTATTACTACACACTGCTGAACAAATTTCGTGATACTCTATTCAAAAAATGCTGTAGTATGAGCCTCGAAGACGTTGCATCTGTTCTCTCCTTTCGAAGCGCGGTTGAGGAATCAAAGTGATGTGGTTTTGAAATTTTGCCACAACCGCCCTATTCTCCCGATATCGCCCAAGTTACTTTTCTGTGATTCTCATAACTCAAAAAAAAAAAAAAAAAGTCATTGCGAAGTCGAAGGTTTAACAACGCAAACTATATCTTTTAAGAGGTGATACAATGATTTTTGATGCGATATACTGAGTTTTACAATGACGACTTTCGAAAGGTAAAGAAACGCTGAGAGAAATATATAACTTTGGAAAGTGACTGTGTAGAGAAGTCTTATAAAAAAGAAATAAAAGTTAAGTTTCTGTATTGATTATTTCAGTAATAACTAAAACTTAGCGATAACTTTTCGAAAACAAATTACAATATGAAATTAAGAAGAATATTTCTTCCGTTTCTTTTAACTTAAAAGAGAGATTCTAAGAATTTATCTCTAAGTTAAAATAATCTTATAAACTTAAGGCTGTCTTCGCCTGATGTCAAAGAACCTGGTTGAAATTTCGAACACATTTCCTGGCTGAAAATTGAAACAATTTTCATATAAATTTGCAACGTTGTAACGCATACATCTGCTTAAGATGTAGTACTCTTAAAAATTAGGAACACTCCAAAAATAAGTCATTTTTTACGTGAATAAGTAACAATTTAAAGGTCATTTAGCATTACAGAATAGGAGACGAAACATGGAATACATTATACAATAGAAGAAAGGAATTCATTCAATTAGAAATGAATAATATCACAGAATAAGCTGCTCTCTAAAAGATACCGAAGTCAAAGCATAACATTAATGTTTCATGGCTTTTTTTTAATCGGAAAAAGTGTTCCTTTTCTGACTTTAACATAAAACGAAGACAGTCTTTTGATATAAACTATTTTTAAGCAAAAAGTACTTGGGGGGGGGGGCCCATTACCTATTAAACGATGATTTGAACAATGATTTGAATATCAATTGGAATGATTTAAAGCTATTCAAACACAATTAGAATGATTTAGAATAATTCAATTACAATGGAATGATTTAAATACATTAAGGAGGGATGTCATGTAGCAGAAAGTACATTGTTATGACTTTTATTGTGAGTGTATCTTTTTTTGTTGAGAAAAAAGTGGAGCATTAAATTTTCTCGTCAATATTTCTTGGTTTTAACGCAACCTCATTTTTTTAAAAAAAAAACACGCAGAAACTCATTGCATAAATAAATTAAAATTAAATACCGTTAACATTTAAAGAGATTGATTTAAAGAAATATCTTATTCATTTAGAAAAAATAGTAAAGATTCATTGCTCTGATTTATTTATTTTTTTTTTTCAAAAAACGTTTGAATTTTTTTTTTTCTCAGAATTAAACGTTTAGACCAGACAAGCGACCATTCCTGATATTTAAAAAAAAATAGATATGACCTAAAAACTTTTATTCGTAAGATATTGGATGTGATTTTAAAGAACCAAATTTTGTGTTTTATCAATATTATTGGGAAACAATCTTTATGAAGATTTTATTTAAAAAGTATTTTAATTATCTTAAGATACTACTTATATAAAAGATATTTTAATTATTGCTAATTCTCTTCTTAAAATTGAATTATATAATAACCAATATATATTACATTAACTAATACTAAACGAGTTGTACTTATAGCGTACATTTTTGCTTTGTTTGAATCGAAACGAATATGCACATGTACAAGTTTGGTACTAGGGAGCTATGGTGTAGCTTAAATATCGAAAATAATAACATCGTAATTGATAGAAATTTAAGACTTAAGAAGTACAAAAATGGCAAAAAATGACGAGGAATGTTATTTTTAACCATTAGTCTATATTAAATTATCACCACTGATATTTTCAATAAAAAAATTTGTCAATCATATAAATATTCATTGGATAACTATAATGGGTAATTTTTCAAATTTTTTAGGAGAGCTGCACATGATACAATCAATAAATACGTTAAAAGTAACAGAAAATTGTTTATTATAGAAAATGGGGGCACATTAATTAGCAGCAGATGTGATACGACCAATTCTTCAGATCCCTAAAATCTGAATTATAATATCGTAAATATATTCAATTCTTGACAAAATTTTATAATTAATTAACACTAGATTTATTTTTAAAAAATTCAGACGATAACTGACTATTATGAATGAATTCTGAATAGTTTGCCGTAAAAGTTCTTCTTTGTTGTAACATAAATGATAAACGTGGAAATATATTTCTTTTATTTTTAGTTATTTTGTTTATTTATACGTGTACAGCCTTTTTTACGCTAAACTATGGCCCTGATAATGGAAAAAAATGGGGGGAAAACACTCTTTTAAAATATATAATGATTCAAAATTTATCCATGATTTTACTCATAGTTTAAAGCATGTTTCTTTTCAAATGATTCGTCAAATGATTTTCATGAAAAGATAAAAAGCTCTGTAATCAAATTTTAGTTTTATTTGTGATATTTATCTATAATCAGTTATATTATAAAGTTTTCTAATTCACTGCTAATAATCAATATTAAATGAAAGAATTCAAAGTCTCTTATTATCTATTTTTAAGTTATTGTTGTAATTGAATATTTTCAACCAAAAACATTTGGTATCATTTCATGAAAATTATGGTGTTAAAAGAAATTGGTATTTTCAAAGTGCTATGAAATTTAATCCACAAAATTAATTTAACAAAATATAAAAAAAAAAAAAAAAAAAAAATTTGATAATTAATCTAAAAAAAAATTTCCTTGCAGTTTTGTACTTCGTGTTAGAAATTAAGATATTGTTAACTATAAAGTTGTATAATGTACTATCAATTTTTCAAATGAAAAATTAATTATACAATCATAGCTTAATGTGCATGTTAAAATATCGATTACAAAAAAAATCAGACCTCGAGAAGATCTTTTTTCATACATATTGCATTAATGGATATATTTTTAAAAAAAATCTATTCCAAGCCTGGAAGCCGATACTAGACAACCTTGAAAGTACGACGCCGGTGCCGGTCTAGTTTGCTGCTAAGACTGTGGATTTAAATAAAATGTCTGGGACTGTAACAGTCCGATTGTTAGCTAATAAAATTTACTATTTAACGAAATATTGTTCTAGTATAAGCATGAAAACTAGAAAATTATATTTCTACTCATGGCATTGGAAATGTGTACAGTAAAAGTTGCAGAACATTACATCCAAATAAGCTAAAAAAACGAAATCTGATCATTCATTTATTTATTAGTTTTTTCACTCTGTACTTTTTAATTCAGCATGAGTACGACAAAATTCTCGAATAAATGTATGTTACGTTATAGTAATTAATAACTCATTTTCACGCTCTAAAAAGTATTAGTTCATTAGGATCAACAAAAGTTTTAAGACTTATAGCACGAAATATTTTTGTATTCTAATTAATCAAGAATTATTATTTTAGATTGTGAAAACTAAATTTTTAAAAGAACAATTTTACATACAAAAGAAAACAATCAACACTACATATGCAATGAATACCATAGTATAAGCATACATATGAGTTTTGAAAGGCAAATACAGTTTTTGTGTCATTTCAACAATTTAAACAAATGTAAGCTGTTCATTCATATTTTTATATGAATGAATAGCTTATTATAATGAATTTTTTTTACTTTATTTACCCATATCAGTATATTTCATAACTGAATCAATTAAATACAAAAAAAATCAGTCAAAAAGTTTAATATAAGAAATTTTGTAACACGCCAATTTCTCTGGCTAAAATGCCCTAAATATTATTTCAGTCGATCAAAGCAAACCTTTATGTTTGAAAACAATTAAAATGCGACACGCTTTTAAATTAGGATGAAGTATCAAACTAATTCATTTATTACTCATTTATTAATATAGCACCGCATATTTATATCATTCACAACTTCAAAGAACTTTGTTTAAAGGCAGATTTTTTCAAAAGTTATTATTTGGAGAATATTTTAGATATTTTAAAAATTTAATCCAAATTAAACATGATTGATAATGAGTGATTATTGATAATCGATCTCGAAAATAACTCTTATAACATTTTAAGTTCAATGATAAATAAATGCATAATATTCTTTGGAGAAATTTTAATCAAATACGTAAATTTTACTTTGATAAAAAAAAAAATTCTCAAATATGAGAAAGTATATCTTTTATGAAATAAATTATGCAAACAAGATTAACGCTTTATGTTGGTTTTAAAACTGTTATTTGTAGCAGTAGGATCTAATTGCAATAGTTTAAATCAATGTTATTCTTAAATAATTTCACAAAATAAAAACTTTTTAATCATTTGATCTTTTTTCCCCGTAGGTGTGCAACAATCCCGTTCCTAACATAAAAAAAAATGTAAGAATTTTTTCCACTAGGGGTAAAACCTTATGAAAGATTTATCTCACCTAAATGAACTTTTAAATATAAAAATACCAAATTCGCTGTAGGAATTATATTTATTATGGTTTCGTAAAATAATTCGTGTTATTTATTTTTATTTGTAGTATTAAAATATCTGAAAAGATAACACTTTAGAATCTTGTATAATGGCAAACTTTCTTAATTTAATTGTTAAGTCAATGGGGTATTTTTGTTGTTGTTGTTGTTTTTAGAAGAACGAAAAAATTTATTTCGCCTCTTGAAAGTATTCTTTTTTAAAGTGAAATGTAAAAAGGAAAAAGAAATATTTTCGTTTTCAGTCTGGTGCAAATTTATCACAATTTAATATGAAAAATCAATTCAGAAATATTTTTAGATAATACACGATCTTTTATTTTAGAATTTTTATAAATAGACGATCAGCCATGATTCTATTGTTATTAATCTTAATTAACCACATTTTTCAAATATTTATTGCACATTTCCCCATTTGCTGCGTGTTTTATTCGGTATGTGTGGTAACAAATACACTGATTAATATTCGCAAGCATTGGAACAACAGCTAAACACAAGAAAATATTATTTAATTTGCAAATTAATACACTGCAAACCTGCCTTAGATAATCCTAGTAAGTAAGAAATATCTTTCTTTTTTTCTCCCCATCCCAACTAAGCAAACCGGAAAGTCCGTACGTGTCAATGTCATTTCCACGAAGAACTAGAGCTAGCAACCACATCCACATGTTTATCGAACCTACGTACGAGGAAACTTAATGCCATAAATTTAGATTCATTTGAAGTTCCTTTCAACTTGAATCACTCATGGTGTTATGCAACGGCGTCGCTCAAGGCATGTCTCTCAAGTTTCTGGGATCAAAATCACATTATTCTTGATAAATGTTAATTATGTGATGGGTTTTAAATGAAGAAAAATAGTAATTTGAATTTATCTTTTTTTCCCCCTTCTGTGTTCTAATTTTGCGTAATAAGGATTGAAACTGATTTTTTTTAAGTTGTATTGTAGGCATCAAAAGAAATTTTATAGCACATATAAAAAATAATGTTCTAACTTTACGATTTTTAACTGTTTTTTAAACTTTAACAAATTTCAAACTGTATGTCATTTCTTGTGATCTAAAAAAATTACTAAAATAAAAGGGGGGGACAATATGTAGTACTCTCTGAAAAATGCAGCAAATATCGTACCAAAACACGTAGAATTACCAAAAACGCCAGATTACTGGAAAATCTGGAATTTAGAATATTCTTCTGAAAACTTTAGAAATCTTTTGAAACAATTCATTTTTTTAACATAGAGTTAGTCATTCATAATCAATAGCTCTTATCGGTACGAAGATGTTATCTTGTGTCAATTATTCAGAATTATCATTCACTTCTCAAGCCACGCAGTTTTTTTCACCTTTTATTATTATAAGGTATTCTGATAAGAGAAAAAGAAAAGAAACTTATTTCGTTTAATGAAATAAAATGTATACAAATTTTCACACAATTCATCCTAAATATGGATCTTTTTATTATTTTTTATTTTTAAGCTTTAAGATCATAACATGAATAGTAAAGATGATTCTGATTTATGAAACGATAAAACCGTTTTTATAATATGATTTCATCATTTCGTTTTATGTTTTTAATTTTTAATACATATGAAAAAAAAATATTATAAGAATACAAAAACCATACATGTAAGCAATAAATTTTCACTCGCTCGAAAATAATTTATTTTGCTCTCACAAACTGTAGTTAAATTATTCAAACCAGTTTCAAAAATTTAAGTGAAAAATAAACTTTTTCTCCCCACAGTGCCTGAAGAAAACGCTTGCTCGTCTTACTGTACGTAATGAAGAAACTGATTGCATCATTCATTATCATCGCGAAAAGCTCTACTATCTTCTCTCACTAAAATAATCATCTCATTTGCTTTTTCCATTGAAAATTCTCGCTCCGTAGTGAGTTTTTCATTTCATCCATGCCCATAACGATTACAAGAAACTCGAAATAAAAAGATCTCCTTAATTCCGTTTTATTCGAACAAATGCTCCGCGGAAAGGTAGAAATAACAGAACTAAAAAAAAAAATTAAAGAGGAAGAAGTCATTCCATGAGTAGTATTTATGCAGAGTAAATGTTGGATTACTGCCCATGTTCTCAAAGTTAACTCAAAATCGAATAAAATCTTGCTTATTTCTGTTTGAATTGCCAATTATAAAAAAAATTTTAAACATTTTCCTATGAAGCATACATTTTAAGTATGGTTTCGTGACAAACTGAAAATTAAATCAATATAAATTAAATGTTTAACTCGATCGACGCATTGCAGGTAATTATCGAATTACATTCGATAAATGAAATTCTTAGAGATCTCGTTCTCGAAATTCATAGCTATTCATAACTAGCATTATGATGTTACATGTTTTTATATTAAATACTCTTATACACTGAGACGGGAAAATGAAATAATGATTATGAAATAGCTTTTAATTGAAAACAGTCTCTGCGATGATGAGATCATGCGCAGTAGTACAGCTTTTACTTCATTTTCATATTCATTTCCGAGTTAGAATCTGGCAACTCCGTGGCACTCCTATTCCAGTCAGAGTTTTGGTTTGCAGCTGTATTCACTTTAGGAAACCGCAATCCTATCCTTAAAGTGTAGCTATTTTATTATTAAATATCTTTTGTTTTACGTTAAAGATAACTGCGTGTTCACTTAATCTTATCATTGTCACAATAATCAGTAGTTTTATCTGAAAAAATAAACGATGGATAAAAATTCGGAGCAGGCTGCTTGCAATGGCGCAGACCAGCACGAAGAAGTAGACAATATGGATGAAGAAGCTGCTGCTAAGGAAAAGTTAACTGCTAATGATCCCTCTAAAGTTAAATTTACTTCTGTCAATTTAGACGGCAAAAATGGTGATGCTAAGATTGATATTCATGTAGCCCAGACTACTGTAGGAATGGGCAAAGAAGAATTAATGAAGTATGCTAACGAACCCTTTTGGGTGAGGCTTCGTATGTTTCTGTTCATACTTTTTTGGGTTGCTTGGATAGGCATGCTTGTAGGTGCTGTTGTAATTATTATCCAAGCACCTAGATGTCCTCCTGCACCTACTGTTCAGTGGTATCAGAAATCGGCTATGTATCAAATTGATCTTGATACTTTCCAAGATTCTGATGGAAACGAAGTTAAAGATCTTAAAGGTAGTATAATATTTTGTTTTATTTCAATTTCTCTCGATGATTAAATCGAAAATTGTTTTCAAGTTATATAATTATACACATTCCTAAAATTATTTACATGCTCATATCGATTATTATAATCTTTTGTCAGATTTTATGTAATAAATATTTTGCTTACAGAAACGCAAATTTACCTGTTCAGTGCTAAATTTAGAAATACGAAAACAGAATGTAACGGGAAGCAATATTTGCTATTTAAATAGTAGACAAAAACTTTCAAATATAACATTTGTTTGTTTTAAATTAACAGATGTGCTTCCAGATATTATTTGTAGTTTTATGACTTATTTTACTATCCTTTATTCTGTTAACAAAAATTATTCTAATAACAATTGGGAAAAAAGGTGTAAAAGTTGAAATTATTGAATTTTAAATTTTTTTCTCCTATTGGGTTTTTTAAAAAGTAACTCAATGCATATTGCTTCAGTTTAAAATTTATAAAAATGTTGTGTGATTAAGTAAATAAAATTATGTTTTTAATAGGGCTTGCTTCAAAAATTGACTATCTCAAAGAGCAGAATGTTGATGCTTTGATGTTGAGTGCTTTTTATAAATCAGAGAAAGGTGGTATTTTGGATCACAAAGAAGTTGATGCATCACTTGGTACAGTAGCTGACTTTGATGAACTTGTAAAACAACTCAAAGAAAAAGGTGAGGACAAAATATTTACTTTGTGTATTCTCTCTTAAAAAATTTTTCTACTTCTACCATCTATCTGGAAAGAAAAGCTTTAATTAAGATATGTGATATGTTGCTATAGTTTAAAAACTTTTTTTTGTTTGGTGAAATTCTGACTACTGTACAAGAAGTATTCGTTCTTTTCCTTTGCATTGGAAATGGTTGCCATAAAAATTTGATTTTTTTGTATGTCTTTATATTCTAATTGTTGCAAATATTGAAGTGGGGTTTTAATTGTTTTATATATAAACTGTGTATAATTTGCATTTTTTTACATACTTAATTAAATTGAAATATCATAATTTTACTTTCTATAAATAAAAATGTATGAATGCCAAATGGTGAGAATTCTCTTTAATCACCTTTCTTTGCATTCTGGTGTTCCATCATAAGTTGTCAGAAATGAAGTGGGACTCTCTTGGTACTTCTGCAATTTGTACTACAAATGAATAAAGATAATATTGTTGTGATAAATGTAATTTAATTATGATATTAATGGATTAATTAAGATAATTAACTTATGAAATAGAATTTTCTTCTCAGAACCGGGTTTTTTTACTGATTAGATAGAAAATGATCTATATTATCTATCTACCTTTCAAGTGAATCTTATCTTTAGTTTGTTAAGGAGCCCTATATACTACATTATTTCACACAAACAATGTATATTGTTGTAGCTTTCAATAACATGATATTTCTGACATGAAAAATCCAAATTTTAGATTTTTTTTTTTTTTTTTTTTTTTTTCATTTTTAGAATTAGTAAAAATATCCATTCAGTGCCAAAAGCTTTGAAAAATGTAGAGTACAACATTTTGTATTGTCAAACAGTTTCTAATCAAAATTTAAAAAGTAAAATCCTCTGACTCAAAAGTTTACTTTAAAATTTCTTATATTAATGGCCAATTTATGGGGTATTAATTTTTTTATTGATGGTGGTTTAGAAATTGTCTGTTATATAAATGGCTGTGAAGAAAATCTTTATTTACTTGAGTAATTAAATGCTATTAAATTCAAAGTCTCTTTCAGAAACTTAAGGAATTGGGTTGTTTAATGGTGCAAAAATCAAATGTTGAAAGGGATTGCCTTTTTTTTTTAAATCATTTTTTTCAAATATTGCTTAATATTCAAGTTTTTATAGTAGTATTTAAATATTCCTTTTATATATCTAAATACATACATGTTCTAATTTAAATTCTGAAAATTATCAACCCCTTAATACATGGTTTGTAAAAAATTCTCAAAATATTGATTAATTTAAAGTAATCTTAATAGTGCGAGAAATTAATATTGAATTCCTATGAGTAGGTGTTATTTTTGTTGAACAATTCTGTTAACCAAGAATTGAATATGTCTAAATATGTACTTTTGACTTAACAAAGCTATTGTAATGTTTAAGTTTATGAATCTTCTTAATTAAACAAATATATTTTTTTCAGTTGGTTGTTTGCTTAGTAATTATTGCTTAAAGCTACTGGTATTTTACATTTAATGCTTATGTTAATAAAACTAGCTGATACCCGCCCGCTTCGCTGGGCAGACGATAATATTATATTTTGGAACCTATACGTAAAATATCAAGAAATTTTTAAATTTAATTATAATCTGAATTTAAAAATTTTAGAAATTGATTGTCTGTAATAATGGTTATCCATGACTTTCAAACATATGAGAAAAGTATTTAAGTGTTAATAATTCATCAATGAAAATGTAATTTAGTCCGTAAATCTGTCGTTGAACAGGATTCCGCATCACCGATGAGGTAGTGTGTAGTGCGATGTGTTCCCATTATTCTACATGGCGGATCCCCAGTAGGCCAAAACCATGTAAAAATTGCCAACATAAAAATAAAAATACATTTTTATATATTTTTTTTTATTTTTTAAACCTGTTGAAACAATTTTTTTGTGTATTACATTTCTATTGTCTTTATTTTGAATGCATGGCAATTTTTGAGGTGACAACTACATTTTTATTTTTTATTATATCAATTTATTTATCTTAATTATTACATTCATTATTATTTTATCTTATTCTTATTTTAGAAATAGTTAAATATTAGAAAAATATGAAATAATATGCCTACATTTCCAAAACATCTCTGTAGACAACATTCTTCGTTCGTTTTTCTGGTTGAAGGTTGATTAGATTTTCACGTGAACTAACTCTTGAACATGCCATATAAAATTGACCATGTGAAAAACAGACACTTTGTAAATCTACACCAGCTAATTTTAAACTCTGCCCTTGTGCTTTATTGATAGTCATCGCAAAGCAAAGTCTAACTGGAAACTGCAAACGCTTAAATTCAAAATGATAATCTGATGGAATTAATGGTATTCTTGGAATGAATATATTTTCACCCTCATACTTTCCTGTAAAAATAGTCGCTTCTATAACGTTTCTTTTTAGAGATTTCACTTTGAGTCTGGTGCTGTTACATAATTTAGGAGAATTTAAATTACGCAACAACATTATTGACGTACCAATCTTTAGGTAGCCTAGTAGGCAAGGTTTCGGATTCGTGGCCGGCGGTTTTCGCTCAGTCGCGGGTTCGATCCTTGGCCGCCAAAGACCCACCGTGTAGCCGGGGTGGATGCACGTTAAATCTGTCGGGGCCCAAAGTCCTCCCGTTGGTGTGGTGTGGATGTTAGGAGAGGGGGGTACCAGCTCAGTTGTCGTCCTCGTCACTTGACCGTGGTTCAAAATAATTATAGAAAGAAAATATTCTGAAAGCTGATCCTTATGGTTAAGAAGACTATTCAAAGGTTCAGGGTAGGATCTAATAGCAAGAATTTGGACTTGATCACCGCTGCAGCACATTCCTGGAGGTTCTTCTATCAATTTTAAAGCATGGCACTACAAACAGGACAAACGTTTTCTGATATTTTTTATCTGCGATTTTATCATTTAAATAGTCAATATCTGTTATATATATTTAAAACCAAAGCTTTAGAAATCCAAGGCACTAATTTAACTTTGATCTTTTTTCATTGCAATTAATTACAGCTGCCTGATTCATAGGGGGGTTATTAGAAAAGTATTTTCGTATTGCTGCTCTATGTACTTCAGGATGGCTTTTAGTATATTTTGAAGCAACTTCTCTATGTATTTCAAGATGACTTTGAGTATACTTTCAACAGCGTGTCTTACTTGTTCATATCTAATTGAATTTGTGAATATTTTTCCTCTTTTTTTTACCTTTATTTATTTGAAGAGATATTATATCATTAATAATCTATTCACTTGAACTTGATAAATTAATGTTAGATATTGATTGAGTCTTTGAAAGTAGCATAGATACATTTTCTTGAGGATGAAACACTAAAGATGACACATTTTCTTCATTTTGTTTCACATTATCATCACCAAGGTTAACTTTACTTTTATTTGTTAATCCAACTATTTCAATATAAACATCAAAATGTCCACTATTATAGTTTCCCGTAAAACGTAATTTTTTTTTTCTTTGAATTGTTTCACCAACAGAAGCTATAAGGCAGACGCCTTGATACACTTCGAACTGATAGGGAAATAGCTCTGCCACCGCCATAATTTCGCAAATAGATCCATACGTGTTTGGTTTACACCTTTCGGTAAAATATAAATCGTTAGTATTATAAGGAGCGCCAGGTAGCATTTGAGTGTAGCATTTTAACCGAAACCAGTTGTTAAACATGTGAGAAACGATAATATTTCTCATTTTATACGCCATCGATATGTCACCGAACACCAGCAAAGACAGAGACGAAAATAAACTTGCTCCTTCGTCAAGAATTTTAAAAACTTTGAAAGGAGTAGGTATTCTATCTATCCAAATATATTCAACATCCATTATTAAAAACTATAACTGAAAAGTAAATAAGAAAAATCAATTTGTATTAACCTACAATGAAATACTTTTCAAGTTAAAAAATATAATTAATTTTTTAAAATCAAATTATTTAAAAATTCAACAAAAAATACTTACAAAAAGATAAAGTATAGTAAAAAAAAATTAGCAAGAAATCACCCATATTACGTTATCCTTTTTACATAGGGATAACTCTTATGCTAGCAGCATATCTAAAACCGCATTTGAATAGACAGAATAGCTCTTAAAAAATCATATCATTAAAAATAATTCTGTATTCTGAAAACGATAAAATATCCAGCCATTTTAAAAAAACAAAAACGTTTATTTCCTAGAAACCATAAACTAAAAATTGCCAAAATACAAAAACAAAACATTTGCAAAATGTTTACATTAGGTTAATGCGTACATCGCAATAAATATTTTGACAGCTACTTATTTTTTTTTTTTATCAATGATATGAATAACATACCGTTATTATTCATTTGTTAAAAGCCAACTTCAATATCTTCGTAAGATTGCGTTTAGATTTACAAATGTAATTTATCAATCATTATTAATAATAAAATACTTTTCTCATAAATTTAAAACTTACGTCTAGGTTCCACAACAATAAAAAATTATTTTTTGCTGAGCAAAGCGGGCGGAAGTCAGCAGGGTTACCATAGTATAGCTTTTTAAAATTCACAATGCAAGGTCATTGAAATGCTTCGACTTGGCGGTGGAAGATATTTGGTGATAAATCCATCCTCCATCAGCGCATCAATATTAAATTATTTGGTATTTTCCATTTCGCAGGCGCAAATCTCGCCAAGTAAACTGAATTGGTAGCAATACACAGTATACATATAAAAAAAATATATTCCGTTTGGCGTCGGTCATATCATTTTTAGCGATAAAGTCGCCAAAAATGACATAACCAATGGATAAGAAAAGATTAACGGATGAAAATTACATTTAGGATTAGAATTCCGTAAAATCCGTTCTTAGTGAGCGTCTACATCGCAAAATGAGTAACTGTACCAAATTTCAAGTCAATCGGTTGTATAGTTTTAGAGATATCGTGATGAGTCAGTCAGTGGTATTTCGCTTATATATATATAGATTGTAAATGTTCATGCCTAGTAATGGAGTATAAATGTATCAATCTTAAAAATTATCTCTAAATACTGTTTAAAAAAGATATGAAACTAAGATATATATATTTTTTACACTGTCTCTCATTGATTTGTTTCTATTCTTTCAGATATCCGATTAGTAATAGACTTCAACCCTAATCACTCCAGTGATAAACATCCATGGTTCCTTGCCAGCATTGAAGGTCAAGAACCATACAAAGACTTCTATGTTTGGGCAGATTCACCATCGGAGGATGAATCAAGCCCTCCTAACAATTGGGTAATTTATTTTTTAGTAGTTCTTTTGTATTGTGATTAACTTTCTTCCTGTTTGGGAAAATGATAGGCATAAATTTTTTTTCTTCCCCTATTTGTAAAATAAATTGTTCAAGAAATTACTTCATTAAAGCAATTATTGCGGCTTTGCGAAAATCTTTGTGAAATTGCTTAATTGCGATGGTCTGTTTATTTGGAGTTTTATAGACATGTAAGGAATTATTTGCCTGAAAATAGTTATTTGAAAAAGGTAATTATTAGTTAATTGTAAATCATGGTGTTGGAGGTTGTAGAATATTCTTGAGAAAAAATATTTTTTCATAAAATAAAATTTTAATACATGTATATTACTATATGATATCCATTCATTAGTACAAGAAGTATTCAAATGAAAAGGTACGAAACGTCGTAACAACGTAACTGTTAACATATTTGCCTATGCCTCTATCAGAGAGCATAGCAAGATATCTAGGGATGGGAATGGAATCTGGTGGGGGAGCTAGCATGCGCATGAGAGGCTCTTATTAAGAGCACCATCCAATAGGTGCTGCTTGTTGAATTCCTTGAGCACAGAAGAACCATTAACTCCATTGTGTACTGTGAAACACTCAAAATTATATGCAGGCCCATCAAGAAAAAAGACTGGTTCAGACCCATTAGTCTCTTCTTGAATTGAAATGGGATTTGTAGCTTCCATAACGATTGGTGCAAGTTAAGCTGGAGTCATCAACTTTTATGGTCAACAGTAAATAGTGTCATTTTTCTAGGATAAAGGTATTATTAATTAGAATGGGAAAAAATTAACCCCTTAACTGCGACATATATTTCATAAAAATGGACCAAAAATGGAAATTTTTTTTGACTGTTTAATTTTGTTCTTTTATATTATTATAAAGGTTAGAAAATGGTTTTTTACTACCAAAATAAAATTTTAAATATACCTATTAAGTAATAATTAAAATTAATACCTAATTAATTAAAAATACCTAAACTGTACTCCACATCGGTGTCTGAATCAGACATTGCGAAAAATGAAAGTTACTTGCAAAAAAAATCACTGAAAAGCAACCAAAACTAAACAAGAAAGCGAAACTCTGCCTTTGTTTATCAATCCAAGTGTGTCTTTGTTTATCTGACAGCACCCACATTTTCCCTCCCTCGACCAAAGTCGTAATCGGTGAAAAACTAGGACCATTACTGCCATCTATTAGGAAAATAGTGAATTAAGTATCCTAAAGTAAAAGCGAACTCAGTTCGGGCTTCACAAAATAAAAGCGAAAATTTTTCTCCTGCTCGAACTCAGTTCGGGCAACACTGGCAAGGGGTGAATCACAAATTTTATACAAAAAAAAACTTATTACTGTTCCAAGATCTTTATTTCTCATAAATTGGCTAAGTAACCACAATATCCTGGTAGTCAAAATTGCTAACTCGCAGTTGACATTGTTTCCATCAAATCTTGTGTCGTGTAGTGAGGATAATGTAATCTGTTGAAGCTCTAAGTCCTATCTTTGGCGTAGTGTAAAAGTTTGTGAGAGGGAGGTGCCAGCTCTGATGTCATCCTCATCATCAGTAGCCCTCAGGAGACTTTTAAGTGTGATAGTAAATCTTGTAAACCAGTAAACATTTGTGTCTGAAAATTGGAATTTAGGGCATTTATCTGTTATGTGTTATTTGAATGTGCATTATGTTATATCTTGAGAAACACAAAGATATCTGGTGTACAGAGGCCTGAGAATTTTATTTTTTTTAATTAAAATGCCTGAATATTTTTTAGTACAAAGGAATTATTCAAAAATACTGTGTTAGGAATGAGGTAATTCATTGTAGTATTATCAATTAATCCCCTCTATTTTTTTTTTTTTTTAAGAAGCTAATAAGTGCCCCAGGAATTGGAATTTATTGGCTACATCCCAAAAAATTGTAACTCGTCTGGCTGATGAACCTGATTTAAGAGCATTTTCCTCAAAAGCAACCTATAATTTTGATTGTTGTATGGTTTCTAGTATATAATGATGAATCTAGGTCTCATTAATGATGACAACTTGATGCAGCAACATTCAAATTTTGATTTAGCAACAAGTAAAATTAACCTATGGGAGAAAGGCATTTGTTTTGGTGTTTAACAGATGGCAGCATTAATGGTAACACCAACTTGCTTTAACAACTCTATCTGTTGTCAAAGACAAGTAATTTGTTAACAATCTTCATAGCAGGTGAAAAGATTGAGATATGCATATGAATATTTTCTTATATGCATATAATTTATTGTATATTTTCATTTTTAATTGAATGATTTTTTTTCTCCACAGATAAATGTTAATGGTGATTCTGCTTGGAAATGGAATGAAGCAAGGCAGCAGTATTATCTGAATACTTTTGGAGCACATCTGCCTGATCTCAATTTAAGAAATGAACTTGTAAAGCAAGAATTGAGGGTAAGCTTGTGACTTTCAATATATTATTTCAAAATATAGGAACTTAAAATGCTATTGTAAAAGTTTCAAATTTTGTTATTTCTTATCACTCATATACATGTTATTAGTCAAAGTATCCATTCGAAACCTGTTGTAGAGAAATAAAAGAAAAAAAATTGCATCAAATATATATCTCCTTCCCTTGTGTTGTATGAAGGCAAATAAGAATATAAATTGAAAGAGGATATTTTTTATTACTCAAGTTTAAGCATTGAGTAGTTCTCTAAAACATTGTGACCAGAACAAGTGCATACTTTATTTTATTTAATTTAAATCTTTTGTGTTAATTGAAGTTTTTGTTTGGATATATAAAAAATGGTAAGCATACAGAATAAAAGTAAGAATTTTTAATTTTTTATTAATTGATTTATGTATAAAATAAAGACAAATCTCAAATTTTTGTAAACAACATTCAGTATAATATGAAATTTTTCAAAATTGAATTGCAATGCTTAATTTATTTGTTATGAATTCTTATTTTAATAATTTTTTTCTGTCAAATTTAAAAGTAATTATAAGAAATACTATATAATATGCTATGGTTTCAATACTGATACTTTTCATTTAAAAATAATTATATTTCAAATTTTAAACACTTTTTCAAATTCCTTATCTAGGATGTAGTTATGCACTGGATGGAGAAAGGTGTAGATGGTTTCAAAGTGATAGCTGCCAGTCATTTGGTTGAAGATGCTGATTTACGTGATGAACCCATAGCTACTGTTAAGGAAACAAGCAAAGTATGAATGACTTTTGTTTTTTAAAAATCGATATTTAAGAATTGAACTAGTTTCAGTAATTTTATATATATATATATATACATTGTTTTAACTTTTACAACAAACACAATCTTGGTGTACTATGAACATAAAAGGGTTCGTAGGATACCAAAACTTTTCATATTTATTATTTAACATTTATTTTTATACAAAGTATTCTTTAACTTGGAGATGTCTATTTTTGTTGCATTACTAGATTTTTATTGCTGTTTTTATTTGAAATTTTAGCGAAAATACAAAGATGTTAATCATATTTATACTGTTGACCAACCTGAAAACTTAGGCCTATTTGCTGAATGGAAACACCTCATTTCTAACTTCTCTGTTAATGCTTTACCTAAGTAAGTTGGCTGCTAATTTAGTTCAGTATATTAGTTAAATATTTCAAATGTTGTGAATAATTATTGCAAAATCAAAAGATTTTTTTTCTGTTTTATCCAAATTTATGTAATCTTAAAAGATCATGAATAATATGTAGCAATTAGTAGAAAAAGGCATTTATTTGGAATTGTTATGTAAATGATCCGTTAAACATAAGCTGGAAAGAATTTTGGTTTGAAATATTACATGATATTTAAGTTCATTCTGATTCTTATAGAATTGTCATAAAAGCTAGTATCTCGAATGTGTTTTGCTGGGCATTTTTTTAAAAAAAAAAATTATGTTTTATATAATTTTATGGGAATGAGTCATGATGGTTATTAAAAGCAAAACTCCTTAAAAGAGTAACAATTTAATAATCTTTTTTATATTTAGTTACAATAAGTTTGGTTCTCAAGCCACTAGAACAAAGTTATCATTTGCCAACAATCAAAATATAAGAATAGTATAGATACAAATAAATAAAATAATAGATAGCGTATAGTTCGTGTATAGAGATATAATTAATATTCCTACATTTGGCCATTTCGCATTATTCCAATTTCAAAATCATCTAAGGTTTCATTAAGTCGGCTGATGTAGTTACAATATTCAGTTGACCAACTTTCTTAGAGATAATTATTACTTCTTTTGAAATGTTCGTTTTTTCACCAAATTCTGTGTTTCTTTACCTTTTTAATACAAATTTACCTTTCACATGGATAGATCTTTGAAATCATTTCTATCACTTAGTATACTGTGTTTACATTTCCTTTGAGTGTAGGCTTGTTAAAATTAGTTCGACAAAATCGTCTGTTGAAATTTCTTCCATAATTTTTTTTCCTGAGCAAATTTATTATGTTCCTGGTACTGATAATTATTTTCGTTATTTGTTGATGGATATTGAATGTTATATTAATTGTGAAAACCTCTATTTTATCTTCTTGCATCTTGATTTTTGTTAATGTACTTGTCATAATATTTAGACCACATATATTTCTTTGAACATCACATTTATTTCTTTTATAATGATTAATTCTGTAATTCTTTTTGTTAGGAAGAAAGTACAGTCTTGATATAAGAGATAAATATGTAACTAAAGAAGTGTAATGGCTCACTTTTGTAAAAAAAATCCTCTGAATTGGTCTTGTTTTGTAGCAAATAGTTTTCTTCAGACTGTTCATCCATGTTGCACTTTTGAGGAGAGAAAACTTCTATGCTTTTCCTTTTAATGCGCTGAGCATTAGATCTTGGAAATCTGCAAAATCATTTGTTGGCTTCCTCAATAAGAAACTGTAGTTAAAATTATTTCTTGATTGCTTATGATAATCATATGATAGAAGGACAAAAAAAAATGGTAGATGTTTCAAATCTATTTCTGCATTCATGGGAATTCATCCGTGCATCTTTACTCCCTAAATCTTTTTTAATGATTTCTATGTGATCATGAGAAAGATACTTTAGAGTGTTTTAAAATTTTGATGAAAATGCATCTTCATTAATTATAATTGTGTTGTTAAAATTTCCAATTGTTTTTGTTGTTTTTCCCAATTTTCGATATTGTAATACTTTCAGTCTCTAATTTAGGTGAATGAATTTTCATGTAAACATCTTCATTAATCAAATTTACTTTGCTTCCAACATCAATCAATGCAGTTAGGGCAGTTTCATTGAATTTCACTTTGATTGCAATTAAAGAATTTGATTCTAGTCTTTTGTAAAACTTAAGTTATTGAAAGAGATATTCTTAAAAATTCTTGTACTCTGTTACATTTCAAATCAGAATAATGTTGTAGTCTGATGATTTATTCTATCTGCTGCTTGTTGCGGAATGATACTGTTTGGGGTTATTTTCATTCCTCCAATTTTATCTTTTTAATTCTTTCATTTGGGAAATTTAAAGGATAAGTTTCCTCTTTATGTCTCCTTCCCTCTAATCTAACTTGGTGTTTCTATTCCTCTTCTGTACTTTTGCTTTTGTTTATCATTATATTGTAAAAAATTTAGTGAGAACAGTTTGATAACCCTTAAAGAATCTGTATTTTCGATTCTATATTTTAGTGTTAGTATTTAGAGGTTTAGTTTTAAAGCTTTTCGACGATATGCTATTTTTTTAAAAATAAAAAGTTTTAATTAAATACTTATTAGTAATATTTTATGGTTAAAAAAGTTTATTTTTAATTCTTACTCTTTCTAACACAATAATAAACATTAAAAAGTCATGAAGTATTCAATCATTAAAAAAAAAAAAAGCCTTTTTCTAGTTCAAAGTTTTAATTATGTGAAGTAATAAATAGAAGAATGGTGTTTTATAACTTTGTTGATAAAATCGTTTTGCAGCATTATTAATATTGGCATAGATGAAAACAAAAAAATTTATTCAAGATGACTAATGTTTTTGCTTTATTTTATTGTATATTTGTGTGAACTTATATTTTCTTCTCTGAAATAGTCTTTAAGATTGTTTTAAAACTTTGGATTGAAAGGAAAATAATACATAAATGCATAGAATTAAGAAAATGGTGACAATAAAGATGAAAAATGCTTTTCATTTCAAAGCTCTGTTTGATAAAGGGGGGGGGAGGATTATCTTAGTGAATATCTATTCGCTTTCTCTTGCATCAAATTCAAAATTAGATAAATCTGCTTCATTAAATGGTTGAACAAAAGATGCCATTTTTCAGCTAAATGGCTCTTCAAATAGCTTTGAAGTTATAGAAATTTATTTTAAAGAAACCAAGAGTTTTTGTCCTGGTTCCAAGTCCCCATGTGAAGGTGATGTCCAAATGATTATTAAAAGCAAGACACTTCTAAAACAATAACAGTTTAATCCTCTTAAAGTCAGGTAGCCTAACCGAGGTGCATTGGATGACAATTTAGCCATCATGGCTTCAAGTTTTGAAGCAGAGTTTTTATAAATGTGTTTGTTTTATTTTGTGTGATCAGTTTGTTCTTTTTCAATATTTTTTTAATGCTTATGCTTTTTTTAAATTCCTTTTATCAATTATAGTGCGAAATAAAAAGACCAAAAGAAGCATAGAAAGTAATAGTTTGATTGATTGGTTTAATTAACATTGATTGTATTAGAAGCTATACAAGGGCTATTGGTGACAGATCTCAGAAAGTAATAGTAGATGTGAATTTAATGAACAGTGAAAAAATTAGTTATAATTTATAGCAAAGTCATAAAGAAACTGTTTTGTTTGTGAACATACTTTTCATATAATACAAGATATGATCTTAATGGAAACTTTAAAACACAACATCAGGCTTGTATAGAAGGGGAAAAAAAGTTTGGGATTGAGTTGCAAAAAGAAAATGTCAAAAATAAAGGAAGAAATCAGAAGTCAAAATATGTTTGCTAAAGTAGGTTAAGAAGACGGCACTTGCAGAAGTGCTGTATGTAATTGTTTTTGGATTAAAGAAAATGCCTTTTTCTGACAGAAAAAATTATCAATCCTTGTATATCCAAATTGTATAATCTTGATTTTTAAAAAAAAAAAAGTATTGTAAGGAAAGCAGGCAAAATTCTTAAATCAAGGCAAATAGTTATGAGAAGTATCAAGGAACTCTCGGAATGTATCCATTGGAACACCTTGTCCATTCTTGTGTTCTTTTTCCAGTTTTAAGTGAATCAATGGACATATTTGATATTGCACAGTTAAATATTTTTAATGAGGAAATGATAATTTTGTTATTGAAGACCTTGCCAGTCTGGAGTCGGTAAATAGGATCAGACATATTTGAAAAGGTAAAATTGAATCTAGAAAATCTATTAAATTGTAGCAAACTCATTAGTATGTGTACTGATAGAGTATCGTCGTTGATATGTAAAGTCAATGGTACAGTAACTTTGCTTGAAAATTTTTTAAGCGGTCTTTTACTAAAGTATCAACACTTTATACACCTAAAAGCACTGTGTGCCAAATCTTTAAATTTGCAACATGTTATGTTACCTATTGTTAAATGTGTGAATAAAATTAGGGCAAGCATTAAATGGATGTGAATTCTGAGAATATTATTGATAATAAATTTGAAATATGGAGATCTTAACCTTCATTGTGAAGTGTTCTGGCTTTCTAGAGGGTTGTTTCAGAGTAGATTGTAGAAGTTGAAAAATGTTATTTCTAATTTTCTTTTAGTGCAAAAAAATTATCTACCTATGAAAAAAAAACTTTTTGACAACAGCTGGTTATCTGATTTGGTATTTTTAATTTATATTACTAATCCTCTCAGTGGTCTAAATTTAAAACAATATAGTAATAAATTATTTTCTAGCTTCGTAAATAGCATCAGTTCATTTGAAATGAAATTTAAGCTGTTCTACTCACAGTTGAAAATGAGGATTTTAGTCAACTTCTATGCTTGAAAATGTGTTGAAAATAACAACAATTTGATCAAATATATTGAGAAAAAAAAATCAAGCTATTGTAAGGGACATTTGAAAGTACTTTACATGAATTCGCTAAATAACAAAACTGCTTTCTTTATAAACATCTTTTATCTTAGTGAACGAAATATAATGCAGATTCCAGAAACATACAAATGGAACTGAGTGATTTTAAAAAAATTTATGTTGCTTTGGAACAACATTCAGGTATAAAAAGCATTTTCATCAATGAAGGTAATTTTTTTCAAATTTAATTATTAGTATATGCACTCTGCTGCATTTATTTTAATGAAAGTAGGCTTTATTCATAAGAATATGAGTACCCATTGTTACAAAATAGAATTAAGAAAATCGATGTTAAAATTTGTATAAGAGAATTTGCAAATGATTTTGTCCGCTTTTGTCATTATAAGAGGATATTCTGTGTATATATTACATATATAATAATTTTTTTTATTAATGTTTCAGAATCCTTATGGCAGAAGTGTCTGGCTCATTAAATGGTAGCATGCTCTATTATGGCAATGAAACCTTTACATTAGCTGAATTACCCTATGATACTCACTTTACTGAGATAAGTGAAGAAGTTACAGGAATTGAACTTCATCATCATTTGGCAAAGTTGGTGATTAATGTACCATCATATGGATGGCCATCATTGCTAGTAAGGATTTGATTAACTTGTTAATTTTAAAGACTTTTTAAGTCGCATAATCTCATTACGAGTTGTATTAAAACTTTTCTAATGTTATGGTAGATATTAGCAACTGTCTCATATATATATATATATATGATTTACATTAATATTTAAGTTATAAAATTGATTTTTAAAGGGGGGATTAAGAACATTAAAAAGTTTGTGTTTTTATAACATTTTTTTTATTGTAGTTGTAGAGTCTACAAAGTCAATTATATAAAAACATGGATTTAAAGAACAGTTTTATCTATCTGTATAATTTTTTCAGGGCATGCATGAATTGCCATACCCTGCAGATTGCCAGACATTTAAAAATCTAGCTTGGCCATAGTTCAGTATGCAGGCAATATATGTAAAGATGGGAATATCTGTTCTTTTGGATAAATTGTTCGTACCTGATCTTGTTCATTTTTAAAGAACTGTTCTTAGATCCACCTGTTCTTTAGATTCCTCAACGAAAACTCAGGCATTCTAATGAATTTAAATCTGTATAATTATTATTTGTGTGGTTACTTTACTTATTTTGGGAAAAGTCATGTTGGTTGGATTTTAGGGGCTTGGGGGGGGGTAATGTTTTTATATAAATTATACTAAATGAAACATTATTTTCTAATTTTATCAGCAAACAGTAAAAATAAAGTATTGGATAATTTTTTGGCACGAGTATTTCTTATATTTTTACATATTCAAAATGAAGTAAATGCTGGTAAAAAAGAATATAAAGTCATCTTTATATCATATAGTGTATTGTGAATGTTAGGCAAAAGCAGTTAATACTATAGAAAAAGTTAATTAAAAAATTTGCTTCAATCTTAATATACAATGTATAAGGTATCATACTCTTGCTTAAAGCACAAATTAATATATGAAGTTTTATTTTAGTCTGCAAAAATTAAATACTAGGAGCATTCACTTGAAATTATTTTTTATGTTTTTAGGAAAAGGGACAAATTAATATAGGTACATATAAAATATATTAAACATTTAAATTCATATTCTATTTAATTGCTTTCCTAATAACACAATAAGAATGCAAATAAAGAGAATTTTCGTAAACAGAGTTCTTTATAAATCATTCTTAAATTTGATCAATTTTGTCGGTATATATAAACCTGCTGTTACCAAACATCTTTGGGTTAGTCTTGCTTTATAAGCACCCTTAAAATATATGTTGACGGTCAAAAGTATTCTTTTGAGAATTATAAATGTGTATGTATTATCCACATTGCATAAATGCTTTTGTCACTTTTTAATTAATACCTAATAAAAATGCATGAATTTTAAAATCGTTTCATGAATTTAAAAATAACTAAGTTAGTTTGAAAATAAAAATACAATTAATTTGAAAACAATCCTGAGTTTTTATTCCATTTGGGTGTGGGAAGGAGTTTCAAAATGGACAAAAACAAACACCTACCGGTCAGAGTGACACATTGCATTTCTGAATTATTTATCCTAATTTTTATCGTTCTCCAACCTACTTTGGTAGGTCTACCAAAAGACCTGTAGGAACAGGTCTGTTACTCCCTACAGACAGAACTTGTTCTGATGAGTTTTTCTCCTTCACTCAAACTCTCTTGGAGCCGTCCAATCTGGTTTCTTTTATTCTTATTGCATTCTTGCTGTGGTAAGCAGAGAGAGGAAATGCTAGGGTAAACTCACCAGTCATTGCCTCTATTCAGAGAACTGTGTGGGTTGGAGGAATAGGAATGTAACACTAGTCCTGTTCGTTGATACAGAAATTTGGCAAATAGGAGAGGGGTAGTTTTGGCAAATATTTGTTTGCTTCCATTATGACAGCGGACCACTGAGTGAGGGTAAAATGCCAGCTATATCTTTGGGCTTGTCTAGCTGGGTATAGCTTAATGTAACATGTCATGTTATAGGTTATACACCTGGGATGACAGGGAGGAAAACTACTCTGAAGAATTCAGAACAATTGAGAACAGATTTCTGGAGGACCTCTGACTTGGGTGTTCTTGCTATTTTAGAAAATCTGCTTTAAAAGAACAGGTTATTCTTTCAATCCCCATCCCTAAATATATGTCCCTGTACCTACATAGTCATTCCTCTAAAATGAGATGTTTTATGTCTAATAATTCTCTTTGTCACTGCTCTGTCGTCGATAATCATATCTGAAGACTTTATAATCATCAGATCTATGTTTATATTTTGTGATTACATTCACAATAATCCTTGTGCCATTTAAGTATTTTATAAAAACAGTAAATCATTTGACTGAAGTAAATAACTAAAGGTAAAGAATTTCTGAGTATCAGAAAATGGATAAATCCAAATTGGTCCACAGACAAAAATGGGTATTAGAATACCAGCAGAATATTATTGTTAATGACATGTTCTAATTACAACAAGTAAAAATAATTGACATTGCTGTGCATTTTTTATTATCTTCTTTGAGTCAAAAACTTCTATCTTTTGCATATCTAATTTCTTTGCTTTTTAATTATGGAACAAGTATCTTTATAAGTAATGAAGGATTTGTTTGTAAATAAATAATTTTTCTGCAATACTTTTGAGTGAAAAAAGAATTTATTTTTAAGATTTTGTATATTTCAAAAAAATTTATAAAAATTAAAAGTAGTTCCAAAAAATGAGTAAATTAAAAATTATTTAACCAAGATTAAAATGTTGTAGATCTGGTATGTTTATTTTTATATATTAAAACCATGTTAAGTGAGAATTAGTTGGGACCAGAGCATGTCCAGAATATTGAAAGTCTTGGTTAACTAGGAAAAAAAAAGGGGGGGGGGAATTTAATGTAAAACATACTTACAGAAAATCATCTTAATTTCGAACAAATCTAGTAAACACTCACCCGTGTCAGTAATCCTGCTCTGTATTCCATTTGTCACAAGTGAGAAGAGGTCTTGCTAAAGTTTTCTTGACATGTTCAGAATATTTGTAATATTCTTTATTTCTCAAACATTCATAAGATTCAGTAAAGAAAATTTTTCCAAAACATGGATGAAATGCTACAGAATTTGCAGTTCACTTCACAAATTTAAAACACACAAAATTATTTGCTCAATTCAATCCAGATTATCAGAGTTAAAAATTTCTGACGTAAGTTTCTACTGTATGTTCAAAAGAAATACCCCCCAAAAATATTTATATGTACTGATTTTATATAATATCAAGTAGTATTTATATTCAAGTAGTCAAGAAGTTTGTAATAATAATATATAATAATAATAGAAGAATAAATAATACATATATAAGTAAAAATTAATTTTTTCATTGTATATCTTTAGAAATTTTTACAAACAATGTTTTTTAATTTTCAGGTTGGAAGCAAAGATGTACCAAGTTTGGCATCTCGTGTTGGCGAAGATTTGGTAGATGCTATATATATGCTTGCTACTATTACAAAAGGAACTCCTATATTTTATTCTGGTGATAAAGTTGGAGTTTCAAATGTACCTTTGGAAAATAAGGTAATTTTTTTTTTATTTTGTAGTTTATTTAAAATTGTGCTACCCAGTAAAATGCTTTCTTTAGTTATGCTAGCAGAAACGTTCCTTTCTTAAAACAAAAAATTAAAATTTACCTGCTATTTATTTAATTTGATACTGTTCAGTGTATCAATTTTCAGGGATTTAAAAAAAGCAGTGAAAGGAACTGCTTTAAAGGGAGAAAAAAGTTTACTTTTAATTTTGTGACTTTGAATGTGAAACATAATAGTTATTTTTTAATGTAAGCTTTACTTCATGCCTTGTATGGCTGGGGTAGCCTAGTGGTCATGTCTTTGGATTCGTGGCCGACGGTTTTCTCTTAGTCGCGGGTTCGGTCCTTGGCCGCTAAAGACCCGCCATGTAGCCGAGGCTGATGCACGTTAAATCTGTCTGGGCCCTAAGTCCTCCCGTTGGTGTTGTGTGGGAGTTTGGAGAGGGGGTGCCAGCTCGAGGGTTGTCCTTATCACTTGACCATGGCTCAAATTTACGAGATCCGTCACCAATAGCCCTCATGTTGCTTTTAGCGCAACGTTAACACAAAACAAACTAAATTCATGCCTTGTATTGATTATAGAAAAAAATGGTTAAAATAGTTGTCCAGGAACTCATCCTCAAAAGCAAGGATTTTACCTATAACTATTTATTTTTCAATGTATATATTAATTCTGGAATGAAGTGTAAGAATAAAAAATTCTAAATTTGTCCTAAAAACAAATTGTGTTTTGAGAAATTGTTAATTTTGTTTCCATTTTTTCTTGTGTGTCAATGAAAGCTGCAATTTATTTTTTGAAAACTGTATTTAATTCTTAGAATATATATATATATATATTTGAAAATTTACTAATCTTACTGGAGTATTTTCATGTACTATTCTCCCTTTCATTCTCAAAAACTTTGCTCTTTGTATTCTTGTTCCTTGTATGATGATGTAACTTATGGTATATGTGTGTCTCTTTTCTTTTTTGAATCTGAAGCATGAATTAATTATACATTCAAAATAACTACTTTGTAATTTTCTATGGCTATGTGCATTAATGCTTGCTGTATTGCTTGAATTTTCTCCTAACATTAATTGCTTGCAACTACTTCACTTGTGCCTCTGCTTTTTCCTAGACATCTAAGTCATTTGATGGGTTTACTAATGATAGCAGTTCTATGCATGTGAATCTTAATCATAGTATGCAGGTGAGTTCTGTTTAATATTTTAAATTTTAATAAGTATTCTTTTTTGAGCAAATATCTTTCAATATATATGTAAAAACTAAGTCATACCGAATGCAGTTTTGTTTGTGTAAAAACAAAGATACAGAGTTAGGTTTAATTCACTCATGAAATCAATATCTAGCATATTATAAATTAAATTTACATTTTCAGTGAAACTATATATTAGATATATTTGTTATTCTACTTGAAATGTAGTAAATTGTTGAAAACTGCTAAATATCAGCAAGCAATTTTACATGTTTACAATACATGTATTAGTATTTTGTAATTAGTGAAATTCTTTAGGATTCATAATTAATTTTATTAAAGTTAATGGAATTTGATATCTGATCAATGCTAAAATTGTTAGTTCTAAGCCTATGTTTTTAGAATTGTTTTGCAATTTATGATAATATTGATGTGGAAATGAAAGAAAATTTTTAAGTTAACTTCAATACATTTATTTTTATATTATACCAAACTTTTGAATATTTGAAATTTTGAGTTCCGTGTTGACTTTTTATGTTAACTTTATCCGCTAAAGTATTATGTTAATGTTAATCAGAATATTTGTAAAGGAGTAATTTAAATGGGGAATTACTTAATTACAATTTGTGTAATTAAGAAAAAAACTTGATTGTGCTATTTTATAGCAAAATATGCCTTACCTTAATCTTAATGTAAAATTATCTCAGGGGGGATTTACTTTTGGACTTTATTTGATCATAGAAAAACCTTTTGTATTGTCCAATTTAAGAGGATGCTATTGGACTCTCTCACATGCAGAAGTAAAATTTATAGGAGGAAATGAAGTTCAATGGATGTATATGTATTGTTAATAATCACATACTTTAATTATCTTTTGTTTGTAACAAAGAGCATGGGACCTGGACCTTTTTGTGAAATTTTGTTTCTGTTTTATATTAAAAAATATTTGTAGCTGTAGATTTGGGATATTATAAATATTCAGATTTTAATATGTTTATTAACAACTATTTTTCTTTTTTAGGTATTGGATAAAAGCAAACAGTCTAATTCAAAAATACTAAGCCGCCTTCTTGCATTAAGAGGCCAACCTGCTCTAAATTTTGGGCTACAAACTTATCCTATCGTAACAAATGAAACCTTCTCTCTAATCAGGGTGCGTAAGGGCTCACCAGGGTATCTGGTAGTTGTAAACTTGGGCAAAGACTCAAGTAAAATAGATTTCACTGGTAAAAGTGGCTACCTCCCTGAAACAGCCAGGGTGGAAATAAGAAGCAGCAATATTGTGGATGGTCCACTAACAGATGGAGAACACCCTAAAATTTCATTGGATGATGTTCATTTGGGCCCTAAGCAGTCCGTAGTATTTTCATTTGTTCCAATCTTTGAAGGTTAAATAATAATAAAAAAAAATATTGTCTGCATAAGATCTGAGAACTGTGTTAACATTTTTATTTCATTTATTACATAAGTGCATTTTATTTTTTAAATAAAGCTTCATATTTATTTACTTGACCTAATAATTGTATTAATGTCTCTTTCTTAAAAGAGACTGTGTGTATGGTAAAAATTTCACAAAATCTCAAAGCTATTTATCTGCCTTGCCTGTTATTCAAGTGCTCTTGTGAATGAATAAAATAGATGCATTGCAAAAGTATAATTGCTTATTTTATACTATCACTGGAGAAAACATCTTTCATAGCATGTTCAAAAATTTTGCTTACTATGTTTATGTATGTTTTATTATGAAAAAATTATTCGTTTCTTACTTGAAACAAACACAAAATATTAATATAAATATTGTTGAGAGATAAACTATTTAATATGTTTTATTACTAAAAGGGTGTCAATAGGAAGCATTTTCTCAATTGAGACGGGGAATGTTACAAAGCAGGTATCATTTTGTTTTAGTATTCAGATAATTTGTAAGTTATTTATTTTCTTGAAAAAATAATTTTATTATTAAGATCTTGCTTATGACAAACAAAATTATATAATTTATTAAATTCTTTTGGAAAATAAATTTATTTACATAAGGAAGTTGCTTAATGAATCTATACTTAATTCGACAAGAAAAAGTGGATCACACCATATAAATTGCTCGATTTTCTGAAAAACCAATTTGAAATTGTGTTCAAGGAAATGGTGGATTGCAACAGTTAGAAGTGTTATATATGTTATTGGATGCGTCTCGGATCTTCTGTTCATTGCCTTAAGTGGGAAAGATATCATACTATAATTGTTTTATACTGTGTTTTTCAGATTGGTACATATAGTGCACTTATTAACAAATTCTGGTGTAATATAAACAGAATTTTTATCGTTTTTGTGGTAGGAAGTTAAATGCATTTAAGACTGGCTACTGTTGTTTATAGAACAGATGTATTTTTTTAAATATACAGGGTTATTCAAAATGAATCATCCTATTTCAAAATTCTATACTTTCTAAAATAAATGAAACAAAATACTAAGTGAATACAAAGGAAAAATATGAAAATTTTATGTTTTGAACCATAGATGACATTCATATTTTCATTGTGAAGCCATTTTAAAAGCTTCTCAGCTGCAGAAGTAATAATGGCATCCACAGAGGAAAAACATTTTGTGAGCTGCAATTTGTGCTATGTAGATTTGTAATTGCCATTCAACGTGAATTTTGTAAAAAGTAGGGCTCAGAGTGGTATCATAAATTTGAGAGACTGTTAATGGTAATTGAGAACTGGGCATTCCTCACTCTATTGTTTAGTAAGAGTTACTGTCAAAATTGTGTTACAAGCTATGTAATCCTTGCTAGCATGATAATGAGCATCAATTGAATTTTTGTCTTTATATGCTGGAGGCTATACTGACACTTTAAGTGTTTTTCCAAATTCGCATACAGTCTTTGACATATGTGCAACTAAAGGAAATTATACCAAACACATGTAAAAAAAAACTTCCATATTTTCCCTTTGTATTCGTCTATTACTTATTCTATGTCATTTATGTATGAAAATATAACGTTTTGAAATCTGATGATTAAAACTTAATTTTTAGAAAGTAATCTGCATTTTTTTATTGAGTTTTATCATTTGTATTATCTTTAATCAGCATATAAAAAATTAAATATAGGTGTGTGTTTTTTTAAAAAAAAAAAAAAAAAAAAAAAGATTAGAATTGGACCATTCTAAGTAAACCATTAACAGATGGCGAACAATTTGTGTTCAAGGAAGGCTCATTTTTCAATATAGATATTACTTTGAAATAAATAGCTTGTTAAAATATGGCAGACCATGATAGAAATCGGGTATTTCTTTAATTGTTGAAATTATAATAATTTGTGTGAATAAATATCAACATGTGTTTCCAATAAGAATGGAATTTCTAAATGCAGAAATATATCTTGATTCTTAATGTTCCAAATGGTCTGATGTGGAGATATATACTTATACATCCAGTGCCAAGATTGTAGAATCAATCAACCCTTATTAACTATTTATGTGTATGGTTAAAGATAATACATATATTGAAAGGTGTCGCATTTCACTTTTGGCTCTTGCAGTCTATTTTTATTTTGCTAAATGCAATTTCATATTTAAATGCTCTTAAGAAAACTGCAATTTGTTGCTCTATTTTTTTTTTTTTTTTTACACTTTGAATTTAATAATTTATTATATTTACCCTAGCAATCCTCCTCCTCATTCAATCTTTTTCATTTCCTACATCTAGATCAGTTACTCATGGTTTGGTATAACATCACCATAAACTTAGACACTCATATGAGAATTTTTTATTCTGCTTAAAATTGTGTGCTCATAGAACTGTCTCCAACAACCCTTGTATTGCTTCTTAGTATGATGTTAATTAATCAGTGTATGATAAGTTCCTTTTGAAGCATTATCTCCCAAAGCAGCTGTTTTAACTTTTAGCTGTATTCAAAGCGGCTCTAGCAACTTCAAACTTGATAACATACAGAAGCACAGCTTTCAAATCCTTGTTTTCAAAAAGCATTTTGCATCCTTAATGGCATCAATGAAATATTCGGCTGATAAAGTGTCCTATACCTCTGTAGGACACCTAGAAAAAGCAACTCTCATCAGCTTCTCTCTGTGGCTCTAGTTGTTGTATTCTTCAGAATTTTCTATTTTTTCTTCAGGATTTCTATCTTTTTGCTTTTAATTCGACCCGATAGAAGTCTGCCAAATGTCCCTCACTGAAACGACAAAGGCCCTTTTAATAGAGGCTAAATCGTTTATCTGTGTAGACGAGATAGCCTTTAACGCTTCAGCTGTTTGACCATGAAGAACTAATACAAATTGGATTGCTCTTGTTCCTTTATCCCAACCATTTGCTGAGGACAACAAATGGAGTCTTGAATACGGCCCAAGAAGTTTGTGCGTCATAGGTATAGAGCTCTGTCATGGGACAAGATGCAAGACTTTCTGTCCCCGACGTTTTGTTTGCTGGACGGGTTTTCAGAAATTTCTCGAGTCCTTGAATTTCCAGGATTCTGGAGTGCAATTCTCAAAGTCTTGCATCTTTGACTAAATGTGCCTCCTAAGATTCGAGACGTTTCTGAAGTCTTGGAGTCTATAATCAACCTTATTGTAATTTTCCTTCAATTTATTCAACTTATGTGTGAAGAATATCCTTCATCTTTTCTTGACCTGACTATTCTTTAACATCATTTTTCTTGATCTTGGTCGTGGACTCGCAGACCACGCTTTTGTCGAGTTGGAGTTCGAGCTCGAATGCCACTGAAGACAAGCCATATAGCAGTAATGATGAATGTCCCATGGTGGGGTGTGGAAGTTTGGAAAGGGAAGTGTCAGCTGGGGTGTCATCCTCGTTACTTAATCGAAATTCAGAACTACAATGTATATAGCCAGTAGAACTCAAATTCACTCCGGAATTCCACTTATAATAACCAATATTATGTAGTTGATCGGCTTTCAATGTGGAAAAAAATCCATGCAATTAATAAGCAACTTCTTTCGAAATAAATCTTATCTTTTATTCTAAGACTAAAAATACTTCCTTTTAACAGAAAGTAATTAACACTCACATGTATAAATACACGACAGCACAAATTCAAAGTTCATACAATCGTCGAAAACACAGCATTACGCAAAACCAGCATCGCCTGAAGGACACATACATATACTAACTGTTCTTTGCACTGTTGAATTTTAAAATAGAATTAAAATAAAGTACATTTTTTAATGAGAAACAAATGAATAAATATAACGGTTACACATGGACCGGGACGTAATATGCATCGGAACTATGCTTAGCGGAACAGAAATTTTAAGCCAGAACAAAGGGGGAAATAAAAATTAGCTCTTTGATTGTGCAGATTAAAATTTGAATAATATTCATCAAATAACATATATTTTCTCATTCTTTTCAAAAAATGAACCAAATGTTCATACCATATGAATTCCATTCATCCAATTTTTGGATGAAACTATTTGAAAATATTTTTTTAAAATCCCTAATTGTTACTTTTTAGCGCTTTTTTTTTTTTTTTTCCCCAAGATTTGGCTAACCAATTTACACTCCCAAAATTAATTTAGTCTTTTAAAAGATCTTGAATCCATCAAATAATGCATGAATCATAATTTTTCAAACCGTTTAGTTTGTGAACTATCTCGCAACGCGTACGAAAATATTGCTTCACAAATTTTAAAACAGGAATTGCAATTATTCAAAAAAATAGCTTACTTCTAGAAAAGGAAATCGAAAAGTAAAATTTCTGGTAAATCGAAGTTTGAGAAAAAAAAAATATATCAAAATGGACAAAAAAAGAAATTTGCGATTTGTACAATGCTGACTTTCGCTCATTTTTAACCTTTCAAAATTTTTATTTTCATGTATGCACTTTTCTCCTGTCGACAACTGTGGCCACGTTAACCTAGTGGTCGGCCACTAAAATATTCATCAAATAGCATGTAAACACTAAAGATCCGCCTTTTAGCCGGGGCTGATACACGTTAAATCTGTCGGGGCCCAAAGTCCTCCCTTTGGTGTGGTGTGGAAGTTAGGAGGGGGGTGCCAGCTCAGGTGTCATCCTCGTCACTTGACCGTGATTCAAAATTACGAGGTCTGTCGCCAATAGTCCTCGTGTTGCTTCTAATGCGATGGAAATAAAGACTGGCTTAGTGGTTATGGTCGCGGCCGGCGGTTTTCTCAAATCGTGTGTTCGATCCTTGATGCCAGGGCGGATGCACGTATAACCTGTCGAGGCCCAAAGCCCTCCTAGACGCGTGGTGCGGAAGTTTGGAGAGAGGGGTGCCAGCTCATGTGTCGTCCTCGTCACTTGATCAAGGTTCAAAAGTTCGGGTCAGTCGTCAATGGCACTCGTGTTGCTTCTAGTGCGACGTTAATATTACCAAATCAAACTTGTCGACATCTACTCCCTATAAACTCGTGTAAAACTAATGGTAGAACATGTTTTTTAATGATGACGTGTATGGTATTTCTTTTCGTTTAATTTTTCCATTTTAAATTCTGCCATCTTGTTCAATGTATTTTAACGTTACACAGTTATGCTTGCTGAGGTTATTTTTTATAGCACTCTCATTGACATGCTTTTTTTTTATGGACCGCTGTAGCCTAGTGGTAATGGTTTCGAATTTGTGGCCGGCTGTTTTCGTTCAGTCGCGGGTTCGATCCTTGCCCTCCAAAGACCCGCCGTGTAGCCAAGGCTGCTGCACGTTAAATCTGTTCGGGGCCCAAAGTCCTCCCGTGGCGTGGTGTGGATGTTAGGAGAGGGGGTTGCCAGCTCAGGTGTCGTCCTCGTTACATGACCGTGGTTCAAAATTACGAGGTCCGTCGCCAATAGCCCTCGTGTTGCTTCTAGTGCGACGGTAATAAGAACTAAAGACACGCTCTTTTTTTTATTCCGTTCTTTAATTATTGCCTTTCGCGACACAAACCATTTCTTGTGACGCATAACTTGTCTCATTGTTGGGTTATGTAAATAAATTAGTCGGCCACTGAAATTTAAGCTCGTTGATTTTGTTTTTCACCCGAAAGAATGTTATTATTAAAATTTAATTTTGTGATAGGATATCACATCCTACGTTTCTGTATATAAGTTTGTAATCTTTCTCTCTGCGGGGAGAGAAAAGCAGTGCAATATTAAGTGTTTTAAGTTTCGTGACTAAAGATGATTTTAATCTCATTTCTACCGTGTATTTCTGGAGGCATGGCGACTTGCAGTAATCAGGAAAAAGCCAAGCTTCCTGAAATCCATGGTAGAAATGACTATGTGTAAGAAAACTCGCACTTCAAGCTTTCCATTACAGTGCCATCAAGCCTCACATGCATTGCATGGTGAAGATTGCTCTTGTTTTTAGATGTTTTCTATCACCCCTTAAATTTTTGCCCATGGGTTTCAAAACACCTTGTATTTGCAAAAGATACCAATATGCTCTCCTTGATGTTGTACCTTGCGTGTTAACGATCTAATGAGCATATGGCTGCCAATATCCTTTTCTTCTTATCGCTAATTAAGTTTAATTATGGAAAAATATTTTATTATTTGACTTTAAGAGGTCTTTTACGACCCTTATTCTTAAAATTCGATTTTCTGAAAGAAATTTCCATTAAAATATAGATATTCTTTAAGTATTTTGTAATAAAATTCATCAAAGTATTCAAATTATTTCCCGATTTACGATTAAAACTGTGCGTGCTAATTTCTGAACAGTTTTTCTACATTTAGCTCATATTTTTCAAAATTTCGTATAAGGTATTTTAAAAACTAGATAAGATAACATTACGAAAAGCGTACAGTTATATTGTTATATTATTTTTCGCAATTTGAACTAAAATATCTACGAATCACAACGATTTTGATAACATTTCAGGAGTAGGTACCTGAAAAAAAGGATAGCCTGAAATGTTCGAAACACTTCACAATTTCTTGTCATGAGCCGATTTAAATTTAATAGAAGGTGAAAAAATAATTGTGTGAGCATTTAGAAGAATGAAAACCCTTGTTTGAAAATTACTTTTCAGAGATTAGCTGAATATAATTTAATAGTCAATGAATGTAATAACTTAAAAATAACCAACCTCTCTCCCTATTATGGTTTCACTTCCAAAAACAGAAAGCAACAAAAAAAAATTTAAATCAATAATATTGGATACCTTTCTATTAAAATTGAACCTCTCAGTAAAAGAAAAATACCCAATCAATGCTATCGCTGTCAAACTTATTTTCATCACTAAAATTCTGCACTAAGGAATTTCAATCTAGATGTCTAAATCTTCATCAGGGAGCTGGAGATAATCATTCAACTCATAGCTGCACCAAAACTCCTGAAAGCTCCGCCCCCCCCCCGCAAATGTTGTAACTATGGTGGAGATCATACTGCAAATTACTCTGGTTGTCCCAAAAATTCTATGAATTTAAAACCCTCTCCCCCACCAAACACAAACTACAGAGAAGAACGACGTAAGAATACCAAAAACAACAATAGCCAAAGCGACCAAAATTTCACACTCACCAATGACAGCCAACCTACAAGTTTTCCCTTCGATAATGAAATTTAAAAAAAATTTCAAAGACTTCAAGTTTGATAAAATAATGAGTACTTACTAATAATTTAAATCAATAGAACAAATATTCGCTGATAATAAACTTGATTTATTTTCAAAAATTGAAAAATTATTCCAAGTCATTTGCAGTGCGATGTTCATCTGGTTCTAAAATTTAATATGCTAAATAAACTACCCCCATCCCTCCTTATTGCGAGCTGGAATGCGAATGACATAAAATCAAAAATAGAACTCCGAAATTTCATAGATGATTACAACCCTGACATCCTAGGAGTCCTGGAAACTCACCTCAAACCCTCTGAAAAATTTAAAATTCCAAATTACAATAATACCATTCTGACAGATCAACCCATCGTGCGAGCGTGGTGGAGACACTGCAGCATAAATTAAAAATAAGATTCATCATCATATGGTCATTAAAAATACTTCCACTTCAGAAAATATCACCATCCATATCAATACTAAAGATAACCTATACTTCACAGTTTCTGCAATTTCCCATCCCCCCCCAGTAATCTCATCAACCATAACGATCTAATCAATATACTCTCAGACAACCCCACAGGAATTTTAATAGGCAACTTTAATGCAAAACATCCAACCTGGAACAGAGGTAGGGCAAACAGAACAGGTAAAATTATACTAATAACTTCCAAATAGCTGCTCCCGACTTACCCACCCACTTTCCTTATAATAGCAATACTTACTCTACAATAGATTTTGCTATCCTCAAAAACATTCCATTCTACAATATCAAAAGTGTTAATGAACTACCTAGCGGCCATAACTCTTTACTCATGGATATCTTTTTCAATAAAATTCTCCCTATCTCCCTTCGCATTCTAACAACTACTCATTGGTTCCGCTATCAAAAAATTCTGCATAATATCTCAAAAGGTAACCATATTATTAATAATATGTCTGATCTAGACCAATCAATAACATCCTTTACTACTAAAATTCAAAATGCAATTAACCATGAGAATAATACCAGATCCATTCAAACCTCCCACATATCAGAAACCTAATTAAAGAGAAAAATAGGTACAGAAAACAATGGCAAAACACCATATAACCCCTTTTAAAACCCATATTAAATAACTTCAAAAAGCAAATTAAAAATGAAATCAACACCTTTAAAAATAAGAAATAGGAAAGCCTACTCCGCCAGCTTAATAACGAAGATAACTCCCTTTTTAATATGAACAAAAAAATTTCTAATAAATATTACAATACCCTCCCCCAATAGGCAATAATTGTCTAGTATTCCCTGATAAAGAAAAAGCTGATCTGCTTGCCCATAATCTTGAATCCATGTGATGATGATGATCATATTGAAATAACAGAATCAATAGTTAAAAATTATCTAGAAGCCTATACCAATTTTAATCTCTCTCCTCACCTCCCCCTCTGAAATAGCTATCATGATAAAAAAAATTAAGCAAAAAGAAAAACCCCGGAGAGGATGGTATTCACAATCAAGTTTTTAAATTCTTCTCCCCCCCCCCCAACGCACCTACTCATCTCACAAAATTTTTTAATAAATGTATCATGTTTGCCCACTTTCCACAAAAATGAAAACATGCAACAATTATTTTCTTCCCCAAACCCGGCCAAAAACACTCCATTCCTTCCAACTATTGACCTATCCACATACTAAATTCTATTTCAAAAATCTTTGAAAGAATCCTGTTATAACCAGAATACTCACTCATGTTTCAATTAAAAATATTCTACCAGATTCACAATTCGGCTTCCGAACTAATCACAGCACTATCCATCAACTGTTAAGGGTTTTGAGGATGCCTTTACTGAAGGATTTAATTCCAAAGAAGTCTCTGGAGGTATTTTCCTCGACATACAAAAAGCTTTCGACCGCCTCTGGCATGACGGATTGATTTTCAAACTAATCAAATTAAATCCCCCCTCTAAATAATAGTTAAATATAATTACCTTAAGAAATAGAGCATTTCAAGTCAAAATTAATTATATTCTTCCTACAATTTGCCGTATACAAGCCGGTCAACCTCAAAGGTCTGTAATTTCCCCTATTTGCTATATTGTACATATATGACTTTCGTAAGAGTTCCTACAAGAGCCTCTACTTATTCGCAGATGACGCAACAATCTTCGCCTAAGAAAAAAATCCTATTAATATAATAGATAAATAACAAAATTATCTAAAACAAATAGAGAAGTGGATGACACTCTGGGGGATTGCTGCAAATACTAATAAAACTAAAGATCTCATTTTTAGAAAAGGTCCCTCCCCCTCCTAATAAAAAACTCAAATAATTTAATGATCAAATCTCTTGGGACTCTGAGGTCAAATACTGAGGAGTTATCCTGGACTCCAAACTCACCTTCAAACTACATATCTAACCAATAATTGACAAATGCTGGGCCAAAATTCATAACTGTATTATACCTTTAGTTGGCAGAAATTCATTACTAACTCTTGCTAACAAAGCCCTTCTCTATAAACAAGTAATTCCCCCTATTCTACTTTATGCTTTCCCCACTTGGGGCCATGCTGCTCCTACGCATAAAAAAAATACGTCTTACTAAATAAAATCCTCCGCATGATTGCTGTGGCGATCACGGTTTGCTGCTGTCGCGGAAGGATACAAAAAAGGAGAGAGAGAGCAAACAGAGTGCTGAACCAATGAACGAAGAGGAGACGAAACACGGTTTAAGCGCAGGAGAAAAATGTCAGTACGACTTGCCCCGTCTATGATAGAGACAGTAATGTAAACAGCTCCGATATCCTGACTGTTTCCATGATCATGATATCGTTAAGTTCTGTTAGTTTTTGAATGTATATATATATATATATATATATATATATATATATAATATATATATAATATATATACATATATAATACTATTATAAATAATTTAGTTTGTGCGTTATGTATGTGTGTGCTTTAAGTTGCTAATAAATTATGTTGCTAATGAAATCAAGAACCAATATTTATACATTACGTGATAAGCTAAAATTACTAACAGACTAACAAATCATACTAACCCACTAATAAGGGCCCAGCTATCCTTTGCTCACAATAATGGAACCCACACCTTACCCTACCAATCTTGCAATAATTATTTCCATACAATTCCCCAATAACACTTTACATTCCAACTCAGACCACTTTAATTAAATTCTTCATCACTCCTTCAATAGCCTCTTTCAGTCAACCCTCCCACTCAAAGATCTCTTTCATCATCTATTCAGCTTATCATCAGCTGTTTACTTACCCTGTCACCTTCCCTACCCTCTCTAGAACTAATTTGCGGACCTTTGCAGTCATTTTTACCTTACCCTTCCTTCTTCTGCTTTCATATCATCAAAAAAAAAAAAAAAAAAAAAAAAAAATCAAATAATATTGTATTTATTACTATAATAATTTTATAATAATGAAAAAAAATCATATAAACTAATACTTTCCTCTTGCTGAGAATTAGACATATTTTATCAAAAGCATTGAAGAGAAGGTAAAAAAATGATATAAAATTTTTATAATCTTATCTTAAGATAAGATTAGTAAAAAAAATAAATTTAAATCTCTTAAAAAATCTCATCCTCATTGTAAATAATTCATTCACTTTCCTATCCTATCCCTTTCCTTTCATTCGTGTATTTTTTAAAAATTCATATGTTCATTAAAGCACATGTTTAATATGTTTGTTTTAATATTAAAAAAATTCAAGACTTCTATATAATACTAAGTAAAGAGTACTGGCTTTCACCACTATATGATTGTTGTTGTGCAAAGCGCACACCTTTCACCACTTCGATCTTCCTCCGATCTCATGGTTAGTTCGCGAAGCAACTTCACTCTTTCGCAACGAACTATGATCGATTTGCTCTTCTTTTCTATATACCCCCATAATCATAAGCATTCAAACGGAAACACTTTTGATTTATCCTAACCCATCTGTAATCAAACCCCCATCACTCACTGCTCTCCCTTCTTCATCCAGCTTACTTAACCTCTTTATTCTCAAGAGCAGTTCCTCCTCCCATAAATCAAGCCGAGTTTATGTTTAAACGTGAGTGATGAAAAGTTTTTATATAGACTATGTAATTAAATAGTCTATATAAAAACTTCTATATCCATCTTTCTCCTTCCTTTCCTGTTTCTTCAATCTCCTCGTCTTAGTAGTAAAAAAAACTTTAAAATTATCAAAATTAATTTAACTGTTAAGTTAAATTAAATAAAAAAAACTTTTAATGATATATGTGTAATCTACTTACACTTATTAAAAAAAAATTACATATATAAGAAAATGATGCTTTCAAACCTCAAGTACTCGATGTGAAGGTAAAACCGTTTACGGAGGCGAAAGTAAGGCAAAAAAAATGAATTAAAAAAAGAAAAACAGATTAAAAAATATCTCGTCCTGTATATATATAATATATCCAAAATCTTCACTCTTCTTCTTTCTTTTTCTATTTCACGCATGTCAAATCATATGTGTTTAATACGCATTTTAATATGATTGGTAACCTTTAACAAATTCCATGATTATATTAAAAAAAAATCAGATTCAGCAAAGTGTCGTAATGACTGGCGCTCCCTAACCATTTGCACCTTATTGGATGTTTACAGGTCTTAGGAACGAATCAAGACGTGTAATGCTCACTGTTTTGAGTGGCAACGATACAATGGTTACTGATACATTAGTTCTAGCCTCTTTTTGTAGATCGCTAAGTTATCCATATGGCTTATTATTGAGCCAAGCTAAATAATATTCAAAGCATCTGGAGATAGGAAAATCCTAATGTTAAAAAAACACGAAATCACCAGGTGGCGTTTACATCGCGAGGGACAGGGAAAATTAACCTGAGAGAAAAAGGGGAGGGGGAATGTAGTACATAGTTTTTATAGATTCGTCACGTTTTCCCGCAGTTTGATAAGTACCATTTTTTTCTTCCAGCTAGCGGTATGAGATTTCTCTTACATTACTTGATGATTGTTTTACATAAATATTGTAACAACCTCGGTATTGATTTTCACAAAATTTTTCTCTATAATTTTTTAAAAAGTAGAATAACTCATTTTCTCTTCAATTTCCAATGAAGTTGGATGAAAGGGAGATGGATTTCCAGCAGTATTTATTTTGAGCAATCGGTAAGATTCTAAAGCATTATCTCTTGCATTTGCAGTTATAAAGGAACATGCAATCATTGCGCCAAAAGTTTTGATGACAGACAATGCAGAATTTTATAATACATGGAGGACAGATTTGGCGTTCCAGAAAAGACTGTTGTGCACATGGCATGTGAACAAAAGGTGAACAAATGTACAGTAAACGAATTGAAGTAGGGGCATATTGTCATAGAAAGTGGTATGGAATTAATACTAATATGCACATTGAAATCATGTATCGGACAATATCTGCAAGAGAAAAAAAAAATTTAAAGGCTTGATAGAGCATTATTTTATTTAAAGAAATTTGTGAGAGATAAGAGTTTTTGATCGACTCATTTGTTAGGAGAAATACAAAATGTCATCAAAAATTGCTCAGCTGAGGAAAAGGTATAAAGTTTGCCAAATTTTAACTAGTCAATGAATGCATTTGAAAGAATGAGGAAGAGTGGTCTGTCATATCTATAAAAGGTAATGTAATGTATATTGTGAAAAAAAAAATGTTACACGATCTGAAGGATGTACCTTAATGTGCAAGAAATACAAGCAGTGTTCGCACAATTTTGCATGTACATGCATTGATAATGTAGTTCAGTCGAATATGTGCAAACATCCATTATTTTGTAGCAGAAATTCAAATAAAATTAATGGTGCTATTCCAGGAGACAGGACTTTCTGTACATTTCTCTATAATAGCTGAAGAAATGGTTAGAAAAATTTTGGAAAATGCAACACTAGTGGATCTACTCGAAAGGGAATTTCCAAGGAAGAGTTTTAAAAGGAATTTAGGAAGCTGACTAATACATTAATGAACAAAGCGTTATGATAATGTTTTCAAGTTTTCTAAGAAATGTGAATTCACCATATTTATTCCCTCAAACAAATCAAGAAGCTGTATCAAAAAACTTAAATATGGAGCCCCCCTAAAAAAAGATAAAGACTCAAAGACATGTTTCAACAAACAGACTTCATAGAAAGCCTCGACTGTATTTAGGAAACCAACACAAGAAGAGAGCCAAAGCATATCATCGAGTCTGGTTTTGATAGCAAAAACAAAACAAGTATAAAAAGAAATGTTAATTTGTTTTGAGATTTCCCCGCATATGTGCAATGTGTTCCTTTTTTATTATTGGTTGTAGATGATAGTGCAATACTTGTAATGTTCCTTTTTATTATAAGTAGTTATAGTACAATATGTATGATGTTCACATGTGCTATATATGTAATGTTCCTTTTTATTATTGGTAGTTATAGATAATTGTGATGTAGAGTTCCTGATCTACTAGAAGGCATCTGAAAATTCTTAATTTATATTTTTGGCTAATATGTATATGTTCTTTTTCATTATAGGTTGTTTTTTTTTCATCAATGAATGAAACAAAAAGTAAATATTTCTTACTTGAGTAAACTAATACTTAACTCAAATTTGCAGTCACTTGCCCATTAAAATTATCAAAACATAGTTCTACCTTGTTAAATTTATTCTAAATAATACAACTGGTTTATAAATAAGTTTCATTTTATTTTAGCAATAGTTGATTTTGTTCTCAATCCATTTGTAGAGGTTCGAATGTATTAACTTCTTTGTGGCTGCTACCTTGATGTGGTAGTGAAGCTTAAATATCATTAGAAATTTCTGATGATATAAATAATTCATAAAAAATTTCTGTTTTTATAAAATATTTTAAGTATACATTTTGAGTTTTGATGTATATTGCTCTATTTTGTAGAAAGGAATATTTAATTTAAACTCGTTTGTGTTTTCTAACTTAAATACAATCATAATTCAAATTTTTTAAACATTCTTCATATGGTTCTGTCAGCAACAAAAAAAAAATTTCAATAAAATTTTTTCTGTTGTATTTCCGAGTTCTTTTTATTTGTCTCAAACTACATGATCATAATTAGCTCAAGTCTGAGTTTAGTAATTTTTGACTTAAATTATATGATTATGTTAAGTTATAAGAGGTCTACCAAATTGTAAACATATTTCTATAGTGAAATTAGGAGTAAGGTAAGTAATCTCTCAAAAATTTAAGTTAATGTAGCTTTTTATAATTCTGAAATACATAAAAACAGGAATTGAGTCAAAGGAATGAAATCAATTGTAAATAAAAATAATTCTGAATAAACTTTTCTTAGTTTAAGTTTCAAACCCAGTTTTCACAATGTTTTCATCAACCATCGGTTGATATTATTTTTTAATCTTAGTTTAATGTTTTCTTTTTATAACATTTGACATCCATTGCTTTTAGAAGTCATTTAACGTTTTTTTTTTTTTTTTTTTTTTTTTTTTTTTTTTTTTTTTTAGAAGTCCAACTGTAATTTTTTTACGAACAGTATCTTGATGGAGAAAATTACTTTAAATTTCCAGTTTTTTAGAGTAATAAAAAAATAGAATCAACAAACTTAATCTCAATTTATATTTTTCTCGGAAATACGTTAGCTAATTTCCTTTAATTTATATTTTGACCTTGCATTTATCTCAATCTTTATAAAGGATCATTAATTCTCTCATGTGTGAAAGACTCTTAAATCCTATCTTTAATTTTAACGAACAATAACTTTTTTAATAGTGCCATGAATTGTATTGCCTCTAATGTTTTCAGTTAAACAAATGTGTGAAACATTTGATTCCTGAGTGAACTCATTTCTCTTATACCAGAATTTTTTAATATGATGATCCGTGTGGTGACTGGGAATGACAGAATAGTCCAACTGTAGTTCATGCATGTCGTAAGAGGCGACTAAAATAGATACCCAGCGTCTGGGGGTATAGCCGGGCACCCTGCTCCTGGAGATTATATCAGGGGACCTCAGGAACTTACCTTCTTTAGGTAAGTATGGGCATCATGACCCCGAGGTACCCTAGTGATCTTTTTCTTTCCTATGGGGTTTACTATCTTCGGTAAACACGGGTTACGCACTCCCGGGATACCCTAGCGTTCCTTCTCTATTTTCGACCCTCCTTTTGATCAACTAATTGTCTTTTTTTTTTTTTTTTTCAATTTCTTATGTCTAGACAACTGTTAAATCTTGTTTGGCGCAGCATAGCTGCATCTGGCTCTTGCGCCAAAAACCTTTACATTCACTCACTCACTTTTAATATGATTCTTGATTAAGCTTGGATGGAAAATTATCTTTATTTTAATATGTTGCTATTGATAATAATTTAGTTTCGTGTACATGTGTTACTTTTTGTTAAGAGGCAATGTCATTTTAAAATGAACTTAATTTTGTAATTTCTTGGGCAAGTAACAGGCCGAAGCAACTCATTTAACATGTTTTCGACAGGAGATTAAAGACCTAAGAGCTCCAATATCCATTCAAACGTGTACACTTAACTTGGGTTCATTACTTGCAATACACTTTTAAGCATTGTTATAGAAAATATTTAAATGCAGAGAATATAGAATGCTAAAAGATGATACATTCATATATTCACAAATAAAAATAATACTCGTATAATATATGTATTTGGCAAAGAACTTTCAAATTTGAAAATGTATCTTTTACATGTTCAAAAGGTGGGTAGTACAATTTTTAATAGGCTTAAGTATATTAACAAAATCAATAAAAATTACTTGCCAACTTCATACCATATACAGAAAGTTGAAATGATAGTTAAATAAGTATATAAATGTAAATTGTACAATATCTATTATTTTGAATGTAATGTTTTTTTTAATATCTGGATTTGAAAGTAAATACTATCTATATATGGAAAAATTTATCATTATGCTAATTTTTTGGAAATTTCAAACTCTAAACATAGATTATGTACATACTTGATATTTTTTCATGACATTCTTTCAATTCATTTTTATTTGGTGTTAGTTTCTTTTATTATAAAGATTTTTTTTAATTCAAATACTAGCTGTTGTTTTCTATACGGCTAGATGATTTATAATTTTAGTCTTCTGGAGAATGTTTGTGAACTTTTGTAGTATGCAGCGACTTTCTTCTACAACAACGTTAGAAGTTAAAAGCTTTACTTAATCAGACAGAAGAGATGTCTTTTCAACTTGGTTGGTAAGAGCATGAAAAAAAAAAGCGACCGGTCAACTTTTCTTCTGACCCACTGGTCCAGGGTTCGAAACAACGTTGCCGCATCAAGGTCATCAACTCTCTCCTCCTCCACGGGATCGAAAAACTGTCGGTCGCCGAGCGGCCCTTGATTTTCTTAGCCCGAGAAGGGGGAAAGAATTGTTTGGTGACCTTGATGCGGCAGAATTGTTTCGAACCATGGTCCAGTGAGTCCGAAGTTGACGGTCCTACCAATTAGGCTAAAAAGACATCTGATATTGTTGTTGACGAGACCCACCACTCAACACGAGACAGCCGATGACTCAAAATGGAAACTGTCCCAAGCAAAACTCAACTCAACCGGGAGGGGATGTATATCAATTGCAGTAATGGCTGAAAAAAATCAAAGAAAACAACCTTCTGTACAAACCAATGTATCTCTTCGTATAATCACGATGATACTGGAGGGAGAGTATGCAGCGACTCTCTTCTACAACAACGTTAGAAGTTAAGAGGCCTTACTTAACCAGCCAGAAGAGTTGTCTTTTCAGATTCGTTGGTAGGAACATCAACTTTGGACCCACCGGTCCAGGGTTCGAAACAACGCCACGCCGCAATCAACGTTACTAACTCTCTCTCTCCCTCCTCGGGATCGGAAAAACACAGACCACCGAAAGTACATTGTATTCATTTAATTGTGCTTTAATAAGTATTAATATAATTGTAGATGGAGAGTTGTTATTTCTATGTGAGTACATATATTCAAGTTTTGTTTGAAATAAAAAAAATTTCTTTTACATGGAATTTTTAAATAAGCAATTACATCGCACAATTAATTATAATTAATAGACTGGAACAAATATTTAATACATTTTTATGAACTATTCATGAAAACCTTTCAAGTTACCATAACTTTAAAAATAAATACAAAATTGAATGGGGAAATAAATAATTAAGAAATAAAAAGTACAGATTATATTTACCCTTGTCTATGACTTAATATATAAAAATGGCTGTGGGGAAGTTATACTAAATATTAATTAGAAATTATTCAGTTTTATTATTTTTTTTTTTACTATCAAAGTTACATTGTAATTTCAGATACTGAAATCTCAGGTTGCCAGATTTGCCAATCAAACACTGATAATATGATTTCTTTAAAATATCTCATTTTTATGTAAAACCAATTACACTGTGTGATTGGAGCCACAATAAAAATATTATTTCCATCCTTTGGTTAAATATCAGTTGAAATTAGCTAACATGTTAAAATTGGTACACTCTGTTTACATTAAATATTCATCATGGAGAAATATTTGTTGCATCTTCAAAAGAATATCTTAGATTAGTATTGTTAAAGAAACTACAAACTATATTTTAAAACTGAATAGGTTTTTAGTTTCTCTCCAGTTACTTTCTACAGCTTTTTGGAAGAAAAAAAATGTCTTTAATTTGTTTATTCATTTGAAAACTAATAATTTACCTCCTAAAGTTTGAAAGAAATGCTTCAAAAAATAAATTCCCTTAATTTTTTATTGGGAAACAAAACTATTTTTAAGAAACTAATTTTATATCATAACAAAACCTCTCAGAAAACCAAGAACATTTAAAATGTACAATTTATCCTAATTTCCTACTTATTGAAAAAAAAATATGTATGAAAAGTAAATTTTCTATAGAAATATATATATATTATCTTGCAGTACCTATTCTCTCTACTAGAATTTTTCTATTTCATATTTCTTAACAAGGTGAATATTTCTAACTTTTTTGCACTAACTAGAAGGAATTGTTGACAGTTTTGGATTTATATTAAAATAATTTGTGCACAGCATATAGAAGTACTTGCATGAAGCATATTTCCTTTGAAAAAATATAAATGCAGGAAAGTTAAATTTTGTATGCAACCTTATTGAAATGTAAAAAAAAAGGGAAAGGGTATGAAATTTTGTGTTACAAATGTGAATTAATCTTTAAAGCAGTAAACAACTTATAGCTATAAGTTTCAATTAAAGTGCTTTTTAATTAAATTTTTTAAAACCTTTTTCTCTTATAACAAATGAAATTGTAATACATGCTCTTTATTTTTTCTTACAATGAATTTACATAGATCTCTTTTTTTTTCCACGCCAATTTTGTATGGTAAATAAAACAATCATTCCAAGAAATTAAGCTGCAATCCAACTTTAGGAAACATTAAAAAAAATTTAATTAATAAAAATGAAAACTATTACAAATTTCATAAACTAACGATACAATTTAAAATTTAAAAACTGAATTATTAAAAAAAAAGCAAGTAATTAGAAAATTGTGATATGCATAAACTTCTTTAAAAACTGATCGAAATCTTGTTGCATCTAGAAATGTCAAATGTTATTCCTTTCCTCTCAAATTTTAACATTAGCATTACTACTGCCCAATTGTATGGTGTGATCAGGGACGTCTTAAGGCATGGGCCAACTGGGACCTTGCCCAGGGGATCGCCTTTGAGGGGGCCTCGTCTCATTCTCTTCTCGGCCTCAATAAGATCATGATCGGAAAAATTTTAATCGTCAAATGTTATTCCCGGACATGACTGGTTGAAGACAATTACTTCTATATTAAATATTTCTATTTACAACATTTGCTGAGAGTCAGGGAAAATATTAGTATTATTTTTAAAGCGAGATATGTCCAATTTATTGATAAAAATGCTGCTATGGGAAGGACAGTCATGGACAGACACTCTTTCCAGCGACCTTTTATTTATTTGCACACGAGTTCAGGATCGCTCATGAATAGATAATAGATACACTTAAGCCCCCAACAGAAGTGACAAAAACACAGTCCCTATTTTATGACAGGCATTAAGGCTAATAAAATGAAGGTTGAAATGATCTTAAAGGAAATCACACTTTTTCGAAGAAAAGAGTGTCCTACAATTCTAAACTGGCAATTCCTTCCTTTAAATTTAATTTCTTAAAAAAACAAAAGGTAAATTAATTTTGTTTTTATTTTTGAATTGTATTTCTTTGAGGTTTAAGATAATTACAAATATTTATATCGTATTAAAAAAAGTAAAATAATACGTAATTGTATTTGCTTTTTTTTTTTACAGAGAGAGTTATAAAAATAATATCCAGTTTAAAAAAATTCAGCTCTTTTTTTTTTTTGTAAATTTTTTCTCTCTCCCTCTGAACAACCTGAAATAATCTCTTAATTGCTTATAAAATTATATATAAATATTTAAATGGACTCTTTAGAATATTTTTATATTGATTAATAAGCATATGTGCGCTTTCTTCATTTTGATTGCACTATGATCTTCCAAAAGTGTTTTCGATGTGTATTGTAATTCAGTGAAATATTTTTATTTACATTTAATATGGAAAACGTTATTTTACTCGTTTAAAAATTCAAATGACTGTCCTTTTGCATTATTATTGAAACCTAAATGAAAAAAAAAAAAACATTTATTAAATGAATATATTATATTATGACAGATTGTAGTAATATAATATAAATGTAGATAAACAATTATATAACAGGAATGCTAGAGTCCGATTTGATATTTAGATAAATAATGTCTGTACAATTTTGTTATGTTTTAAGAGAAAACATCAAAAATGTAGAAATTCTCGTCTAACACAGTACAAAATAAGAGATTTTGAGTGAATAAGACCCTTCATTAGAAATTTTCTATTTACTTGTGTATGTTTAAGCAGATTTTCCTGCAGAAAAATTAAATTTTTTATTTATATAATAATTTTAATATTTATACTTTAACACTTATTGATACTTTATTACTTACTAATACTTTATCATATATTCGTATGAAATACTTTTAATGAAAATTACTTACATAAATATAATTCTTCTAATTAATAATTTATGTAATAATACTCTTCAATTTTTGGAGTCTATGACTTCCTTCTTATCCTATTCTTTGTTCCGCTTGATAAGCATAATAACAAAGATATATATATTTCGTATAGATAGAAACATATATTTTTCTGATAACTTCTAAGAAATTCCAATTTTATGTAAGACAATACAGTATATAAAACTTAAGAGCCTTTTACAGATTTTTTCTGTATATCATTTCCATTTTAAAATGGTTTACTCAATATTTTCTTAGATATGATTTTTCATTCACAATTTTAAAAAAATATTTAAAGAAATCTAATAATTAACTGTATGTGATAAAACTAATATTGATTTACATTGGTATATAGTACATACGCATATCTGTATTATAATGATAATTTGAACTACATTGTTTTGTGCATTAATAATAATAATGAAATAATCATAACAAGAAAATAGGAAAATTGTTTGCAAGGAGTAATAATTTAATTAAAGCTTTGTTCTTTCTATGCACGAAAGAGTTAACAGAAATTATTTTAAAAAATTTTATCTTATCACCTTTAGAATTCTTCATAAAAGGAGAGTTATATAATACTTTTATTTTATGCACCTTTTTATTTATAAGCTAGTGAGAGAGTTTTCTCCTTTATTTGCTTGAACAGAACAACAACAACAACAACAACAAAAAAGGAAATACTACACATAGTTATATGCATATTACATAAGATATGTCATAATGGTTTTTAGAACAATGTATTTATTTATTTATTCTTAGTTATCAAAATAACAATTCTTTTTCGAATAGCTCGTCACAAGAATTGAGGAGTTGGGGACTTCAATTGAAAAGTCTTTAAAAATCAATTGTCATAATTTTTCTGTATATCATCTTATACCGGTTCAAAAGTAAATTCTAAGCTACAATTGGTCATTTATTTTAAATTTTATTGTTCATTTATTTTTCAAAAACTGATCATTTAATTTTAAAAGTTCACTCTTGTGGGAAATGGGTTCTCCAGTTAGTATTGAGATAAAACCTTTAAGGCTCTCGTCGACACGACACCAAGAAATCCCGAGCGTAATGTTACTCCTATAGAGTTCTGTACTTTTCTATTTACAGCTATGGTATTGCTTTTAATTGCATGCATTAAAATGCATTCAAAAGAGCGAAATAATAATAATAAGTGTTTTATCTGGTTTTCCATTTTTTAAAAAAATTTTGCAAGTATTTTTAAATATTTATTAAAGATCTGAAAATTCACATCCCGCGCATTAAAACGATCATAAAAATATTAAAAATCATTGGATAAAAAAATAAAACCGGAGAACCTATGCTCTTTCAAATGCATATTTGAAAATTTTAAATTACCTTACGTGCAAGAAATTAGAAAAGTCAGTATTGCACATAAGAGAAAAGAGGAAAAAGAAGAAAAAAAAATCCTTCTTAATGCAAAAGAATATACGAACTTCCCCGTGTCTCATTGATCAATGGTGATTTATGACTCGTTCCGTGGATTTCGTACCAGAAATGTAGTTTTCTCAGAATTCGTAGCGCGTTTGAGAAACTATGAACAATCTCGTCGTTCTTTAGTAAGCTGAAAACTGCGTTTGAAAATTACTACCAATAAGTTTTCTAAAATAAGCTATTCTCTGTTTTTAATTCTATCTTGTTAAAATTATTTATTGTTCTTTTTTTTAAATTATGTATCATTTTCCTGATTTGTTCCAACTGTCACTTCATAGTTACAAAACTAAGAGGGGGGGGGATTTGTTATTTAAACCTGTTTGTGTGTTTTGCTTTTTTGTGCATTTAACTTATTGAGTGCATTATTGTTTTTAAAATTTCAAAATAAAAGTTCTTATTTCTATCAACTTTTAATTAACTATATATTCCTATAAAATATAATTTATAAATATTATTAATTATATTTACATGAAAAGATGTTGAGACCAAAGCACTAACATGTATTTTTCGATGCGTTTCTGTTTTCTTTCGTACTTGTAAGTTTCATAATTTAACAAAGTTAACTTTAATAAATGTAAGTTTCATAGCTTAAGTTAAAGCTGGCGTTTTGAAAATAACGTTACAATAGAAAAAGTGTTTAAATTTCTTAGATACAAATTAAATTATCTATATGTATTGTAAAAAATACAAATAATTTCTAAAGGAATTAATCTTTTCTAAGTAAAGATTTCACTGAAAAGAAAATATGTCGAATTAAAATGTAATGTTTTTTTTTTAACTTCAAACTAAAATAACATTTAATCATTACAAAATTTTTTCTTATTATTCAACTTTAAATGTGACTCCTTTACTGTTAAACTTTATACTTTATTTGTTTCTTCTTGTAGAGTCCTTGAAGAGAAAAAATTCATTTATTACATCCTTAAATTATTATCAAAAATGGAATATGTTTATAATTAATGCAGAAATAAATGTTCTTACAAATGTTGTATAACATTTCATACTATAGATTTCTTAACTTTCTGAATATTGTAGATATGAAAAACACTAGATTTAATTAATGTTTTAAAATTCTATATTTAGTAATGTTTCATTTTCTTCTTCCAAATTTTATTTTTGGGGGAATTTGAAAGGTTTTGTATCAATTAAATTTTTGCAAACCACCATAAAAGAGAGAGAGAGAGAGAGAGAGAGAGAGAGAGAGCTTTTATAAGAAACAGAGTGAAATAAATCAAATTTCTCAAAATTTCATGCACAATTTGGCAGACAAATTTGATGTGATTATGCAATTTTTTTATGTGAATATGAATAGTATTATTATGAATTTGAATGAATTGTAATATTATCTTGCATTATAATAATATTCCAGATAGCCAAATAGTCTGGCTGTGAGCTCGTCGTTGTCGATGTTTCGCTTGAATCTATGTTCCAGTCTAGATACTCAGAAGAGATTCATAGTGTAGTGTTCAAGGTAAAAAGCTTTTTACCAATAATCGATTCTCTAATTTGCAATATTCAAACGGATAATATAAAAATATGAGGAGCTTTTCGAAATGTTTGGATTTTTTGAAAATATTTCTAATTTGGATGAGACGGAAATTAAAATAGCAAGCGAGAAAATATTAAAATTTTACGATAAAGACATTAATGGAGAGGAACTGACCTTATAATGTCAACATTTCAAGTCATATATGATCATTAATGCGAAAAGTTGGAGAAAAGCAAAGAGAAGAAATGGAAAAAAAGAAAGATTAATAAAAGTGAAATTCTACAAATGTAGATGAAGAACAGTTGTTGAATGAGGTTACTGGAATTGGGATCAACATACAAGTATAACGAAAGACTATTCACAGTGTTTCTTTATATTGAAATTATAATGAGAATTTTCATCTGAATGATGATTACTAATGCAAGTGGTGAGTGTTCCTTTTCAAAATTCAAACTGGTCAAAAATGAATTGAAAAATCGTATGACTTAATCATGTTTGAATAATTTAAGCTTAATGAGTATTGAAAATGCAATATTATTAACAATTGATTTTAAAGACCTAATTAATTATTTTGCGAATTTAAAATGTGAAAGTGAACTTTCTCATAAGACCTCATTTTACTATGGATTACTTTTATTAAACTGTGCATGTATATACACCAAATTAGAATAAAGGGTCACGGGTGGGGCCTATTTTTCATAAGGGCCCAGGGCCTCAAGAAGTCTTAAGACGTCCCTGGGTGTGATCTCGGATTCTTCCTGACCGATTCAAAGCTGAGCTCGGATTCATATCCAAATCCCTTTTTCTCCTACTGAAAAACCCCACTCTCTAAGGATTGTCCTTACAAAAAGAGGCCAGAAATAATGTACCAGCAACCATTGTATCATTGCCACTCAAGAAAGTGAGCATTGCACGTCCTAATTCGTTCCTAAGACCTGTAAATATTTCCTTTAATTGCTGTTGCCAAATCTGCAAAGTATAATAATAATATCTATATTTCTTGCAAATCACGGTTACAGTACTGAATTATTTAGTACAATACGCTTGCATGAAGTTTTGTATAAAAAAAACGAAAAATAAAATAAAATGGGACGATATGAGCGTATACTGCATCTTCAGCATAAAGGTTTACCAAAATAAAATTTTTTTTTAATTCAAACATAATAATTATATTTTTATTCATTACTTCATATTTTAATTATGATGAAGTGAAGTGAAGGAATAATTGATTCTTGTGAATGCGTTTTTTGATGTTATACGAAATCTTTAACGTTTAACTAACGATGGCGGCTTCTACGACTCCTGATATTAACTCTATTGTATACTCTTATTTGTTAAATCATTGCCCTCAAAGTGCGAAAACGTTTGCCAAGACTGCAAAAGTGGTAAGGATGTAGTGTTTTTCTTTTAATTATGGATTATGTCAGTCATGCGAACACGTGTGAAAACATTCTATGGTTATTATTCACGTTGTAAATATTTTTGAAATCGAAGTGTTTAATGTTAGCATTTTACTCGTTTGTTATGAAAGAAGTGAATTTTTTCATTAGACTGCTTAGAACGATTATCCTACACTCGTTCTAATGCCGGTTAACCCTTGAACACTAGCATGTATGTACATGCCGCTATCACTAAAGATACGTAAAAATTTAGTGTGTTCGTAAAATTTTTATTTGCTTATATTATATTAATGTTGGTTTTAAATATGTAAGTCTTTTGCCATTTAAATCTAACTTAATCTACTCAATTGAAAAATAAATTTTCTCAATAAGTTCCCAGTAAAATTATACATCTTACAGATGGACCTGATTTCTGGTGCTTTCCACAATTGTGTTGGATGCTGCTTTATACCTTCCACCACTAAAATTTACATCAAATATAAATTTTGTCAAACATAAGAAATGGTTATCTTGTAAAGCTGAAGTCAGTATTAATATTCCATACAAGGAATTCAGTTCATTGTAATTAAAATTTTTTTAAAGAACTCTCCATAATATTTGCATAACCTATCTCTTTTGGCTTATTTCCGCGTTTTAGCGAGTATTTATTTCTTTACTGCATCAGAAATAAAATTAAAACAATCAATTGGTCTTTAGCAAACCGAGCCTCAGCAACTGGACTTGAACTAATATGAATAATATTTTTTATGTTGGTTTTCTGTTAAGTGTTATCGGGTGGATCTCAGTTTAGCGTATTTCTTATCGATGAAAAGTTATATTTCCGATAACCCTACCATGTGAATGATACCGTTTCTTTTGGGCGGACAAATCATATTTGCTAAAAACACATTTTAATATGCTTGATTAACTTTTTAATAAATTTCATGTATGTTTATAAAAAATCAGATTGAGCAAAGTGTCATAACACATATTAGCTTAGAATTATAATTAATTCATACATTTATATTGCAGATGAATTTAGCCTGAATACAATTGTAACATAAAACAGTATTACCATTACAAAACTGAACTTTTTTTTGTTTGTTTATTGGAGGGTTTGGTGAAAATGCAGTTTAGTGTAACCACTTGGTGAGATTTGAAAAATCGCCAAACCTGGCAATTTTTATGGCAGAGCCTGAAGTCCGCGAAGCTTAAAAGTAGGAATTTTTTGACTCACCTAATTTTCAGGGTCGTCTCGATTTTCCGGCGGGTACACAGTAATAACGGTTTTCAAAAATTCCTTGTAGGTTTCATTCTGAATAGAATGATTGTGTCTCCGTCTCCACATATATTAACCCATGTAAGAATCAAAGTCTCCCTCGACAAAGAAACTGGGATTGGGAGAATAAACGATTGACGATAAGATTAATCATTACTTAATCATTTACTTAAGATCCAAGCAGGAGAATTTGAAAAAAAAAAACATTAAGAATGTAAAACGCAAAAGCACAAAAACACAGCAAAATTAATAAACGACTGAACTGCACAACTAGTACACCGGAATAACGGACAAAGAATATTCTAGAAACTCTGAGAATTTGGCACTCAACAACGGAAAAGGCCAAAAGATTACCCCTGATTGGTTAAGATTTAAAAAAAAAGAAAAATAGTTTCAGTTTAGAAACGGAGACTCAAAAAGGTACCGTATGTGATTGGCTAAAAGAAAAAACATCCGAAACAGCTGCCTGAGTCTGAATTGAGATTAGTGTGCAAATCAAGGTAGCTCTCGCGAATCAAAAGTGAAAAAAAACATGATCAGAGAATTGTATAAGGAAAAAGAAACATCAGGTAATCCGTATTCGTGTGGCAAATTCGAAAAGGTAGCCCCGGCGAAAGCAGCAATAGTAAAAAAAAACATGATCAGAGGATTGTATAACGAAAAAAAAACATCAGGTGATCCAGAATCCGTATTGATGTGGCAAATTCGAAAAGGTAGCCACGGCGAATGCAACAAAAGTGAAAAAAAAAAAAATTATCAGAGAAGGGTATAAATATTAAAAAAAAGCTCCTTACTGAAAATCAAAAATCATGTATCTTATGCCACATTCGAAAGGGTTGCCACGGCTAAAGCCACCTCAGAGGAGAGAAAGCTTGGTAGCCACAATTGGCAAAATATCGCCAAACAATTCCTGTCGCCAAGGGGTGGTTACGCTAAGCTGCATTCCAACCGAGGGTTTTTCACCCATATTATAACTAAACATTTGTATTTTTCATTTAAATTAGGAAACAAAATTCGAAAAAGCAAAGATACATAATTTTCAATTGTAGAAGTCTTTCTAATTTCATGATTTGGCTGAAAAATGATAAAGAAAATAAAACTGTTTTAATTCTCATGCTTTTTTCCCTTCAGCTAACTTTTTGGCTTACATTATGATATTATTTGATTGAAAAATCTTGCCTTGTGTATGAACTGTGTCTTATGTAAACCAACATTGCAGGAGATCGAAGGTTAATAGCATAAGAGAGTGCATGATAGCATGATATTGGTGTAGGAAAAATATTTGATCATTGGAGAGCTGATATTTGACTCTGATTCTGTTTATAAGTATTATTCTCAACTCTGATTCAGTTTTGTTACTTTTGAGATAAGTTGAAATTTCAGGTATATTCTGGGGTTCTGGTCACTATAGTTAGTAACCTATCCTCCTTCATAGTTATAGTTATCATTTTATTATACAAAGAAACCCTATTTTGCTTTTTCTTAACCATCTCTTTCTTAGATCAACTTTCATTGAGCTTTGGTGACTCAGATCCTAAGTAATATTATAGAAGATGTCATAAATGCACCCACCATTACTTACCCTGAATTCAGATCCGGAGTTGGAATGACAATTCTGTAGATTCAATTTTTCGACAGTCTTTACAGAAGTAAAAATCGTGAAGGAAGGCTTACGTAACTACAAAATAATAAGTCTATTGGTTGTATAATTTAGAGAAACTAATTATGTTTTTTGTTGAAAATATTTTTCCCATATTCATTATATTACGCAGTTACTGTTCATTGTAGACGAAAGATCATGGCGTTTTTCTCATCAAGGAATGGGTTCAAGTCCTCCCTTTAAAAACCACCATTTAGTGATGCTGAAGTACCTTACATCTGTAGAGGCTCCAAGTCATCGCATTGGTGTAGGGTGGAAGTATGGAGAGTAAAATTTCGGCTCACGAGTGTCCTCCAGGTCATTTGACTTGGGTTAAAAATTATGAGGTGCTTTGCCAATAATCATCATGTTGCTTTTGGGTGCGATGTTAACACAATCTTTTATAACAGGTATGCTAGCTGCATTATCTTTAGGGGCCACGTTTTAAAAAGAAATATTTGAAAGAGTCATTTGTTCAATGTTGTTTTATGGATATTGTAAAATTTCCCTAAATTATGCTTCATTTTTCTTCAAAATGACACTATTTTATGATTTTTTCGTCCAAGAAAAGTGAGTGAATGAAAGTAGAGGTTTATGGCGCAAAACCTAAATATGGCTATGCTATGCCAAGCAATGTGTATTTGTGATCTAGACATTTGAAAAAATTAAAATAAAGATAAATTTTGCAGTTCTTTCATGTAGATTATCTTTTAAATTGCTCAGATAACTAAATTGATTCCTTCTTCCATCAATTATTACTAAATTTCCTACACCAGCTGCTGACATGCAACTGCAAACCGTAATTGAACCACCACCATGTTTAACAGTTTTTCTCCTGTTCTTTGGTTCTAGCTCTGCATTTGCTTTTCTCCACTCTATTTGGTGTCCATATAATCCATAGATGTTGAATTTACTCTCAGCTGAAAAAATTACAGAACTCCAAAAAATATAATCCTGTTTTACATTTTCTTTTGCTGAGATAAGTCTCTTTTTACGATTAACTTTGCTTACGAATGGTTTTCCTCACATGTTCTGACCATGATATCCTACATTTCGTAGCACATGGTGAATGATCTCAGGATTGCAAGATTTATTTAAATGGTTTTCTATATCAGATTTTAATTTTGGAGCACTAATATTTGGATTTCTCTTAATTTTTCTAATAATATCCCTACCTTCTCTATCAGTGAATATGAGTAGTTGACCAGTTCTAACCTTGTTTCTAGTACTGCCTTCAGTCTGAAATTTTTCAATAGCTTTTTGCACTATAGCAGGACTTTTCCTGATAATCATTGAGACATGCTCTCCTTGTGCAGTTTTATAATTAAATCTTTCGGATCTTGTGATAGTTCCTTTCCTCGTGGAGCCATTAGTAAGTTATATAGTTATTTAGTGTCTAACATAGAAAATTGCTGAAAAAAACCTCAGAACTCTCCATAACATACAACATAATCATAAATAAGTGTATATAGACTTTTAAAGTGACTTACAATATTTAAATTTTCAGATTGCATACATACTTTTGTGATGTAAGTTTTTACTGGTAGATTAGAAAATGATCTTTAAAACTGTAAAGTAAATTAAGGCAAGGTTCATTTTCCATTATCTTGAAGTGTAATTCACAATCAATAAGGTATATTCTCCAAAGACATATCTTGTATTTATAATATTTTAAAAATTTGGACTTTTTCACTGGAGACATGAGGTGCATACTTTTGTGACTAAGTGTATGTATATATATATATATATATATATATATATGCATTTAGTAACAAAATAATTTTATTTATATGTAATTCATACAGTTCTTATGAAAACTGGTTCGAGAATATGTAAACTTTATTAGAATATAATGTCAGTCACTTTTTGTTTCTAATTGCTTCTGCTTCAGACGGCTCTCTCAAACGCATCTTCTGTCAATAATTGCTGGTAAAATACATTTAAAATAAATTTTTTTAGCTTTGGAATTAGAGCTTTCCAAAATTCCTTGTTTCGTTGTATATGCAATGGTGAAGTGTCTTTTTTACGCTATATTTAAAGATTATGCTGAGTAATGGAAACAAGAAATGCATCTATTCAACGTTCAAAAAGAAAGGCGAGTAATATCCCACCGATTTGGTCGGAATCACTATGGTTGCCATCGTTAAGTTATCAGCGAAAAAATCGAGGGGGAGGAAAATCCTCCTTATTTTACTGGTTATAGCTTAAAAGTATCTTATTACCTCCTTCCCCCCCCAAACTATTTGCATTAGCCTCTCTAGAATGACAAGATTGTCCAAGAGACATTCCCACTAAGTCAATTCTAAACATTCATGGCATTCTGCTTGCACCATTTTTGAAGAAAAAACTATTTTTGTACACTAGGTATTCAATCAAGGGTGTTTAACCAACATTTGATTACATGTTGCTAAGTCTCTGAATAATAAAATAAGAATTTAAAAATATGAAAAATTTGTGCAAAAGGATATTTATGAAACAATTATTGTATTTGCAATTTTATCAAATAAAATAAAAAAAAAACTGAGGCAAAAAAGAATCAATTATAGATAATGCAAAGTTAGAGCTCTTGATACTCGAATCCCTTTCTTTTGTTAGTTCGATGATGAGTTGTGATAAGTTCTACGCATTTTCATGCTGTGTGCTGATCAGCAGTTTTGTGAACCTTTCTTTTGATATGAACTCAAGTGATTAGAACTAACTTTTGGTTTCTCCAAAGTAGAGGACGAGTGAAGAAACAGCTTTTCTGAACGATTTTGGGTATCTCGAATTTCTTGAAAACGTTTTTGTAACATTTGCGTCTTGTTTCTTTCCACTTTTCCAGATTTTAGACTAACACTTTATATTATCTTTTAATACATCGATTAATTTTGCTCGTTTTCTTTCTTCGTTGCTTCATTTTATATCTACATCGGGCATGATGAAATTTCTTGCATCGAAATCCAGTGATATCCCAGTCTCTCTTTATAAATCAGCTCCAATCATATAAGGATATTTCATGTCTTGTATTACTGTTTAAACTGCCACTCTTGTTTGAATTGTTTAATACCGAATCATGGTCACGAGTTCATGGCTGACGTTGTTTCCGTCGAGTCGTGGGTTCAAATTCTGATACCACTAAAGACCTACCATGTAGGGGGGAGATGATGCACACTAAATCTGTTGAAGTTCTAAGTTCTAACATTGGCATGGTGTAGAAGTTTGGAGAGGGAAAGGCTGTCTCAAGTGTCGTCACTTGACCGAGGTTTAAAATTGAGAGGTACGTCGCCTATAGCCCCTCCCTCCTCATGTTGCTTCTACATGTGACGTTGAAGAAAAAAATTATCAATTTCTTATTTACATCAATAATAATTTATAAATGAAAGTTTTGTATAAAAAATCTGAACGAGCTTTTTCTGGAACTGTGGTGTTGCTTAGAAAACGTTGTTCATAGTATTTGGAAGTAATTATTTCTGTATTTTAATACAAAAGGAAACCTAAAAAAAGATAAAGAAAAGGCAAGATAAGTTATAAATCTGAAAAAATTAAATTTTACTTTACTGCCCTGAAACTTTTTTTTTTCTAATTATATTGTGACAATATTATATATTCTCGAAAACTAACTACTAAGACAAACAAAAAGAAGCGAACAATAAAAATTTATATTGAACAATTCTTGTGTGGGGTGGGTGGAGGAGGAGGAGAGAGCTTTTTTTTTTATAAATAAATATGACTGAAAAAGATGCATATTTATCTGCTTATTATTTATACATTATTTGTGCATGAATTTCTGAAATAATTAGGAGTTATTTATGAAGTTTAAGTAAGTATAATTACAGGGAACAATTATGAGAGATTAATAATTTTTCATCTTTCCGTTTCTTAAGTGTTTCATTCTTTAAATACACATAAGCATTTATCTTTATGCGGAAAATTGCCATCTTTCAATTCAGTCAATACAAATTCGACTACAAGAGAAACTTCGTTCCATTTAATTTTGTTTTTTAAAACAGTACATTTAAAACAATTTTGTTCTGTATAATTGACCAACAGTTATTCAACATATTCATAACGAATGTTGTTAACGATTTTAACTTTTAGAAATGAATCCTTAATCCCAGGATTACCCCCCCTTCCCCAAATTGTAAGTTTATTCTTGAGCTTTAACAGTTCGGATTCGTCATATTGTTCTATATTGCAAAAAAAAAAAA
>BMAW01129960.1:1084009-1110790 GCA_019974015.1 Nephila pilipes | reverse complement strand
GATCAAGCTAGTGTCCCAAAAGTAACTCAGAATATTAACAAAACTCCACAATTACCTGTGCAGAATAAAGCTCAAGCTAAGGCAAAGAAGAAAACTGCCTCATCCAGCTCTGAGGATTCTAGTTCTGACGAGGATGATGGGAAAAATTTACAGAAGAAAACTCCTACAAAACCTCCTCAGTTGGCAAAATCACCCCAAGTGTCTCAGTCTTCTAAGAAGTCTTCTAGTTCAGATGATTCTAGTTCTGATGAGGATCAAGCTAGTATCCCAAAAGTAACTCAGAATATGAACAAAAACACAGCAGTGTCCCAAAAGGTATCTCTTGCCTCTGCTTCTGGTATGAAGGCTGCTGAGTCTTCTGACAGCTCTGATTCTGATTCTTCAAATCAGGGTAAGAAAATTCAACCGAAATCTAATGTTTTATCAGCAGTTATGGCAAAATTTGCCAAGATGTCATCAGGCTCAAGTTCAGATTCTGAAGATGGGGGGGAATTGATGGTAACTTTGAAAAAAAATGCTTCTTTGATTAATTCTAGTAAAAATGTAAATCAGCAAAATAATATAAAATCTACCAGTAAGTCTCCTAAACTCTCTTTAAATCGAAAGAAAGAATCTAGTAGTTCTGATTCTAGCTCAGAGTCTGAGGGTGAGAAAAAGAAACCTGCACTCATTCCTAAAACCCAAGCAAAGCAAAACAAATCTAAAGCTGCCAAAGAATCATCTGGTTCTACAGACTCTCCCAAAACTCCAAGCAAATTAAATGTTTCTCGTGGGGTTGCTGCCAAAGCACTTGGGCCTAAAGCAGCAGATTCAGATTCTTCAGAAAGTTCTGAAGATGAAAACACAGTAAAAAATATCCAAACTCTTCCTAAATCCAATGTTAATTCATTGAAGCGAAAAAAAGGAAGCTCAGATTCTAGTTCTGATTCTGACCAAAACACTCCCCAAGTTAATGGTAAACATCTTGCACAACCTCTAAAGAAACAAAAATTAAATAATTTGACTTCAACACCTAATGATAATGCTGATTTAAGTTTTAATCATGAGAAATCTATTGGAATGAAACGAAACACAGATGAGCCTCCAGTTGCTTCTGATTCAACAAAGAAGCGTAGAGTAAGTTATAGCATTATATTTATTTTATAGCATGTGAATATTTGGACTTGATTTAATTGTAAAATGAATCTTTGATTGCATATTTTAGAATATTGAAGATTAGTAAATTCATCAAAGTAGCAGCATTTTCTAAAAAGCTCAAAATATTTTTGTGAGAGATAAATTTTGTTTTTTACATTAAAAACTGATAAACTTTTTTAAATGTTTGAATACAGGCTTATTTAATTCTAAATTTCACGTGAGTAAACATTTTTAATACTCGCATATATGTTTGAATTATTGAGAATAATACATAATCATTAGAAAAATTCTATTTAACTTTCGATATGTTGGAAAAATTTTATAATAACTAAAACTCCTGCTTAATTTCAATTTGTAGAAGTTTGTGAAATTTTTCCTGTTAAAATTTATAAACTCGCATTCTAATTAATTTTGATCAATTTTACTATAAAATTGACACACAATGACTAGATGTTTATTTGGTGGCATGTTCAAGATTGGATTCCATCAAAGACTTCCTTATAGATTAATGTAGGTACATATATTTGTTAAAACTAATTTTTTTCATTTCTTGTAGAAGTTAGGAAAATTTTGCCCTCATTTTCTGATTGATATTCAAAATTAATTTCCCATAACTTATGTAGTTCTAAAACAATATTTATCGCATTTTTAGTTTTTTATTGATTACTTCTGAGTATATATATAAGTTGACAGATTAAAAAAAGTACTTATTCAAAAAAGCATTATATACTGTTTGTTAAATCTTCTCTGATATATGATGCGATAATGGTTGTGCAGCAATTTTGTAATTGCTTAAGCAAATCTTTTTAATGTATGCATTTTGAAGTTAAACTCCAATCATATATTTATTATTTTGATCGATATGTTTAGGGGCTTTGCTCACATTGCCTTATATTTATAACATATTTTGTTCTAAAGATTTAATAATTACAAATATTTGTTGGAATAACAATGTCTTGTGTGTGATTACAAATCTTGAAAGTAGTTGGCATAAGTTTTGGCATATATGAAAATATAGTTTCTGGTTAATTTGTAAGCATTTCCAAATTTTTTTTTTATTTAACTAGAATTAAATGATTTCTTTTCAATTTAAAAATGTGGAATCCTACAATCAGAAAATTTGCTAATTGATCTATTGATCATATTTGTATTTCGATCTGCATCGTGATAGGGAAAGAAGTGCTCGGTTGTTTTAAAATGAGTTGTTACCAACTCACGTTTATCTTCTCTGAATTTTACACTTTATGTAATGTGTGTAAAATGTTTTAAATATCCGTATACTTCTGTTGGAAATTTGTGTGGAAAGCTGAAGTACTGTAGTTATATATTTTGTCGAATTATTTTAGATTAAGTTATGAAGTTGAAATTTGCTTAAGTTGTTTTAATATCTTATAGAATCAAATTTGTAAATATTTTGTTACCAAAAAAGGCGTTCTTTATTACTAATTCTTGATTACATATCTTCTAAAAAAGAATGTAAAAGTCTCACTTTTCTTCAATTCCTTAACATGGTATCTAAGTTCATTTTTGCTGGAGAGCTCATTCTGTCTAACTTTTTTGTGAATTCAAGTACCCTTTGTACCATTTTATTAATGTATATATTTATCATTTATTGCAAAGACAAGTAGAAGCATTTTTTAAGTTTAAAAGGGTTAATAAATTATAACTTGTCAGCTTCATTTACTCGCCCCCCCCCCCCCCTCATCTAGAATTGACTATGTAGTGTAAAGAGAATTGCTGAAGATTTTTTTTAGGGTAAGCAATTAATAAATTATATTTAAATGTCTTTAATTGGAACAATTTAAATTAGATTTTTTTTTTTTTTTTTGCCGAATTTAATGCAACTAAGATTAAATATCTGGAATATGCATTTTTATTACATAATCAAAGGATTTCAATCAAAAGTTTAAATCAGATTCTATAGTTCAGATTTCTGTTATTTATAGATCATATGTGACAATCTAATTTTAAAAAAATGTGAGTTTGCATGCTCGTCTAATAGCTGCCGAAATTAATAAGTTACTTGTGTGTTTTTAAAATTTTAAGTTAATTAAAATTACTTGTGTGTGTTTGTGTTTATATCTAATTTGTTTTTTCAGTATGTATTAAGACAGATGTTTTTCCTTGCAGTAATTTTTTTTTTTTTTTTTGTAGGGGGGGTCTCCTTTCAGAAGAATAAAAAGTGAAAATTATGCAATTGATCTGAGATTGCAACAGTCCAGTCACGAGAAGAAGGTAAGAATTTTGTTAGTTTTCTTTGTGAACAGCAAGTAATTGCTTAAATTTTATTTAATTATATTATTAAAATGTAAATTAATCATGCAGCTATGTTTTGGAAGCTTTAATTTGTATGTGTATTTCTCATTTGTGTTGTACATATTTCTTTAACATGTTATATATTTTTTAAAGTTCATGATCTTCATAGAAATTAAAAGCATTTTTTGGTACTTGAGTGTGTTAAAATCCTGTGGAATCATTTTTGCCTAACTGGAAAACATCACCAAATGATGCGATAATCTGCTGATAATGGAAAGAGGGAAAATCGAACATGGTTTTTCTTAATTGTCTGTTTTGCTTAATGCCATTAGGATGTTACATCGGTCACATGGTGTTATGTAACCTTGTATAGCAATTTCCCCCCCCCCCCTCCAACTTTACATTTTGGAAAAAAATTCAGAATCGAATGTGGTAGAGCATTTTCAAAGATTTGGAATCCTGGCTTGAAAATTGTTATGAGATACAATTCGTGTGTCGTTATAAGAGTACTTCAAAACAATCAGTGGCCTTGTAGCCTTAAAAGTTGACAACAAGAGAATATTCATTTGGAAAGATTTTTTTTATTTGAAGATTTTGTAATTAAATTTTAGATGGCTCTCAAATTTATTTACAATTTGTGTAAAGAATTAACTGCTGTAGAATGGAAATGGAGCATCAGATATGAGTAATAAGAGAGCGATAAATTAGAATAAGTACCCTAAAGAGTTAGGAGTTATACAGCCATAGAAAAATATCAAGAGGTGTAACCTATATTGTTGAGATTAATGAAAATCTGTTGGCGAAACGAAAAAACCAAGCAATTGAAGAATACTTCCTGCCAATGGATGTTTGGAAAAATTAACAGGGAGAACAAGAATTGTTTCATTCTTAATTTCTGATAGAATGGTTACTTCCCATAATTTCTTTGGACTCATTTTTTAAAGCTAAAATGCCTGTAAAATTAAGAGCTGTGAAATTCAAACATTTCTATCGTTTTAACTTCATGTATTCGATGGCTAGCGTAATGCACAAAAAATGGAAAGACTAGAGCTTAATAAAAAAAACTTCAAGAACTACATATCACACCACCTTAGATTCATAGATGAATTTGTGATATAGGATCCATGATGAAAAGGTTCCTATGTAGCTATCTTGAATGGAATTGGAGATTTTCAGCCTCTAAAATGATTGGTGTAAGCTCGCATGTGGAATTGCGCAATTATTCATAGTTCAGGATTTTACACAAGTACCCATTTTTTAAAAGAAGTAATGTTTGTCTGCCATTTATGTTTAATGGATATAAAATTAATCACTCAAATAATATAAGATTTATTAACAATTTGAACAGTTTTTTTTTTTTTTTTTTTTTTACTTTGTATGTAATTAATTGATCATTGAACTCTTTTGCTTATGTATACAGAATTATTTGATCTAAAATCTACAAAAATAATGGTATGATGAAAATGTATTCATCATTAAATGTTTAAGACATTCATTTTACATTAGGAGATCTATTTTTTAAAATCATCCTAAGCATAATTGGGAGAATTTTATGAAATTTTAGCTTATTTCATAGTGAAATAATTTTTTGAGATATCATCTTTAATAAATTCTTTTATCTAAACCCATTAGTTGCCTTGGGGCTATTAATACTGAAAGCTTTTTTTTTTTTTTTAATTTGTTGATAAATTTGTACTTTATATTGTTTGAATAATTGTTTCAAGCACTCTACTAGATGACATAGCAGCTTGTTGTAATGGCTGCTGTAACTTCTTTTAGAGATAATTTACTGACAGTGTTTCTCGTAGATGCTTCATCTCTCCTACTCTTTAAATTTTAAGATTCACTTTATATGTCCTCTAAAATCTAAAATTTGAAATGACATTTGTCTATCTCAGACCTTCTTAAACTTTTGATTTGTACTCCATTTCCCCAAACAAATATTTACTCCACCCTGGATATGGAGTTATGTAGAGATATAATAAAGTTTTAATTATTTTATATAAGGTTCTAAGAAATAATGGAAATATCTGGATATAATTTATTCTGTATATTGATTGATCCTTATCTACATAGTTTTAAATTACAGCTATTAATATTGATTTATTAGGTTTCAGGAAGCTGTAGATTGAATAATCCTGTGGTATCATTAAATTTTTAATCATTAAAAAAATAATTGAGCTGGAAACTTGGTTTTTATTTGTTCTTAGTCTTCTCTATATAGTCACCATACAGAGTTATAGATTTCTCTCAACCTTTTTCGTCTTTCAAAGACTGTCATTGTAGAACTTTCCATCTTCTCCATACTGCAGATTACTTCAATTTATGACTTCCTGAAATTAAACAAGTCAGCGTTAATAGCTATAAATAATGACGTTAACCAAGATATTTGGTTAAAATTTATCAATAAGTTTTATCCAAATATATCTGTTATTTCTTGATAATAATTAAAATTTTACAATACCCCCTCAAATATAAATTATGAATATAATTTAAAATATGCACTTATATGCTGATAATTATTCATAAAGAAATTTTATTTGAAAACAATTTTTTAATAAGTATATAATTTTACTATTCATGAGAGCCAAATTTTCATACAAACGAACTGTATATAATTTGTGTTCTTTAAAACCACAGATTAAACCTTGTGTTAATGTCTGATTTTGAAGATCATGCAAACTAAACTAGTTTCAAGACTTCCCTTCTTTCTGTAATTGTCTATTTTATAATACTTACCCTTAGTCATATGGCATTCTGTTAGGCTTCAAATCTTGTGCCTGATATGCATTAATTATTAGTTATTACCAATATTTAATTTATTGTATATGTTTATAAAGCAAAAATATAAAATTCAATTGATTCATTAAAAAGTTGATTTTACCACATTTAAGTTTCACTGTTAGTCAAATGAATAAAACAAAGGCATTTATTTAGTATATATATGTGTGAACATAAAATGAGTACTGTTTAAACTTGGAGTGTGCATAATTCTGTGCTGCATGCAATGTTGCTTAATTAAATTTTTCATTGTAGAAAGCAAAAGAGCCATAAGGTTTTCATTTTATCTTTTTAGAAATATTTACCTGCTTTTGCATCTACTCATGGCAAAGGATTCAGACATGAGAAGACAAAAAAGAAGAAAGGAAGTTATTCATTAGGAAAAATTGATACATCTGCAACATCAATAAAATTTGATGATTAAAACATTATCCAACTTGAGAAAAAGGGTTTGAAATAATTATTTTCTTCATGGACATGAATAATACTGCACTGAAGATCCAGGTGTAGATGTTAAGTTTTAATTGTTAATGACACAAGATCAGTTGTGATGGTTTGACTTCATTTTGATACATATTGAATCTATCAATTACTTCATATTGATTTTGTTTAATAAAAATGGTAGAAATTGGTGTACATTTGTTTTGAATTTGATCCCTGCCTGCATTTATCTTATTGAAAAAGTTTGTTGCATTTGTAGTTTGTTCTTCCTAAAATGAAGTAAGCTTTTTTTTTTTTTTTTTTTTTTTTTAGAAAACTGGTAGTTTTTTAAAGAAAGCACAAGTTTTTCATAATGCTTTTTATTGCTCAATCATTTTTAATTCAGGGGATTAGAATAAATTTGTTACCAATCGGTTTTTAATAGAATATTTTGATTTTTAACAGTATAACAATTTGTGAAATGCAAGCTTTCTGTAATCAATATGTTAATTTATAATTTATGCCAAGGAACATTTGGTATTAAAATCTGATTTTTTTTTTTTTTTTTCTTATCCCTAGGGAATGCATTTGTGATAAAATTGGTAGTCTCAGCTTCATACTGTTATTGATAATTTTATTGTTCTTAATGATAATTTAAAAAAAAAAAAATTTCCATAGTGGCTTCCTGTGATCAGGGTTGTGAACCCATGGCTGACGTTGTACTGTCAAGTTGTGGGTTCCAGCCTGATGCTAGTGAAAACCCGCTGTGTAACTGGGCTGATGCATGTGAAATCCATTGATTATGTAAGACCTCTTGTTATAGAATATGTAAGTTTGGAAGGGAAAGTGCAAGTTCAAGAATTAACTGCCCCTTGACTGAGATGAATGTTTAAAATGTGATTGTTCATCATTTTGTATGTGCAAAGTATCTTAACTATTTAACATTACGTAACAAAAATTGTATATTTTTATATTATTATTATTTTTCATAATTTGAACTAAATTTAATCTGTTTCGTACATATTTGAAATATTTTCATATGTTGGTACATATTAAAATATGGAAAATTTTAATGAAGTTTTCTGTAAATATTAAAAATTTGAAAACTGCATTAAATGTTAAAATATTTCTAGTTTAAACATATATCCAAGCATTTATTTATTTGTATTTTGAAACAAAAATTATTTATTATGAAGCTAAAATATCCCCCCCCCCCCCCAATTATGTGATGTCACATAAATTATCATTTAACATTTACATTACCCCTTAATAACATTTGAAGAAAATTTATAATCATTCAGAATCAGTAAAATTTAATAGTTTTCAATACCCCATTATCTTGTTCTTAACTACAAATCCGTAATCATTTATCTTCGTTTCTCTAAAAATACAATCTTATTTATTAATGCTAATAATAGATTTTGTGTGTGTGCATGTACACTAATTGTCATATAAAATGTGCTATAAAAGAAATTAGTAAATTTTGCATAGTTTTTTGTTTTATAACAACTTTTTTGAAATTTGGTTTAAATTGTTATTTTGGTGTAGATATTGGTGTATGTTGTGATACATTGATATGTTCACACAATGCTTATTTAATGAAAGGAAGGTGAGAAAAAAGTCAATATATTTGCATAATTTTTTTTTAAAATCTTAATGTAGTTCGATTTATTTTCAACTCCTGTAAGAATTTTTTTTAAAAAAATCTACAATATAATGAAGTAACATATCTCTAAATTACATTTATAAATCATTAAAAATCAAGGTACTTTTCCATTTCGCCAAGGAGACTTTAATCCTGAAAATACACAAAAAAAAAAAAAATGTACACTATAACAAAAAACGACGCAACAAGGAGTTGCCTGATTGTAATAAAATTTCGTATGCAAAAACATTTGGACCGAATGTGTTTATGATTAAACTTTGGTGCCCAATGAATGAATAGCAGGAGCTCCAGCGCCTAGGAATTGCACACTCGGCAGGTGTAAATAAGCGAATTTCAATCTGATGGTCAAATTTTCTGTTGCATTGCAATTTAGGATACCTTTCAACGACTGAAAAAATGCCCTACTGCAGCTCATTGCGAGCAACTGTCAAAGTTTTAAAGAGGTCGTTTCATTTGATTGAAAGAGGCAGGTTGAACAAATCTGAGAATTGCTCTTCCTATGGGCTGAGGCGATGCGGCAATTAGAAGATGCTGGCAAGAATGGGTGAACAATGGCAGATTTCAGCGAAATGATGGTAGCGGTCGACCTAGGGATAACAGCAGATCAGGAGGAAAGAGTGATTGTCAGATCAGCTGTCACAGCGCCTGATTCATCGTTATCAACCATCAGACGGACGACCCACACTCGAGTGTCCGCCATGACCATAGACGACTGATGCAGCGAAATTTACACTTGTACCGACCGAGGAGCCTCTTGCCTCTCACGCCTGTACACTTGTCAAGCCAGATTACATTGGTGCTTGGTTGGAATGATGCTGACTGGGGACTTTAATGTTTAGTGATGAATCCCGCTTCCAACTATGTCCTGACGATCATCGAAGACGTGTCTGGAGACACCCAGGGCAGAGCGCCGATCCTGCTTTCACTATTGTACGCCACAGTGGCCCTCAATCAGGAGTTATGGTCTGAGGTGCCCTTTCTCTTGATAGCCGGACCCCTTTGGTCGTCATTAGAGGCACACTTACAGCACAGTGACGACATTCTGAGACCTGTTTTGTTACCGTTCCTTTTGCAGTACCCTGGCCTTATTTTTCAGCAAGATAATGCCAGACCACATACGGCACATGTTGCTATGAATTGTCTTACAGCTTCTCAAACACTTCCTTGACCAGCCAGATCTCTTTCCATTCGAGCATGTCTGGGATTTGATGGGAAGGCGACTGCATCTACCAGGGAATGTTGATGACCTAGCCCGAGAATTGGAAGCAAATTTGGCAAGAAATACCGCAGGAGACTATCAGGGAGCTTTATCACTCTATGGCTGCCACATGACGTGGTCTCTTGTGGCAAGAGGTGTGTGAACACCTTATTTAGCTCATTACTTTGTAACCCTGAAATAAATCATTCAATTTTTCTGAAATTTTAATCATTTTCAATTTGTACATAATTTTTCTATCGGACAACTCCTTGGTGGGATTTTTTTTGTTATAGGGTGTATTTCCGTTTGGCGTCGGTTGTATGATTTTTCATTGTTCGTGGGGTAATTAATGTTTATTCACATAAATAAGTGGATACGTACGATGCGAGTTTATCGCCGACGAAATGGAAACATTCCAAAATCGATTATCACTTTTCAGATGGCCACACATCAAATAAGGTGATTTAAAATACAAGCTTACCAATGAGAAAAATATTTTTGTGTTTCAACAATATTTGCATCATATGCATTTACAGATGATCAGTACTCAATAGTTTTGAATCGCTATCAGTAGAAATAGTAGTTTGTTGACGGATATAATTTTTATTTTCCACACAATTCGGCAACAAGTTCATCGATTTTTCGTATCTATTATTCGATTACAGGATGAATTATCTAATTTTGAACTTGTGGCTGCGGTAGCCTAGTGGTTAAGGCTACCGCAGGCCGGACTTCGTGGCCGTCGGTTTTCGTTGGGTCGTGGGTTCGAGCCTTCATGCCACTGAAGAACCTCCGTATAGACAGGGCTGATGTACATTAAATCTGTCGGACCCAAAGTTCTCCCATTGACGTGGTGTGGAAGTTAGAAGAGGGAGTGCCAGCTGAGGTGTCATTTGACCGAGGTTCAAAACTACGAGGTCCGTCGCCAATAGCCCTTCACTTCCTTCTCGGCTATTGAGCTGTGCAGACGTTTCATTTGTTTACTCCTTTCTTCGCCCCTCAAGGGGCTCATCTTCTTCAGATTAGTACGGGCATCACGATCCCGAGGTACCTCAGTGATCTTTGTTTTTTTACTCTTCTCCCCCCTCCTTTTTTCTTTATCATGTCTTTTGCTTTGGGGGGGGGTTCCGCTAGATATTTTGTGATATCAAGTGGAAAACAGTTTACACTAACGTAGTTTTATTTTATCTATGTGTCTGTGTTAATATTTGTGTTAAAAATATAAAAATTATAAAAAAAAAATCTTTGTGGTGTCTCTACTAACACTCTAAAAGGCCGACAACGTATCAGTGCCTATCTCCTGCGTGCCTAGCTCTGGTATTACGGGGCCCCAGTACCTCTCAAGCTGAGGTACCTAGAGGGAAACCGCTTGGACATGTTTGGAAAAGGCCCTGGCTGTGGAAGGGTTTGCGGGAGAAGAGTTGCGTGCGCTGTCGGTAACAGTTTCGGAATGTGATTCTAAAAATGTTTCCAGAGGTCGAGAGCCTTCGTTGCAGATAGCTGGATGGTGAGACCTCCCACCCATTTCAAGAAATCCTCCTTGGACTGTGCCTCTGCCTAGGCACGAAATGGGGCAGTTCACGTTCTCCAGCTTTGAAGAACTCTCCGGAGATAACTCGTTTCCACGTTAGGAAAGGGTGAGGAGGCGGGGCCCCCGATCGAACTAGAAGTTAAGCCGTGTTTTTTTCTTAAGGCGCTATGGCGACAAATAAAGAGATATACGTTTTGGCTCCCAAAGCGAGAAATAAAACTAATAAATTATAAGACATGGGCTGATCGTGTAGAACAGTGCAAATCAAATTCTGCGAGTATCAAGTCAAAATTAGACACTTGTACTAAAAATATTAACTTCCGTTTCTATCTTATTAAGAGAGAAACTGATACTTTTGAAAAGATATCTCCCTTTTTAATCCAAAAGGGAATTCAAGGAATGGTGGGAACTGTTCAGGAAATAAAGAAGCTACGTTCTGGTGACCTTTTGATAGAAGTTTGCAATTCAAAACAAGCAGAACTTGTTATGAACATGAAGACCTTGGGACCCTATTCTGTGACAACTTCACCGCATAGGAATCTTACTCTCGTGGCGTCGTATCCTCAATGGAATTGGAAAACGTGCCGGGAGAAGAGATCTTGGAGAATTTGCAGGACCAGCAAGTTAGTGGTGTTCGGAGGATCACGATTAGGAGAGATGGTAAGGTGCTTAATACTAAGCACCTCATCTTGACCTTCTCGACTCCTACCCTGCCACAGAATGTTCAGGCCGCATATCTCCGTCCGATCATATATTCCAAACCCTTTACGGTGTTTTAATTGTCAGCGATATGACCATTCGAAGAACGCGTGTAGGGGACAATTGATTTGTGCTCGCTGTACAGCGACGGCGCGAAAGAGCTTCTTGTACCGCTGCAGAAAAGTGCATCTATTGTCAGGGAAACCAACCTGCATACTCTCGTTCTTACTCTAAATGGGCTGAGGAAAAAGAAATAACTACGATGAAGATTCTCCAGAATCTGACGTATCCCGAGGCTCACCTGGTAGTCCCTGTACAGGGATTCAGCTACGCTACGGCAACCGAGACTACCAAAGTTTCAAAATCCACCCAATTTTCTTAATCTATATAATCTGTGTTTTTCAGAGATGTTCCCGATTCTCTAACCGTGTTGGAGGGAATCCATGTTATATAGACATGCCGTGTTATACGAGTGTTATCTGTTCATACAATATAACACAAGAAGTTGATGTAAGTCTATTTTTACATATTAGGCTCTTACAACTATTGATTTATACTTTTTCCATTTGTTTTTGACAATGCGAACTATGTTGATATTTTTAATCTGTTAGGGTAATTGGGAAATAGATCTGCTTTCTCTTTTTAAACATTTTTTAATCCTCCACTCATATTCCTTACAAAAAAGTGACAGAAGAATGTTTCTTTCTGCGTATTGTGAACGACATGCAATTGTTTTATGGAATAAATTCTATTTTAAAAAAATAATCACCGATTTTTAAAAAAAACTTCAATGCTATATTACGGAAAATTCATTTGAATGAAAGAAAATCTTAAATACATAATTAGTTTTTTGAGAGTGAAAATTTTTTAGCAACTGTGAAATGTGACACAAATTCCTTGGTTCGAAATTAACATTTCCTCCACTAGCGATATCTTCTTCTCTGGCGCGACAGCCCCGGATGGTCCCTGGCCTTCCTAAGAATTCCATTCCATGCCATCCTGTTCTTAGCTAAGATTTTCCAATTTGTCACCTTAATAACTTTCAATTCTTACTGGCAATCAATCCACCTAAATTTCGATTTCTCACTTTTTCTGGTACCAAATGGTTTCGCCAAAATCTTTTTAGAAGTCTAATTGTAATCCAATCTTATTAAGTGTCATGCCCATTTAATTCTTTGTTTTTTCTGTAAATTTAATAATATCTGGCTCTTTAAATAGTTTGTAAATTTCCAATTTGGTTTTTCTTCTCCAATAATTATCACATTCAATTCCACTAAATATGCTTCATAAAATTCCTCTTTCAAATATAGTAAGAGTCTCTTTAGCTTTCTCAATAATTACCCATGATTCAGCAGCGTATATATATATATATATATATATGTTTGTGTAATGATTTACTTTAATTCCTATTAGTTTCTCACAATTTAATTTCCTAATTTTCCCATTCTCTCCTTTAAAATATATTGTTAATTCTTATTTCCTGATACGATTCCTTTTTAAATTTAATTTATGCATTCACCCACTCTTAAAATCTACAAAGTCAGCGTTTTACCACACTACAGACTTGTAGGATAATCCCTACCAAACTTTAAGTCCACACTTAGACTCCCTTGAAATCCCTCCATCTAGACCAAATGGTCTCTGACGTTTAACGCGAAATTTCTCTAATATAAAACTCAAAACGCAGCGAAAAGCGCTCCTCTTGCTTTTACACGCATGCGCTCATAAGCTGTATCCAAAGGAGGAGTGTAATTCCCGCCATTACTGTGGAAATGATTTCTCTCCCCGTTAAAATAAAATCGTTCTCTGAAACTGAAATTGGCTTCGAATGTTATTTAAAACATTAATTAAATAGTAATAGTTAAAAGTAAATAACTTTATACGCTCACACACATATATATATCTACCGATATACGTTTCGATAATTTCAGAAATAGCGATAAAAATACATAATCTTACTATTTATAGTCACAATAAAACGCTTTTTGAATATCAGGTTATACACCTATTGCTTAGTTCGATAGATACCCTGAATAACTTTTTATTACGTGGATTAACACTTTTGAAAGAGGAACTATAGGATTTTCTTTTCGAGTTGACTTAATACATGTGTGTATGGATAAGCGTTTGATTTTGAAATAAACAATTTAATTATTACGAAGAAAACCGATGTATCTGGATATAATTTATTCTACATTTTTAAATGTTTCCGCATACCTAATGTTGTAAATTACAGATATTAGTGTTGTTTTGTTCAGTTTCCGGAAGCTGTAGGTGCAAATAATCCTCACTATTGTAAAATTTTAATCACCTCGGGGTGATGTATCGTAAAGTTTTGATGATTACTAAAATAATTAAGGCAAAAAGTGATTTTTATTCATTATACTTAAGATTTCTCTACATAGTCACCATCCAGAGTTATACGTTTCTCCCAGTGTTTCTTGATCTTTCAAAGGCAATCATTTTAGAATTCAAAATGTTGAATTCTACCTTCTCTGCACTTCAAGCTACAACTTCCCGAAACCAAACAAATTGGAACTAAAAGCTACAACATTGCGTACGCAGGAAACAAAATGCGGAATAAATCATATCCAGGCATATCTCTTTCGGTTATTTCTTAATAATAATGAAAACTTAACGATGCCCCTATAAATACATAAAATGTAAATACTTCATTTTTTTATAGTATATATTCTGATGCAGATAATATTTCCGTCAGCGGTAAGTACAAATGTGAAATTTTTAGAAGAAAGAAAAAAATTTGAAGTCTTAAGAAATTGAAATTTATTAAGATAAGTACTTGATAAAAAGAAAGAAGAATAGATTTCCCGCCTGCAGATTTGAACTGAGAAGATTCTTATTGAAGAGGATACAATATCTTAAAAATGATCAAAATATTGAAAAAAATTACCTTATGTTAAATGTATGATTTTTTTTAAAAATGTACGAGTATGTACAAAATTTCTCAGCTCTAGATATATTACTTAACAAGTTATTTAAATTTTCTCGAATAGTATGCCAAATCATTTAATTGACCTTCAACATGTTACAATACATTTTCTCACCTCTTTATTTCTCATGACAATCGGATATTTAAAATGATGCTAAGGCCTTTTTTTGTAATCAATGTAAAGTAATGAAAAGTTTTCTTCTTGTTTTGTATAAATTATTTGATAATTTTGTGCATGGAATAAGAGTGGATTTAGATAATAATTATGTCTTTAAAAATCCAGACAATTAGATGCAGGTAGTTCTTTTACTGTTTTTGTAGTGTCTAATGGGAAAAAAAAAATTGTAAAACTATAAGTAATAATTAGAGCAATCAACCCATGCATAGAGTTGTGAGAAATAATTATAAGAAATCGAGGGAAAATATTGCTTATAAATATTAACATTTGTAGTAGCAGGAATTTTTAAATATTGAAAAAAAAATTAAAATTTTAAATAATCGCTTACTTGAAAATGAAAGTTTATTATTATTATTTTTTTTTTTTTCAGAAATATATATTTTATTTGTATTCAAATATGTTGAATATAAATGTTTTTTTTTAATAAGTATCTGATTAAACATAGCTCAAAAGGTGCCATACCCTATTAAATATTAATATAGATTAGGAAATAGAGGGTCTTATATTATTAATGTGGATACTGATATTTTCCTATGTCACGTGGCGGCCGCCGTAGCCTAAGGGTATGTCTGCAGATTCGAGGCCAGCGGTTTTCGTCGAATCGTGGGTTCGAGCCTTTTTTCCACAAAAGACCCGCCATGAAGCCGGGGCTGATGCAAGTCAAATCTGTTTAGGATCAAAGTTCACTCGTTGGTGTGATAAGAAAGTTAGGAAAGGAAAGTGCCAGCTCAGACGTCGTCCTCGTCACTTGATCGAGGTTAAAAATTACGAGTTCCGTCGCCAATAGTCCTCGTGTTGTTTCTAGTGTGACGTTAACAAAATCAATCAATCAACCTGTGTCACGTGATCGTTTATTAACGTCGCACTGAGAAGGAACATAAGGGCTATTGACGACAGGCCGCCTAATTTTGAATCTAGATCAAGTTATGAGGACGACACCAGAGGAAGTACTTCCCTTTCTAAACTTCCACATCACGCCCATGAAAGGAAGGGATCTCGACCAGATTTAACATGTATCAGCTCTGCTACAGGGTGGAGCTTTAGTGGCATTGGAGTCAAGTTCATCCGTTGGCGTTTAAATTAAATTACAATTTACTGGAAGCAAAAGTCGGATTAAACGAAAGATGAAACCTTTTAAAGAATTTTTGAACTATGTTTTGTCGAATGGAAATAAATAGAAACAGAAGCAATGTATAATTTCTTTCTTTTTAATATTCGATGAAAAACTCGCTCGCCGACAGATGCATTCTATAGTTATCCCTTTTGTCGTGATCACACTCGCATGGCAAGCAGCACCATCGTACAGCCCTGCTGTCGCTGTCCTCCGAAATGCTCACCGATATCTTTCTTTTCAATATTCTTCTGATCATGGAATGGACGCTAGTCCTTGGGCCCAGCTTTGACACATTGGCTCTGGGCTTGAACTCGTGAGAATCAATTGGAGACATTTTTTGAGGAATATGAACTCTTCGTAACTTCCTACATCTGTAAAATACAGAAATGAATTTGATTACATCAATTCTTATCCAATTCTCATTCGCCAATTAAGTAAGAAAAACGACAATATTACAGAAAGTTTGGATTTAGTCTCTTCCAAGTCGAAGGAGTGTTGTGATTGAAAAGATGCTTTTACAAGCATAGAGAGAATACGTCTGTCAATAATGCTGAATAGGTAATGTTGACCTTGGAAACAGAGGTAATGGCAAATGCAGTAGACAAACGTCGCCAAGCAACTAAATTTGGAGAAAAAAGTAGTTGCTCCCAGGCAAGACATTCAATTTATTACGCATTCCAGATCCTGAAGCTAACTTCACTAAATATAAATAATATAATAAATAGTTATAAAAATTAATTACCACGTGATTCAGGCAATTTAGTTAATTTGAGAGGATTCTGCTATTAGCAGAAGATAAATGTATAAAAATCTAGCAATTTTTTCTGTAGATTTTAATTTTATCAAGATGCGATACGTTGAGCGTAAATCTTGAATTGGTGTTATTATGGTTTTATATGTTATTTTTTTCAGTTAACAGGAATTATATTATATTTCCAAGAGAATCACAGAAAATAAGTTTCAATTTACTCAGACAGAGCTCACTTGCTTATTGCGTGGACTTTTCAAACTATTGAATTCAGATTCTACCACTTAACAATATGTATGTTATTGTAATGATCTCAAAAATATTTTGTTGCACAACTCACAGCTGTCGAGAGATCTTGTAATTTTGAATCACGATCAGGGAATGAGGAGCATCACCTGAGCTGATTTAGGCATTTGGTCTTAAAGGTGAGCCCGAAGCAGGATCTAATTCAATATCCAATTACTCTTTCTTCCAACTAAAGCACTCGTTCGACATCGTGATTTAAGTCTCCGATCTTTCTCTCCCAATGACAACTCTGACAAAAAACTCTTCGTAGCTTATAAATGCTGTCTCATCGATCTTATTCTCTACTCTTGCAAGGTAGACAATAAAATCGATGAGACAGCACTATCACTATTAGAGATCTTCTTTTCACTAACCTCGAAAACTTTTTGGTAATTTAAATTGCTTACAATTACAACTTCTTGCCAACAAAATGAAACATGATTAGGAAAATTAGTAGCATACTGAATTGAATTGGAGATTATGATATGTAAGCGAAATAGAATTAAAAGGAAAGGAAAAAAAGGAGGTAGATGATAACAACAAACTGATAGAGATTTGTAAATTGGAGGAAATTATTGTAACTAATAGTTTGTTGTAAAATTAGTTAAAAGGGACTCTTGACTAGAATAATAGAGGTTTAATTTGTTATAAACGAAAAGTATTTGTAACGGAATAGGTGATTTCGTTAAGCTCAGACTTTATTATTAGAATATAAACTAGGATTCGAAAGAGAATGCGATCTTGCATATCCTTGATAGATAATAAAGTGTGTTGTCCTTCTCTTACGTATCTTAAATTGGAGTTTTGAATTAATTAACTATTCTGTTTAATTCGACTTAAGATGAATGTAGAGTTAAATAATGAATTGGATATGTAACAAGTGTAAGATCCACTCCAAGGAAAAGAAGCAAATTTAAAAAATACAAAACTCCATATGAATCTCTACATAACAAACGTAATTTTATGGGTTCAAATCACCCCCATCCGAACACAAAACTCAAATTCGATTCGTTTGAAACTACCCACCTAAAAATTACTAATATTTTTAAAGATAGAAATTTTCCTCTACTGCAACAAAATCCCTATTCATTATATCAACATAAATTTTATTATATCCAAAGTCAGATCAGTACTTTTCTGACAAAAACTAGTCATTTGGTCTGAATAAAAATCTAGGGTTATCGAACCCAACAATAAATCGCGTTTCATTTATGTAGAAGGGTTATGACGTTAGATTATTAGCGATTTTCTCTTCAAAAACCTTGGAAATTTTTGGTAATTTGATTTGCATAAAATAACTCCTTTCCAAGCAAAATGAAACGTTATTAAGTAAATTAGAGGAAGAGTAGAAGTGTAGTGAATTGAAACAAAGATAGTGATATTTAAGTGAAATAGAATTGAAAGGGAAAAGAGAAGAGATAAAAGATAACAACCACCTGGTAGATGTTGTAGATTGGAATAAATCATCGTAATTAATCGTTTGTATAGAAAGTAGTTGAAAGTGATTGATTCTAGATCTGAATAATACCGGAATGAGTTATTTGGTTTGTTAAGACTTTATTATATGAACGTAAACTAGGATTAACTGAGTTAAGAACGATTCGAGAGAGAAATCTTGCATATTCTTTGATAGATAGTAAAGGGCTTTCTTTGTTCCGCTCTCACGTATCCTCATTTAGAGTTTTGAACTTATTGACTATTTAATTACTCTTTAAGGAAGTTGTAGAATTAAATAATGGAGGAAATACGGTCACAATATCCATGGAGGTATTATTTCTTTTCCCGGCAGGGGTTATCAGGGATCTATAGATTAAATAATAATTTCAATTATTCAACCAACAGAAAAGATTATATAGCGGGGTTATGAAGAGATGTGGCGAAATACATTCCACACAAACATTCTGAGATGAATAAAACCACTAGAACAAAACTTTCCCGTAAACAGGCGTGTTTACGGGCATTGATAATAACTATTCTAGTGTCCCACTAGAACCTCGAGAATAATGTGACTTTGCATGGTAAATGTAACATGAAACAGCGTTTTATTAACGTATTCTACCCTATCACGGCATTGCTAAAACATTACGAACATCGATTCGAAACTATTCTCGAGAGCTTAGCTCTCATGTTCATTATGATGTCATTGCGCACTATGTTTTTACAAATAATCTTAAAACCACGCCTCAGATCAAGATCAATATCCCTCAAAAAGCTCAAAAGATACAACAAACTATTAAGAAAAATGTGATAGAAAGAGTCCGTATTTGTGAGAACTGGACATTTTTACTCGTTTAAAAGACATTTTTATCCATACGTTTTCAAAAAAAATTCCAAACATTGTATAACATCTTACATATAGATAAACATATTCTAATATAAAATATTATTCATTTAAAACTACATAGTGTGATAAAAAAAAAAAACTCGTGTAGGTGTATAAGAGGAAAATGAACAGGTGCGGCATTAGTGGGGATGCTGCTACAAATTTTTAACCTTTGTTTTAAAATTGTATAATAGAAAACAAACATGTATAAAAACAAAATTTATTCAGAAATTTGAAAAATTCCTAAAGGAGCGAAATCAAATATTCAATTCTCACTAAGTTTCTCCTTAATACTTACGACTCCTAAAAGTGACTTTGAAACTACATTGTCAACGTGCTTTTCAGTTTTTTTTTCTTTAATTTTGTCTATATATCCAAAACCCTCCATTGAACTTTTTTCCCCCTCATGTTTCATCATCTCCAAACAGCCAACACGGGAAGCAAAACAGTGCATTTTTTACTTCACAGCCGAAAAGCCAACCTTTTCCGTTTGTACCATTCAGAATTATAGTTACTAATATATTTCTTGTTACATATTCCTGGTTGAGATATTAGAATATCAGGTGTTGAACGACCTTTTTTCTTGACAGTAACTTTCTCATGTAGAGACAGCTGTGAGAACTTAAGCTGTTGAAGTTCACTTAGACACAAACATTTCTTGGAGAGGCAAGATCACGGTTAAAGCTTTCTGTTCATTAAAGGAACAAAAAAAAAAAAAAAATGAATAAAATAGAATAGTTGCAAGCAGAATAATAATTTGATTCTACACTTTATCACATTCAAGAATAAGGTACATGATTTTAAAGCACAACACATGCGGAGTAAAGTAATGATAATAAAAAACTTCATTCTACTAGCACATCAGGGTCGGTATTGAAGGAACGAAAGTGCTCTTTCTCTCTTGCAGCTTCGCGAACAGCTTCCGATCATGCTCAAAACGCAAACACCTCTCTCAAACACAGTTCCATCCAAAGACTCTTGAATCTTTTTTCACAAACTTGGAGATGGTTACTGACATTAAGCTTAAGGATTATACGTTGTACAATTATAAAGGAGAAAAAAAATATTGAATATTATCAAATTAATTTAGTATTTTTGAATACAGTTAGTAGTAATTTAATATGTTATTTTAGAATACACGTTAATAAAAACATGTAAATACGTTACGTTAATAAAAATGTTATACGTTACGTTAATTAACGTTAATAAAATACGCTAATAAAACATTACGTTAAAAGTCCTAATCTTAAATTTCTTTAAAATACAACAATCGCAAAATTCCTCCTTTATGATTCAAAGATTTAAGCACAAAATTCATCTTCCAGCACCCATTATTTAAGAATTAACTGACCAGATAATTGAATGTTTTGACAATATCACAACAGCATTGCCTAACGGGTGAATAAAAGTAAAGAAAGAAAGCAGCCAAAAAATCTGGGTCCAAGGAGCGAAATCTTAGTGTTATGTTTTCTGTTCCGAGTGAAAAGAAATACATGAATTAACGTAGTATTTTGGGAAGACTGCAGTATTATTTCATGTTAATCATTTTATCTTCAGTGGTAACGTTTCTTACCGTGAGTGTATATATATAAGCGAAATACCACTGACTGACTCATCACGAGATCTCAAAGACTTTACAACCGATTGACTTGAAATTTAGCATAGTTACTCATTTTGCGATGTAGACGCTCACTAAGAACGGATTTTACGGAACTCTTATCCAAAATGTAATTTTCATCTGTTAATCTACTCTTATCCGACGGTTATGTAATTTTGGCGACTTTATCGCCAAAAATGATATGACTGACTCCAAACAGAATATATTTTTTTTTATATGTATACTGTGTATTGCCACCCATTAAGTTTACTTGATGAGATTTGCGCGTGCGGAATGGAAAAATACCAAATAATTTTATATTGAAGCGCTAATGGAGAATTGGCAAGATTTTGGCGAAGGGGCTCTTTATGTGAAATTTCTTGCATGTCGAAATTAGGAAACGTACAGGTTTAGCGATAGAAATAAATAAGTTTGGAATGCCACGGATGGTGAAAGTGTAGTTTAACCCCAAAACGTAGCGGGATTTTGAAAATTACTAAAATGGTTACTTCATACGGAAGACAACGCAAGACAATCTTCGTTTATTGGAGATCCTCGCTAGGTGCATGAACGAACTCAAGATTCTATAACATACGTAAAACATTTTGGACGGCCCGACTTGCTCGACTTTTTTTTTAGTTTTGCAAATTTAGGACAAAAATCTTATGATAGACACGATGCCATTGCGAGGATATTTCATTTGAAAGCTAAGCATATGATGAATCTTCTAACAAGAAATTGAATCTTTTTCAATATTAGGTGTAACACATATAAGGTGGAATGAGTTTTATCCATATATATGGGGTGACTTTTTACTAATTTTTTTTATTTTTCTCATATTTTTGAAAGTGGTGGATAACTATTATTAAAGACAATCTATTTCTTAACTTTTTAAATTTAAATTACCATTATCGTTTAAAAAATGGAAGTTTTCTTAATATTTTACGTATAGGTTGCGAAATATATTATCGCCTACCCAGCGAAGCGGGTGGTATCAGCTAGTATATATATATACACATTCACAAAAATACTATGCGCCGTACTTGAATTACCGTTCGCCTGAATAAAAACAATATATGCGTAAGTTTCACTCTCTCACAAAAAGGAGCCTATATCATTGTGTTGCCATCTAGTGTTAAAGAATAAATACAAAAGAGATGTTTTTCTGAAAAAATTAGACAAATTTAGAAAATATCTTGCAAAATCTTCTGTATAACACTAAGGATATTATTTTTTTTTACTGACAGTTGCTAACTGAATATAAACTTTACTTTGAAATTTTTTTTATTTCTTGTTTATATTGATGTTTTCTCTCCAGGTGCGTAGCAGAAAGTTCATTTGTTGTTCCTAATCATAATTTTTATGATTATATAAACTCTATTTGATTAAGTAAAGTAATTATGGACAAATTTTATATCCTTATTTACTTGTGATTTAATTACAAATATTATTTGATTTTCTTAAGTTTAAATTACATGGTATTTTTTCAATAACTCTATCATAAAGTTATAGTTATAGATTTCTTGGAGTATAATTATTATTATACTATGCCATATAATTTATAAGAATGTAATTAATATAAATTTGTGCAAGAATATGATGAGTGCATTTTAATTCGAATGAAAAAAAAAAATAGAAAGGAAGAATTAAAAATTGAGTTTTTCAATTTTTGGTAAATTTCAACATATAGTGGACGTTAATATTTTTATTTTAAACACCTGAAAAAACAATTTCACAGACAATTAGTAGGTATTGATGTAATATTTTTTCTTCTGAAAAACCTTTGAAAAATGATTTAAGTTTTAAGACGTCCCCCTTTTTATTATCGCCACAGTTTATAATAATATTGTAATACAAACAGTTACTCGGCATTGTATTTGCTTAAAATTTATCGAATGAAAATTTCTTAATAAACATTAACTAAAAAATTAACAGAAAATAACTTGGCCTTCATTCCTTTGCTAATTCTTTTCGAATGAAGAGAAAGATTATGAAGCATTTGATATATTTTTTAATTTTATAATTATTCTAATTCTTTAGAATTTTCACTTTTTGTAATTATGAAGGCAAAATGTAAAATTATTAATATTTTCTTTCAACAATAAATTGAAAATAATTCTATCTTATTTCTGAAAGCTCAAAGCAATATGGTCTATAAAATATAATAATTTTCGATATTTGCAAATTCGAATTTTTTTTTTTCACGAAGCGATGTGAAGTGGTTAAAGAAAACTTATTTAACTGATGAAAATAAAATAAATTTCCTCCAAACTATCTTTCAATATAGCATAAATGATTCTGATAAGAAATGAATGAATAATATTCAATAACTTTAATTACATATATTAATTTTTGTATTATAGCTTAAAAACAAATTTTAATTTGTCAGTATTCAACAAATAGTTCTTATTTCCTAAAATTTTCAAAAAAAGATTGAAAATATTAAGTATATACTTTCATTAAGTGAAAAAATACTATATTCTGAATCTTAATGAAATAGATTCAAAGTATTCAAAAGTAAACTCATTTTAGTGGATACCGATATTTTTTTTTTACTTTTGATGCAACGTTATTTGTTCAAAGTACTTATAGTTTCTTGCTACATTTTCATTTTCTAAAATTTTCCTTTGTAGTAATAGAAGTAATACTTTCTTCAAATAAAAGTATGTTTCATCTGTAATTCAATCAATAGTATAGGAGCCTGTTCGATGTACTCTAAAAATAAGTATTAGTCTTCGGAAAAAAAAAAAAAGCGTCAATTATTATTTTCTTCTTTCATAACAAATGTGAATAACCTGACTGAAAATTTCAAGGGGAAAAAAATAGAATTCACTTGAACTTCTGATAATTGACGTTAAAATTTTTAGAAACGTGACGAGCATTTCAGAAAGTTTTGGGAAAGAAATACAGATTTTAATCTATGTGTGAGATTACTAACAGCTTTTAATGTAAGTGAGAGGATCTCTTATTATTAACCAGGTGGATAAGTAATATGCTTTGAAAAATGTTTTAATCTGTTTTCTATTACATTCCCTTATTCCTCTTTTATTTCTCAGGAAAGTTTGACATTAACACACGAGGGGGATTCAAAAGTACTTGTTTTTATCAACAGATGGAGTATCTTCGGCAAATTGGTGCTATTACCTGTTAAATAGTACCAAAACAAATTTGAGACTGATTCATAACTTAATTTTGATTTCTGCCGCTTCAAGTTATCGTAATCATTTTGCGTCGAGTTGTCCCCTTCCATGAGACTTGGATCATCGTTTAAGGCCGGAAACAAAACAACAATCGAAACAGAGTATTGATTTCAATAAATCTGCCCCTAAAAAGATGAAATGGTCCCATCGGCAAGAAAAATTATGGCGGGGTTTTTTTTAGTTGCAAAAGGCGTCATACTCACGGACTTCTTAGAGATACTAAAAAACGATCAATGGACATTAATACAGTGAGTTTCAATCTCTATCTCTGTCCCATATTCCCATTTTCCATTTAAACACAGGTACTTTTTGAACCGGCTTCGTACACATTTCCATCGTGTACATGAAACATAAGAGTTTTCTAATCATTGTCTTGTATTTTCTTTACTGATCAATCAATATAAAATTTTACTTAATTTGTTTTGATATTTGTTTTTCTGAGAGGTGATTTACCAAAGATAGCAAGTTACACAAAGGTGCTGATTCGCTTTTTTTATTGAATTATTCAATTATTCCATAAAAACAGGCGAATCAGTTATTCCTTAAGAACAAATAAAAATCTAAAGAGTATCAAAAATAATATTTGTACGTTTTTTAAGAACGGTACAAAAATTACTGACCTTTAAAAAAAGAACAAGAGACTCATTCAGTATAAAATATTAAAAAATTCCAAACTCCTTCTGGTTTCCTATAAAAAAACAAGAATTTTCTAATCATTCATAAGAATTTCCATAAGAAATTTCAGGAAATAATATTTCCTTCCTTTCTTCACATAGCGATGTAAAAGAATAGTATATAATTTTTACAGAACAGTGAATTTATAGAATTCCACAGAATTCGATTGCTAATCATATTAATAATGTATGAACTTCACCTTTGATAAAAAGAAACTCAATTAGTAAGCTAACGTTTCTATTTAATACATTTCAAGTAATATGGAAATGAATATTAAAGCATAAAATAACTGTTATACGTGTAAACATATCTTGTGTGATTTCTACGCCTAAAATAGAATGGAGGAAATGACATAACAAAAAAATTCCAAACCTAACTATTTCAGGAATGAAATCGATTACTGCCAAAAGTCTAAGGACTTTCCCATTTCAGTCACGTAAATTACTTTTCTCAAAACAAATTAATGTTGCGGAAACGTGTGAGTAAATCGCACAGAGAAATTTCATCATTTAGTCTAACAGGTGGTTGTCTGTAACTGAAAGTTTTACTGTCAACATGACGTGACAATAAATTTTTGTGTTGCTATGTGCGCTAAAAAGAATTAGCATTTTGATAAGCTTCTAATTCTTTATTAAAAATCCACAATATTTTTTAGTCGATTTCTTTTATAGTTTATTCATTTAAGATTTCATTACATCACATTTTATTTATTTATAATCTTGCTTAGTACTATCATCTTTTTAAATGTCTTTTAAAAAATCTTATTTATTAACTTTTTTATCTTCTCATCTATCCTGATTTTCTTAAAAAATATTTTTGTATGTTTCTTTTTTATAATTTATCGCTTCTCTAAATTATATATATATATATATATATATATATATATATATATATGTGTGTGTGTGTGTGTGTGTGTGTGTGTGTGTGTAATTAAATAAATACTTGAATTAAAAACAAATCAAGAAGTTATCTCGATAATTAAAAATTAATTCAATAAGCAAAAAACCATTACTGTACTAATGAGAAGAAAGATATAAATCAAACCACAAAAATAAATATTCGTATTTCATTATAGAAGGTGGGGGGGAGACTTTATGTACCATACAATATTCCAAAAGAAAGTATGTGAATTGAAAAAATAAAATGCAAGCACCATAATTATTGAAAAAAAAATTTAAAAAATATTAAAAACTGTAAAAAACCAAAAATTGAAGAAAAATTATATGCATGGTGTTTCGAAACCCATGGGAAAGAATTTAAGGGGTGATAGAAAATATCTAAAACAATATCCCCCATACAATAATAGGCTGAGAACAAGCGGAGAATAGCTAGACGGAGCTGTAAAGGAAAGCATAAAGTGATGTACGGTAATCAGGGAAAAGGCCATACCTGTGGAAATCCATGGAAGAAATGATGATGTGTAAGAAAACTTGCTCTTAACGTTTTCCATTACATTCCTTTTAGCGATTCCCCGCTAGTTCTCCGCTTTTGTAAAGAATGGTGAAAATTGAATTTATCACACACACACATATATATATAATTTAATTTGCCCTCTCTTTTTTTTTAAAAAAAATTAATTATTCTTCAAATTAGTCTTTTCGAATTTACACTATTTACACTTCCACTATGATGTCGTGCTGATCTTTCTTACCCGTTAGCTCATCGAAACTAATTAAATGGTGAATTAACATTAAAGGGAGGAAAACCCTTATTTGGAATTCAAAGCTCTCGACTCCATCTAACAGGCTCTTTCTCCCTTTCTCTCTCTCTCTCTTTTTTTTTTTTTCCGCTTAGGACTCGCTACTCCACGTTCTGCTTCGTTCATGGTGGTGATAATAACTAAAAATTAAAAATATCTTAAACATAATGAAATTAATATCAATTCCAAATAAACAAAATTAAGTAAACGTAATTTAATGCAACTTCATTCTTCATACTTAAACAACAGAACATCGATAAGAAAATGTTATGTGTGTATATTACATTATATATATATATATATATATATATATATATATATATA
>BMAW01129960.1:1042523-1072488 GCA_019974015.1 Nephila pilipes | reverse complement strand
TAGTTACATGTATTAATGCTTTTAGTTACATGTATTAATGCTTTTAGCTGCTGCATTTTCAATGGAAAAGAATTACCAAACCGTTAAACCTCACTTGGTTCATTTTTGAGTGAAGATAAGTCTTATTTAACTTCAATTTTGAAAAGCTTCTGTCTCGCAAGAAGCAAATGAAACACACTCTATCAAAAAAGTCCTTAGTGTCAAACTTTAAAAACGAACACGACACATTGCATAAATGCAATTATCTTCCCAGTGTACCGTTTTTTTTATTCCTACATATCAGGACATATACTTAAAAACTTAAAAGCTCTCCAGAACTCCTTTCCCTTTGCAGTGTATATGAAGCCTGTGGGTGAGTAGAGAAAATGAGGCAAACCTTTCGTTATGTTGAGAGGGCGAAGGAGCGTCTTAGGGAGACAGGGTCGAGCTGTACTCGTAAGAAGTCGGAGAATATGAGCTCCGACGTATAAACAAATCTTTGTTATTTTGTTAAAAAGCTTGCTTTGCCCTTGTACCAACATGATCACGTTTCAACGTAATCGTTAGTTCGTGTATAAGATGTTCGGTCGTTACTGTTAAAGAAGGAAGTGGCATGCAATGGTCGCAGAAAATATGGTAGACCGCACCAAACATCTCACCCTCCGACCACAGGTAGGGATGGTCGGCCTCTCATCCCCATTTTATGTTGATTTATCATTTGGAGAGCTTATATTCGGTCAGGATAGAAAATATTGCAGTGCCATGGACCTTTCTATCAAGTACCAGTACAATAAGATATTATCATTACAATGCAAAAACTTAGGCAGTGGAAACAATGGACTTGAGAGTCCAATCAGGAGGCAGCAGCTTAATTCATACTAGGTAGATAAGTCAGGAGAGAGGATCCGCTCTCCAGGTTCAACTCAGAACTAAGCTCGAATTCTCCATTTGGTATGCCACTGGTTGTAAAAGCGTCATTATTTCTCTCCCCGAATATTTTGGGGAATAAAGTCTCTAACACGAGGTTCGATTTGAACATGGCCGTCTGCGAAATTCGTGACCATTATCGTTCCACTTTCACGACCTCAGATTAAATGAAATGACCTATAACGCAGAAAAAAATCGAATGCCCTCATATCTTTATATCGATTATATAATTTATTTCTATCAATAATTTACCAATACATCGCGTTATTTCTGCCTTTATTGCGTGATTTTCACGTTTTATATCCATTCAGTAGTAAAAATTAAAGTTTCGAAGTCATGTAAATGTGTTAAGTGTGGAATTATTGCGTAACTGTGCACGCTCACTTGAATCGGATTGAAATTACTACGAAACTAAGCCGCATATTCGGGGTAATTTTGTTTCTTCTTTAGATCGACCCATTTTTTTATTATTACTTCTATTGATCATTGTTTTACTAGTCACGCTTTTTAGAACATTTACGTCACAATTTTTAGTTACTATGTGAAATAGTATAATTTTAGTTTTTGAAACTTGTGCTTGCGAAGGAAACTTTGTAAAATGTGTTATTATATTCTGTAACGTTAAGCTCGCGAATAAAAAGTTTTATTTTTACAATAAATTTTCTCTTGTGGCTTCTGGAACTAGTGAAATAAAACTCATAACTAATGCAAAAATTCAGTAATTTTAATTTGTAAACTGATCTTAATTAGACGTTTGATAAAGAATCAAAAATATTTTGCGAAACGGAATGAAATTAAGCAGTTTTTTTTAAGTTATGATGGCATTAATTTTTGTCGAGTGAACCTTAGAGAACATTCAGCTATCCTCCGTGACCCTATATTTGGCATTCTTATTTGGAATGCTCAACTCGTTTGAGGGTGGTTCAAAGAGTACTTTATTTGAAGACAGATGTCATCATTAAGGCAAACTGTTGTTAGCATTGAGGCTGCCATTTGTTAAACGGAGCCGAAACAAATTTGACATTGATATATACGTTAGTTTTGGTTCGATAGTCATTTGCTGCCAAATCAAAATTTGACTGCAACCGCGTCCAGTTGTCACCTTCGACGAGACCTAGATTTATCATTATACTCCGAAAATCACGCAACCATTAAGACAATGAATTTTCTTCCAAAGAATCTGCACCAAAGAAGACGAGAATGGAAATGTTATGACTGCCGCAAAATTTGTGACGAAGAATTATTGAGATGCGAAAGAAGTAATGATCACGAATACGAGTAGCTGAGATTTAGACAGCTGAGATTTAGAGGCGTGATACTTACTAAAAACAAACCATTTACGATACTATGAGCGCCATCTCTTGAATTTTCCAAGGACTTAATGAACGACTCTCGTAAGAGTGAGTTTTAGATATTATTGTGAATTCGATTTCAAAAAAATCTTTATAAAATAATAGAAATGATTGCCCGATTTATAACTTTGTATCAGATTAAGAAGATTGAAGCTCGATGAGTTTTCTTGTATATGTGTTAACTGTCTACTCTTATAAAATAGAATTTTTGATTCTATATATCGGTATATTTCCATTTTTTCATAGAACTGTGTGGAAGGAACGCAATTTAAGGTCTGAATAGAGAATTGCGATTCTTCAGGAACTATGTGTGTCGAGAAATTTGGAAAATGAAAAACGTAAGCATGGTATTATAACTGTTACCGATAAAAAAAATAAAATAAATAATTAAAAATGATTGCGACATTTTATCTAAGAACCATGCTAAAAGAATCCGAAGACAAAGCCAGTAGAAGTCACTTAAGCAAATATGTGCGGGCTTTAATTGAAAAAGTAACCTCAAACATTAAAAGGTAATGGTCTGCGGATATTAAAACTGTGATCGTATTACAAGACAAGGCAAAACCCCACTGCTCTGTAGATAATGCTGTAGTAATATAGTAACAGCATAGTAACCCACTGCTCCGTAGATAATGCTGTAGTAATATAGTTACAGCATTGTAACTCACTGCTCTGTAGATAACTAAAGATGGACGGAATATCCAATTGTGTTGTCAACTTTCATCCGCTCTGACTTTAGCATCTTGGATTTAGGCTTCTTTAATGCATTAGAACATCTAGTTGTGCCAACCAACATAGACCAATTTATTCAAGTTAATACTTCATTTATTGCATAAAACATCGAACCATTAAATGACGCTTTTTAAACATTGCTGATTGGTGAGAAAAATAATTATAAGCAGCTGCCACACATGGAAAAGCAGTGCTTCTATCTCAAAACATACTCCCGGAATTCATTACTTTAACTAGAAAATCCATTAATGAGGCTTAAAAAGTAATAAATAATTTTAAAAATTAAATAACGCGCATATATATATTTATATATATATAAACTGCTGTTTGTAGAAAATGCAACACCATGAAGGAATCATCAGAATCAAATGAAATTCGCAGCAAATGTCAATTATAGGATATTATGCAAATTAATAAAGTTTCAGAGCCATCGCGCGTGCGCGGCGCGCGCAGCGCCCTCTGAATTGATGCTGAAAGCGTATAAATAAAGTGCTGTAGCGGGACGTTGAAAAAAGTCTATGATTATTTGTTAGTGGCAAACGTTTAGTGAGACCTGAGTATGCCTCCACGACGGAAGAATAAGAAATTCAAGCAACTTACGGAGTTTGAACGAGGGAGGATAATCGGCCTTCGAGAAGGAGGATTTTCCTATCGCGCAATAGCAGCTCGTATGCAGCGGAACAGTTCCACAGTGATGCGAGTTTGGAAGCAGTGGACCGACGAGCACCGAACAACTCGAAAAACAGGCACTGGACGACAGAAGGTGACGTCAGAGCGCGATGATCGACACCTGCTCCGCATGGCGGTGAATGATCGCACAGCTTCCTCCAGGCAGCTGGCAGCACGTTGGTCTACTGCTACAGGTGTACAATTGTCGGCTTCGTCAATTCGTCGTCGTCTGCTGCGCCGTGGATTGCGTGCAAGGGTGCCTTTATACAGGATTCCCCTCACGGCGAATCATCGACGGCTGCGTCGGCAGTGGGCTCTTGAGCACAGAGACAGGCGAGCTGATTGGCACCAAGTTGTCTTTTCAGATGAATCACGCTTCAATTTGTGGACCCATGATGGCCGTGTTCGTGTTAGACGTTATGCCGGTCAACGCTGCCTTCCTGAGGGTATTATTGAACGACATAGTGGTCGAACACCCGGAGTTATGGTCTGGGGTGCGATTTCGTATCATGGACGATCCAATTTGATACGAATTGAGGGTAATCTCAATAGCAACAGGTACGTCCGTGAAGTGCTACAGCCCGAAGTCGTTCCTTTCCTTCAAGGCGTCCCTGGAGCTATCTTTCAGCAGGATAATGCACGCCCACATGTTGCGCGGACTGTTCGAGACTTCTGTTCAGCACAACGCATGCAACTTCTTCCTTGGCCTGCTTATTCACCGGATATGTCGCCTATTGAGCACGTGTGGGATATGGTTGGTCGGCGTCTCGCTCGTGATCCGCGTCCTGCAGTTTCCAAAGACGAACTTTGGTTTTGCGCCACAGCGATAGCTAGGAATTCTCTACCCTCAAGCAGATATTCAACATCTGTTTGACTCCATGCTGTCGTATAGCAGCACTTATTGCAGCGCATGGTGGCTACCAACCATGATTTCGGACGCTTAATTTGTTTTTGTTTTGAAAATTTCATCATTTATTTGTATCAGTACAAGTCGTTTCATTAAATTTCATTTGATTCTGATGATTCTTTCATGGTATTTTCTACAAACACGATGTATATATATATGTATATATATATATATATATATATATATAATAATATATATATATATATATATATATATATATAATATTAGTATTATTAAATGACATTGATGTGTGTGTGTGTGTGTGTGATCTGAAAAGTTACCGACTAGACTTTTCTTTAAAAACAATTTCTAAATAGTCTCCTTGTACGTCTACACAAAGTTTCCTAGTAATGGTTTTTCCTGTTTGAATATAAGCGATTAAGAAAATTCCGTGACTATCCCAAAAATAGTCACCATCACTTTCCCAGTCGAAAAAACAGTTTTTGCTTTTTTGGAGCCTATTCCTCCTTTGCAGTCCATTGCTTTGATTGTATTTTTTAGTTTTGGACGTATAATGGTGTATCAAAGTTTCATTTACAGTAATTAATCGGCTACAAAACTCTGATTTATTGCGATAACAGAGCGTTGGAAGTGTTCATTCGAATACCTTTATGATCTAACAAGTTTAGTCTAACGCTGCGGCACCTAAAACGCGAACAGCTTTCTCATGCCTAAATCTTGATTCAAATTATGACAAACACGTTCTTTAGACATATTCATAGCCTATGCAATCTCTCTCACAATTCGACGGTCGTATAGCACCATTTGATGAACTTTAGCGATGTTATCGTCACTGATTGCAATTTTTGGACGTCACAAACGTTCATCGTTTCCCAAGCTGGTGCAATTACGTTTAAATTCAGCTGCCCAAAATTTCGTGGTGGTAAATGATGGTGCACAGTCTCCATACACAGCGTCCAACTCACGTATGATTTGTGTAGGCGTATTACCTTTCTAAAACAAATATTTAATGACAGCTCGATACTCGATTTTTTTTTTTCATTTTCACAAAAACACTCACATCAACACATTCAAACGATTATCAAAAAGCAACAACTACTCATCCAAAATGGCTGAAAGTTTGGTGAGTACCTGTCAAAAGATGCGCAACCACATTCCCTGGCTTTTATTGACCGAGTGTTGCCCTCTCCACGAAAAGGTTGGAAACCTTTCAGATAACTCTCGGACATGAATATATATATGTATATATAAACTTATTTAATACTTATTATTTCACATGTATCGTTCTTAATAACTTTTATTTACTTCTTGAAAAAAATAATAGAGAAAGAGGAACATTGTGTTCTTGGAAAAATGGAACACAATAGTTTTGATATAAATAATTTATGCAAATGGGACAATCATTTCAATACGGATGGAGTATTAAATTTTCAGAAGAGCTAAACATCCTCCATGTTAAACCTTTGAAAATAAAGATATCGTTTGGACAACTAATTTTGACTCCTGTATTGTCATATGTATAAGCACTCATCCAAGCATTTATTCGCAAAGTTGCAAGCAAGTCTTGAAAAGCATGCAAATCTTGCTCCGAAGACCAAAGGCACAAAAAGACGCAAATAGTCAAAATAAAACCTTAATCGGAATTATAAACTTAGTTTAAATTATGCACCCGGAGATTTTTAAAGATTTCAAAATAAGATCATTATGTGTGTGTGTGTGTATGAATGACTTTCTTTCATACTTTAATTTATTTTCCATGTTGAGTTTTTTATATTTTTCCAACTTTAATCTGATGTATTTCAATATCTTTTCTAAATAGTTACATGAAATTTAAAGTATACATTATTTGTGTTCCTAAAAGTAATTTTTCTTCTTACTTTTTGAAACTATACAATGATTTTGGAATTGCAATTGTTTCAAAAAACATTGATTGAAAAATTGTTAATTTTGACTACAAACGTTTTTGAATATTCTGTTTATTGCATACATTTATTAAAAAAATTTGACGAAAACTTTTAAGATAGGTAGTTTACTTTCGAAAAGCTATTAAAATTGACATCTCAAATGAAGAATTTCTTAAATTAATCAAAAGTTAGTGACATAGCTTATTTAAAAACATCTTTAAATATTAAAATTGAATACGTTGATAAAGAAAATTTCATAATTATCGCTTTGCAATTTTTCTTAGAAATTTTTTTAAAAAAATGTTTTGTTTGAAAACTTTGGAAAAAAAGTAAAGGGAAAAAACGGTGTCCATATTTTTTTAAATCCAAGAATAGTTTTTTTTACTTGTGTGTCTTTTTGTAATCTCACTCATAAGAATAAGCTAAAACGTAAGTATATCTAGTAAAACTAGGATATTGTGAATATACAAGAATAAATTCTATTAAACTATGCAAAAAAAAAAAAAAAAAAAAATAGTGTAAAAGCGTCAAGAAACGAAAATAATTTTAAAATAGTGTAATAAAATGCAATAATTTTTTACAATGATTGCTAACACGATTATAATGTTATTTTGCATAACTCGTAATCTTCAATTCCTTTGTAAAATTACTTAACACTGGTTAATTTCAAACAGTTCGGTCCGAACAACGCATAAGTCTTTCCAGACAACGAAGCATGTAAAACAAAAATAAAAAAAAAAACAAGAACAATAAACTATTGAACCTCTTAACTTTCACGTGATAGTGCCATGAATAACGTCTGTGAGCGTGCCCTTTTCATTTTATTCTTATTATTTAAAACACGTGCAGCTGACAGAATAAAAAACTTGCCGCATGTTTTTTTCAAGGTTGCTACACCGAGAGCATGTCTCATTCAGTTACGTGACAAAACAAATCAAAATGGGAAACGTGTCTGCAAGATCGCAATGTGTTGATTCTTGCTGCAGGTGAATTTAACACTAGAAAGTTCCTTTAATAACTGCTATATCGTTTTGACCAATATATATGACAGTACAATTTTCCTTTCAGTTAAACCTAGTAGTGGCAGCAATAAAGCAGGGGAAACCCTTATTTTGGTATTTTAAAATTTTTAAATTTGACTTTACAAAGAATTACTTTTTTTTAACCCTTTGCTTAGTTAAACGGTACGCCGAACGGGTGCTGTTTTCGTGCCTTTATTAGTTTTCCCATGCACCATACGGTTAATCTTTCTCTATTGTTTTTACTGCTTTGTGATCGTATCTTTTCTATTTTTACTATCGATTTAGTGGTACAGGTTTAGTAAATAAAATTGTTGCAATTGCAATGGAAAAGAATTGTAAATTTATCACATTTTTTAAATGCAACACAGTAAAACTCAATTTCCTTTGCTACGCGTTTATGTAAGATGAAAAAAGACAATTTTCAGGAAAAACTTTATTATTTTCGTAAGACGCGTTCTTAATGCTTAAAATTGTAAGAAATATTAAATTTTATAATATTTTCCAACTTACGAATATAAAATGAGGTAAAATATGTAATAAAAATGTACATTTTTTTAATCGAATTTATGAACTAATTGGGCCAGTTAAGGGTTTAAAAGCAAGAGGAGGTTGTAACTGCCACTCGAAAAATCTAATTGTGGTTACGTTGTCCGGAATTTGGTAGTTACAAAGCTGTTATGAAGCTAATAGAATCAAATAATGAATGTAATGTGAGTTCATTCCCATATGATATTTCAGTATTTGTAAAAGAATATTTACTAGGCTTAGTGACTTATTTTGAGGAATGTTTTTTTTCAAACAACAACAGAGAATGGATAACATTTAACATAAAATCTGAGACAGAATTGACGGACTCCAATGTTGAATCTGTAACTAAACTGTGGTGTGATACATTATTCAAAGCCATATATTTAATAATACTCCTGATAAATTTTTGACTATCGTGTCGTCAACAGCGCCTAATTTTAGAGAAAACGTTGTAAATTTTCTGATACATTTTGCCATGTCCTACAAGCGGCAAGCCGCATTTTTAACATGAGTTTTCCTAAGCAATAAATATAGAAACAGATTAGAATTCAAACCTAACCAGAGAATTTAATTATTGTCTTTTCCTTCAAACGTGAAATTTTTAGCTTCACACTTCTCACTAATAATTTGATCTTATTAAAATTTTCTTTTTGAAATCATTTTTGTGATAATTGGCGAAGATATTCAGTTTTTTTTGTTACATTTTAACTGCATTAAAACAAGGAATGATAGTGAATGAGTGATAGTGTTTAAATGGTGCAAGAGCAAGATGTGGCTATGCTGTGCCAAACAAGTTGAAGCTATGATCTAGACGTGAGAAACAATTGAAGACAAGCGAGCGAATTAAAGAATCGGAGTGAAGACAGATAATTGTGGCGATGCGACGTCAAAAAGCTGGATCTAGATGCGTGAAAGAATTGAAAAAAGGTGTACATTGGTTGATGAGAAGGAGGATCGATGAATTACTTCTATTTAATTGTAATATATTTATAATATTGTTCCTTTGATGAAAGTTATATTGTCCAGTGTGAATCAAATTAAAAAAAAAAACACTTAAACTTACATTACTAAAAATAGCCACAATAAAGTTAGTTTAAACTGTCAGTTGTTATTTCTATGTCCAAATTAGTTCATAAAGCGTCAAAAACTTACTATTTGGATGCTAAATTTTTTAAATTGTGTATTTGTCTATCCCCTTCATACTCCCCCCCTCGTAATTTTTTGTTGTCTTTTACTTTTAATTCCCGATCGCTGCCACTGAATCCTAGCTTTGAGTCTTAAAGAAACTGTGTCACTTGAAATACTAAATAAATTCGAATTAAGTTTTACTGGTTTACCTCAGACGTATGTATATCACAGCTGACAGCCTTGAATAATCTAGTTTCAGTCAATGACATGATGAAATCTGACAAGATTAAAACTAGAGCTTATATTTATATCAGGAGGAAAACAAGATGATAAAAAAATTGCTCAAGGTTAATTCTGCCTCAAATCCTTTCCTTACCTTAAAAGTAGAAATTCTCTTCTTTTTATATGAAAACATTTGTAGGTAATGGTGAAACGCTAAACGAAATATTGCATGGACTAAAATGAGATGAGTTTAAATCCACTATAATTATCCTTATTATTTTTTCATATAAATTTAATTTATCATCTCTCTTTTTATTGAATTTTCTTTTTTACCTTTACTTCCACTTTTAAATACATTGATTTCCTTCTTGGATTTACGCGTGTTGTAGTATATCAAGAGTCCCTGAATTAACAAAATTATTTCAGGGAATTGCCTTTTTCCCCCCTGGTGCACAAGCGCGTTCTGCTCAATCTAAGATTCTTTCTCTACTGACATCATCTGCTGTATGAGCCACACCATTTCGCTAACTTTATTTCGTCATGAATGCTCCAGAATCCTTCAATAAAATCCAATACTCATTACGTATATCTACTATCCTATTTTAATGAATATATATATATATATATATATATATATATATATATATATATATATATCTGTGTGTCACAAACCAAATTTAGAATTAACAAACATACTTAAATTCGTTTTCTCTTTTGGTTATTTTTCTCCTTCGTTTGGATTAATTTTTAAGCCTAGGTTTGTACTTTTTTTTATATTTTGAAGTTAATCTTCTTGATATTTTTGTCATGTATTCTTTCATGTAATTTTCTCTTTCTTAATTGTTGAGCGTGGTATTTTTCTTTTTTCTAGGCTTTTGCAATTAAGAAAAATGTACATTTTTCTTTTTTCTATAATCTAAAAAAATTGTGTGAGTTTTGATGAATTATATTTAGTTTTATTTAATGTTTCTGTAATATTTTAAATTTATGTCAACTATTTTTTAATTATATATACATTTATATGTATGTGTATGTACGTGCGTGAGTTATACATCGATAATAAATGGAATTTTTTTTGCATCTGGTTATTTATTCAACGTCACATATTTATGAGTAATCAAATTTTAACGAAAATTTTTACAAATGAATTTAATTATAAAGTTGCGCTATTCTAATTCAGGGAATGAGAATTATTAAACGAAAAATAAACTGAAATATCTTGAGACCATTGTAAATATTTTTTGAAAAAATCAACACAAAATTCAATATTAAAAACAATAAAATTAATGCTTATTTAAGTTATTATTCTCTTGAATACCTGACATCATTGTTTATGCGCTTGTAACGATGCTAGATATATTCTTTATACAGCATTTATATTCGTTTTTGTGAAGTTCTTATTTGAATTCAGATAATGATACGATACGCAATTGCTTTCTCCCCACCATTAATTGATCATTAGAAGTGCATTTTTTTAGTTCTGACATTTGAATATTGATACCAAAAGTATTTATGTTTGTCTAAGAATAATGCACAATATAAATCAGCGCTTCTTAAACTGTGTAGGGCGACCCTGAATGACGTCTCAAGGTGAAATGTTGGGCTCGCGAAAGCATGAATAAATACATGAATTTAAAAAAGCATTAGTAGCAATCTGTGCGTTATCTTTAATTTAATATATTGCATATTCTATGCCCCTCAATCATAGAAACGTAATACTAGCTGAGCTATAAATCATATTTACAAGTTGGAAAAAAAGTACTACAAAGTGCATTGTAATAGTGATGTCGTATTGCAATTTCAACATATTTCTGAATCAGAATATGACCGCTAACGCATAACACGTAACGTCCTGCTCCAGATAAGCGATTGTTTGATTTGGTTTTATTAACGTCGCATTAGAAGCTACGCGAGGGCTATTGGCGACGGACCTCGTAATTTTGAACTATGGTCAAGTGAAGAGGGTGACTTCTGAGCTGGCACCCCTTGCCTTCTAACTTCCACACCACGCCAACAAGAGGATATGGACCCCGACAAATTTAACGGGCATCAGCCCGGGTACACGGCGGGTCTTTACTGGCATCAAGACTCGAACCTGTGACTCGACGAAAACCGCCAGCCACGAGTCTGCGACCCTCCAGACAGACGAATAAGTCTCGGCGCTTATGCGACCAGTGTGAAAAAAACTTTTCTGTTAAAAAAAAAAAAAAAAAATTTTTTTTTTTTTTTTTTTTCATTTTCGTGAGTAAAGAATAATTTTATATTGTTCTTTATTGCTTTATTCGACTAAGTTTGGTATTAAATTCAGCAAGTATTACACGTTAATTTATATATTATTTATATTTTAAGATTAAATTACTTTTTACCCATGAATATGTGGTTGAACTTGAGTAATTTTTTTCAAAAAAAAAAAAAAAAAAAATTATTAAAATGTTAAATAAAATTTTAATTTATTTATTAGCTTTCAAATTAAATAACGAATTAAATTTTTCTTTTTCATTCGCGCTTACGGTGAGAAGAGAAGAGGTCGTTCGAAATTTTTAAACTTTGGAGTAGTGACGCAAGACTTAAAAGTTTAAGAACCACTGATATAAATGAATATGAATAAATATAGAAAAAATAACCATATAAAATATATTTAATGTTGGAATGACATTGTAATAATTCATACAAATAATAATTATACACACAAATGAATGTATTGATAATTTTTGGATAACAGTTTCAAGTTTCAAATTCTGAAACTAGTTTTTTTATCTAACAGATAATTTAGAGAAGAAATATAAAACATCTATCTCAATAGTTTTATGTTCGTTATATTGTTAATATTTCCTTTCCGTTGCTATGCTTCGTCGGTTTTTGAATTGGATCGGTACACTTCGCTGATTTCGTGCACCTTTTAATCTCTTATATTTACTAAGTATCATCTCATTATTTTCAGGTTAGAGCACAAACAATATCGAGAACATTCTAATGATTGATGATTTTACTCTGTTACAGTTAATGTTATTCTTAAGGTTACATTGCAGATATTAGTTAATGATACTTTACGAGGTGGATTTCGAAAGATTTAATTTTTACTAACAAGGAGAATGTTTTCTGAGTGTATGATTAACCACTTAGACCCGAGTTGGCTCAAATTGTTTGTTTCGACCCTAGATTAACGTTATAAGGGGCGAATTTTTCAATGCGGCGATTGCAGATATATTTTCAGGCCAAAAGTTCGAAAATTTTTAGATTTCGTTGCCCATTTTCAATAACACCATAGATCGGTGGTCCCTAAACTATTTTGGCCATGAAACCCCAAAATTTGTTGCCAATGATCGCGGAACCCTGAATATTTTTTTGTAATTAACGACTTTTCAAAATTAATATCTGATATTAAATGAAACAAGTATTGTTTTGGTATTTCAGATTTTATTGAATTAAGCAAAACTCAAAAAAAAAAAAAAATTCACCATAGAAATAATTAATAATAATACAAATATTTTTTTATACATTACTTCTATTATTATTTTTTCTTTTCCATTTAATCGTTGTCTTTTAAGAATATTCAATGCAGAAAAGTCAGTGATTATGATGAAAACAAATAAAAATGTGCTTTGTATGAATCAACCGGTTGTGTTGTTATAACAAGCCAAGGGACATAGAGTCTATGTCCCTTGGCTAGACAATCGTCTAGCCATCTCGGATAGACAATCGCCAAAGCAGTATCCCGGAAAAGAAGTTTAGAATCTGCCACTATGGCCATCTATTGGTAGGATCGAAAGTTTGATATCGGTTAAACATCCATACACCGGTATATTGCACACAAAAAATTACATAAATTTTGGGGTTCGATTGTAAATTTTCCGAGGAAAATGTGTGAATATATTAAACACCATTCTTATTTTTTTAATCAAATAAAATTTGTCCCGCGGAACCCTTAAATTTTTTTTGTGGAACCCGAACCACTGCCATAGGCATATGAGCGCAATGGCTTACTTTCAGTTAGCGGCGACGTGTTTCGTAGGATGATGCGTCTACGTTTCTGATGTGAGTTCAGTTCCTTTTTAGACCATTCTTTGAAACGTTAGCGCATTGTCTTTTAAGCTGTGAAACTTACTTTTGATTGTGTTTAATACTTAAATTAAGATTTAACAAGAAAGGAATTTGATTCAAAGTGAGTCCTAAACCACGCCTTACCCGACTGGTTACGCCGTCGCTCAGTTGTCTAGCGCTCTAGATCAGTACACAAGTGTGCTCAGATGTCTAAGGTGTACGTTCAAGGGGGAGGGGGATAAAGAAAAGACTTTAACAAAAATTTTAACTTTTGGTCTGAAAACACACTTGTATAATGCCACATCGAAACATTTGTTTCTTAAAGAGTTAATCTGGAGGTCGAAACGAACAGTTTGATCTATCTTTGTGAGTAAAAGTATTTTTAACTTAAGTAAGGGCTTACTTAAGGCATTTTGAGCAATTATTATACAAAATGAGAAGTTATTTGAACGAATAGGCAATGTATTAAGTATCTAAAGTATGTTTAATTACTTCAAACAGGAAATTCAGTTAATATTTATGAACCATAAGCCTATTGAATGATCGTGGAAGAATTAACGCCTCATTATATTGGAAAAAAGAAAATTATATTAATACTTTTCAAAATAACTGTAATATTAGTCTGATTTTGAGGGGGGGGAAGAACCATTGTGCTATAAAAATGATAAATGAAGTTATAGAAAAATGGCACAGAATCTGAAATAAATGGAAAACAAACACAGGATATAAATATGAAGAATAAAAGATGTAATGCAAATGCAGAATGAAGACAACCGATTGTGCGATTTGGCTTACACTCTCCCTCACGAGGGAAATCCAAATTCATCTGAGAAGTGCCTGAGAACACTACATTAGTTACTTTATGAAGAACTGCCAAGTGATAATATCAGAGAGAGCTTTCTCTCAGCTAAAGTTTTTCTTGGATGAATCTTTTGGAGGTAGGAGTATCTATCTTAATGCTTAGAAAAACCAAAACATATAAAAATTACGCCTTTTGATAAGTGGATTTTTCTGCTATGGTAGCTAGTTTCAGAAGTTATGCCTTGCTGATGTAATAAAAAATGCAAAACAAACTACACGAAATTCAACAAGTAAATTATTGCATAAATATGTGAGATAGTTTATACTGAAAAGCAAGACAGATAATATGCCTGATAATACGAGAAATGATTCGGGAAATTAGATAGTTCGCTTAACTAGTATCGCATCAGATAGTATTCTTATCATTTGACCTTGCCTTCAAATTACGAAACATGTCTCCTTTAATGCATTATGAGATTCTAATATACCATATTAATTCAAACGAATCCATTCCCTAATTTGAAAATGACTTTTCTGAATAACACTGATTTAACTCAATATATTTTTCATGTGATTTCAAATATATGTATATATTTCTTTGAATTTTTGTAAGTAACTTTTATACTTTGATTTGTTGATAATTTTTAGAATTATAGATTTTATTTTTGTAGATTTTATCGCTGAACTTTTTTGCATCTTTTAATCATTGAACTCTTTTGTAATTTGGATTTCCCAATTCAGCCTACCAAGTCGCAAAGGGGGAAGGTTGGTACCATTAAATTAGTTTAACCCCGCTTATTCGGTCCTCAGCCCGAAATTGCTTTTTGACTTGTTGGGTTCCATATTTATTTTTTATTCTTTCATTAATTTTCAGTATATATATATATATATATATATATATATATATATATATATATATATTAGTTCCGATCGAATATGTGTTGCTAACCCTATATCCAATCTAGCCAATGAGCTAGATCAAATCCATGCCCCCAAAACTCTTAAAAAATCAAAGACAAGAAGAGTATGCTGGTGAAGTCTTCTCTGGAAAGCTGTAGACAGAAAAGAAGATGTGAGGGAAGGACTGTTTAGAATTACAATTTCTACAGGAGGGTAAGATCTATTTCTCCTGGTCAAATTTGAGGCATCTCAAGTGACCACTTAGAAATCATGATATTGCAGTCTGCTGGGCCCGATTAACCTCAAAATTAATGGCTCCTCCGGCCACTTGCCGCAATACCTGTCATTTGACGGAGAAGAGAACCAAGAAAGGTGGATATTAGATTTAGTTCTCGAGCAAGTCTCTAGAAAAATGAAGGTGATAGAAGTCAAAGCTATCGAAATGCCCTGCTTGGCTAGAGTATCAGCCACTTCGTAGCTGCTGATGCCAATATGAGAGGGGATCCACTGAAAACGTACCTCATGGCAGAATGAAAGTTCTTGAAGTAGTAACAGTACAAAAATCGATGCTCTATCACCGATGCGAAACCAGTTCTGCAAGTGTTGGATAGAGTTGCGATTGTTGGTCAAAATCCAAATATCTTGATAAGCGGAGCAGGTGGTTGCAGCCACAAGACCCTCTTCAATTGCTATTATAGAGCAGTGGTCCCGGTATCTGATTTTAATGATAAAGCTGGTGGTACGCGTTTTTCCAAAGACACCTCTACCACTTAAGTTCTGCTCATTTTTACTGCCGTCCATGAAGATTTGGAGTGCTTTCGAGGAAATACTGCTAAATGTTTCCAAAGCAACTTGACGTAGATAATATGGCACATCAAGTTTTTTTGTTGGTATAGGAGACAAGACCTAAAAAAATGCACTCCAGGTAGTCCTTCTAAAGAGTTATTGCAAGGTGGTTCCAGCCAGGGATGCACAAAATTGGTATTAAAGAAGCCCATTTGGTTTCTCTTTAATCTTTGATTGGCTGTCCAATTTTGAAGAAAAGAAGAATTACGGTTATATATATATATATATATATATGCGTGTGTGAGTGTGCGGGCGTGTGTGTGTATGTACATCTCAGCAATGTCATTATTGATGTTGATATTCAGCAAAATATGGCAGTCGTTATTTACATTCAATGAATGTTTGATTTTATTGAATGATTCTGGAGCATTTTATGAATCTATAATTTCAAGCCATAACGAAATAAAACCCACGATGTTGCGTGACTCACGCAACAAGTGTAAGAAAAGAAAAGAAATTGAGCAGAGTGCTTATACACAAGGAGGAAAAAGCGAGTTCCCTGAAATAATTTTATTAATTCAGCAATTAAATGGGGATCAGGATAGATTATAACGCAGAAAATCCAAAGAGGAAATCATTTTATTTAAAAGTGAAAGAAAAGATTTCGCATTAAGTAATTGAACGAAAATAAAGAGATTGATGATAAACTGAAATCATCATCACAATTTCCCGATTCCGCCTGACTCGTACAAAAACTTGGAAAGAGTTATTGACAACCAGCGAAGATTGAAATTCTGTTTGCAGGTTTATTTTAAAAATTTCAACAAATCACTTTAACTATTAGTTACTGCATGGAGTAATTAAAAAAAACCCAATTTTATGTTTATACTCTAAACATTCAAATACTTTCAAATAATATGGTAATAATAACATGAAACAACGTAGGCATCATCATGGCTTACTTAAACTTTTTTAGAATAACAAAATTTTGATGGTTTTTTCATGGTTGGTGGTCATGGCATGAATTAGATTTTTCAAAAATATCAATTTAAATAAATATTTCAAATTTAAATGAATGAAGCAAAATTTTCTTTCCAGTAAAAAAAAAAAAAAAAAAAAAACATTATTTTGAAAAGTTTAAATTATAAATTCAAATGAGGATTTTTGATTTCTTTCATTAAACTACTCCGAAATATCTTTTTCTAAACTTTAATTTTCTTCCTACAATTGGAGAAGTATAAAAAGTTCTCGAACGACCCATCTATATTTGTTTTTAACAAACAAAACCTGAATCTTTTTTTGTGTGTGTTTTGATTACTTGTGTTCATGTTAATTCTCAATGGAGAATTTGAAGTAGAATTTTTTACATTCAAAGGCTCATGAAAAAACTTATGGACTTTTTGAGTGTTTTGGGCTCACAGATCTGATATATCCCATTGGCTAGACCGGATTAGGAACAACAACAACATTCAGATATTAGAGAACAATAGGGTTAGAGAATTGTTGCATATTTATTTTTGTTTACTTGTATTCTTTACTGTTTTAAGGCACGTTGAGAAAAATCGTCTAAACAAGTAGTTGATAGGACAGATGTTATTCAGTGGTGCACGGAATATTCTTATTGGTTTTTGTATTTTTTCTTATTTGAAATTTCATGAATAAAAGATGTTTCACATAGGGTAAACAAAATTAGAACTTAAGATTTTGCGATAATATAAATTTCAAAATGTTATGACATGAACTAAATATATCTTATATATATAGTTTACAATATATAATAACCATTATCAAACAACAAAATTAAAAAAAAAAAAAAACTTTCCAATTTTGAGACTTAATTCAGAATCACGAATACCTCTACAATGCTAAATAATACAAAATTTAAGCAATTAAAATTTTGTGGCTGTTCCTCAATATTGAACACAAGAGCTGGAATGCAAATGCATTTTTCCCTCAAAGAATCAGTGAGTGGATGTTAATTTGTAGAGCTTTCTATTAAACAAATTTTTCTTTTGAAGAGCAGAAGCGAAAATGTACTTAATCTAATTTTGAAGCAGAGATATTTGATTTTTTTTTCTTTTTTAGTGCAATTTTTATTCCAGTATGTTTGTTTTCGCCTTATTAATGTCGCACGAGAAGCAACACTATGGCTATTGGTGATAGACCTCGGAATTTTGAGCCTCGGTCAAGTGACGAGGACGACATCTGAGCTGGCTCCCCCTCCTTCTCTCCTAACTTCTATACCACGCCAACGGGAGAACTTTGAGCCCCGACAGATTTAACGTGCATCAGCCCTGGCTATACGGCGAGTATTTAATGGTATCAAGGCTCGAACCCGTGACTCGACGAAAACCACCAGCCGCGAGTCCATGGCCATGACCGCTAAGCTATCGTGACCACATTTTATTCCAGTGGGATAGACTCACCGGAACAAAATTCGTCTTTTGAATTGCAATTTTTTCATGAAAAACAACTTCCAAAGAGATGAATGAAATTTCTTATCTTTTTTCCATAGCTCGTTCGTGTTGACATCTTTGAAGTTATAGCTCTAAATGCTATCCGGTTGGCTTGATGAAATTTGGGGTTTCCGCGCCAATCATCCTGGTGGTAACTTACTTTGGGATATCTTGGGATGATATTCGTTATTATGGATGTTGATATTCAGCAAAATAAGGCAATAAGTTATTCATGAACAATGAATGTTTGATATTATCGAATGATTCAGGAGCATTTTATGAATTTATAATTCCAAGCCATGACGAAAACAAAGCTCGCGCGGTTGCAAGATTCACACAGCAAGTGTCAAAGTACAAAAGGGAGTGTTAGATCGAGCATCAGGGAGGAGAAAGGGAACTCCACAAAATAATTTTAATTCAGCAATTGTATTTTTATCATGAGATAAGATTATCTTAATTAATTATGCATGTTTAAAATCTCACGAACGGTTTATTTTAGGGATACATTTCATTAATTTTCTCAGCAGTTATTTCTTGCTGATATAATCAAAAGTACAAAACAAAATTTGCTCCTTTATTTTAAGTTAGTAATAGATTAAAAATAATATTTTCTTTCTGCATTGGTTTGCTCTATATTTTCTGAAATTTTAGTTAACAGATTTCAGAAAATCGGTTAAAAGCGTTAAATATTTTTAAAACATCTATCATTTATTTCATATATATATATATATATATATATATATATATATATATATATATATATATATATATATGCGTGTGTGTGTGTGTGTGTGTGTATAATCTTTTCAAAACAATATTCACATCAGTTGATTTGGTTATGGAGAATTTTTATCAAATTTATTTAATCCTTTTAAAACAATATTAGGAGATTTGAAATGTAACAAAAGAACTCCATTCTACGAAAAACAATAGTTAACAACAGAAATGCGTAAAGATTTATCACCACCTAAGGGGCTATTGTTTTAGTTTGATCAATTTTGGTGTACCAGATCACTTTTCCTTTTTTTATCATTTGCTTCAGTTTTAATTACATTTAGCTATAATATATTCAATTAAATAATTTTTCATTTACTTTAATTTTAATTATATTTAGCTTCAATATGCTCAATTTAATAATTTATTATTTGATTTAGTGTTAATATATATGAATAGAACACTATATTCTGTTTCATAAATATATCATTTGCTTTTGATTCTAATATTTAATTTCGTAATTTGATTTTTATCGCAAAATTGTTTGTATTATTCTTTTTGCTGTCAAAAATTGGCAATGTTTTTATTCTAGTATAGGGAGCATATTTTCTAACAAATAAAACACTCCATCGCTAAGTTCTGATGTCGATGGAATAAGGAATGCTGTGATATGCATGGAAATAGTCATTTATTTTGGAATTTTTAGATAAACTTTCGAGATAGAGTTATGTTTTACAGTAATAGGATATTACCAGATTATATTAAGTTTTTTAGAATCCAACAGTAATAATTGAGACCACAAGATCAAGGATTTTTGAAATATGCTATCTCTGAAACGGCATAAAATTTTTGTACGAGCTTTTTGTTTTCCGAAATCACCAATTGTTTCGAAAAAAATTGTTTTGTTGATAATCAGACATAAGTATTTTTACGAGAAGATAATTGAGGCTGAATAATTTATCTTTTCAGGGCTAAAACTTCATATCTAAAGGCATAAAATCAATTTAAACATTCTCGATATTTCTACAAGTGTTTTTCACAATAATTTCTATTATTGTTCCAGGGAGGGAATAAGGAATATCGCCATAAAAATTCAAGTCATTGTACCTCTACTCAATTTTGATGACAATGCATCGAGATATAAATTTCAAATATGATTTCAAATAAACTATACATCTATTAGCAAAATAAAGAGAAAAAAAAATTCTTATAAAATACTGGTTTCCATTTTTTTTATCATATTTTGCAATATTTTTTGATAAAATATATTTTACATTATCAAATCAATACCTTTCCTTTTACTTTCCCACTCACTTTCGCCATTCTTCTCAGCTTCTCTTCAAATTTTCTTGCATGCTTAGTTAGCGTTCTTACGTTTTTGGAATTTTCTCCTCATATTATAATCTTAATTCAGTCTTTGCGTTGCAAGTGACATTAATAACTTTTATCCTGTATATATTGAATGAAACAATGACGTAGCATAAACAAAACTTTATTTTGCAATTTTTTTTTATATTTAACTTTTATTTCGAAATACAGTTTATAAATAATATTGAAGTAAAAAATTACACTTAAATTTTGTAACATTTTAAAATTATTACTGTAGCAACCAGTTTATTCTCTCGATTTTTTAAAAATATTTTCTCGTTTAAGTAATTAATTGAGATGTTTAAGCATTCGATTTTATTAGTACAATAAAAAAAATATTTATTTCATGTGAAAATTGAATTCAAAATTTGAACAGTATATTCTTTAGAATACTAATGTAATATTCAGACCTCCAAACGCCGGGGCGCCCCCCTTTTTTTTAAAAAAAAAAAAAAAAAATGGTTTGAACCTCGGAGTACACTTTTAATTTTTTGAAAGTGTTTAATGAGCATTAATTAGCACCATTTTGGCAGCATTCGACGGATCTCATTGTTATCAACCTCAATTAAATAAAGATGATGACATGCAAGTTGGTATCTTAGTATCTACCTTTCGAAACATCCACACAAGCTATGTAAAAACTGTGGGATTAATTTTAATTTAATGAGTGGCTGACCCCATTATTTAGCGCAATAGATTTTAGGATATGAACCCACAAATCCTTTCGAACAGACCGGCCACGAATTTCGATACTTTGATCCTAGGACTACCACGGTGTCCTTTTTTCTTGTTTTATTTTTAATTGACTTTATTCAGCTACCCATTTATACCCGACGAAAGGCTTGCTAAATGCAGTCCAAATACACCTCATAATTTTGAGCCATGGTCAGATGACGAGGTCGACCTCTAAGATGGCCCCCACTCTCTAAATCGCCTCTATATCAACGTGAGGATTTTGAGCTGAGACAGGTTTAACCCCATATAGCATTTCCTCTATACGAAGGGTCTTGAATGGGAATAAGGCTCGAAATCACGGCTCGACTAAAGTATCGCAAGCCATGAGTTCGATGCCCAGTCGACTACAACGGCTACTTCACACATTCGTTTGTTGAAAGAATATCATCCTTCATAAAAAAAAAAAAAATTAGGGATAGTGGCCTTTGTTGCCCTTCGGCCCTCATAAAAAAAGTATTACAAAAAACTCAACTTTTGTTGACATTTTGTAAAACATTTTGTAAAATTACATGTAAATGCAATATATCAATGTTCAACAGCTGATTTATAATTGTAATTATAATTAACAGAACAAGAAATTCAACTGATATCCGTAAATAGTTTTCTGAAATCCATGTGAAGCGTAAAATATCTAGAATTGTAAATATTAAAAAGCTGCTTCAACTAAAATATTATTTGTATCTAAACATATAATTATATTATTTTAAATAAAAATCGAAAGAAGTTGTAATGTTTTGATTCATTCTATCTTATTTTTAACTAATCTTCAGACCAATTCCATGCTTCGATTCACAAATCTGATTTTCTACATTTCACAAAATGCGTATCAAACTATGAGTGAATTCTGGTATTTACGCACTGTTAGGTACCTGAAGCCAAAATTGATTAAACTCACTAAATTTGGTCACATGATTTGCCATTTAGTGAGATTCTTTTCGGAGTAAAAAAAGTGCCAACTAACCTAAAGAAAAATACGCTGAACTAAATGATCTCAGTATTATTTTTAAAATGTCCTAGTATTATTCTTAATTTCCCCTGTACAGTTGCTTATATATGTTCGTTTTTTGATGTTCTGAAGTTTTCCCCCCACAGTTTTAAAAGAGATTACGATTTACTTTTTTCTTTAAAATAACAAAAACTAGTAGCCGATGCAACGCCACTTTTTTTTTCTTTTTTGGCGATGAGGCTTTTCATGCTAAATTTCGTGTATGACGATTGCATTGTTAAGTCTAATAGGCAGCGTATATTAAGTTTTCGAAGAAAAAAATAACAAAAATTTGCCCCCGATCGCGGGCTGAATCTTGACCAAAAACTAATTATTAGAAACTAGGCACGATATATTTATATATTTTATACTTTGCATAACTTATGTATAAAATGATTAAAAATCTTCTCGCTATAATAATGCTGATACAAATCAAGAGTACTTTTTTGAATTGAAATGTTTGCACAGTTTTCGTTAACATTTCCACAGTACATTAGGTTACTTCTAATTGCGAGGGAGTATCATAAAATGTTAAATATTACTGAGAAATAATCGAGATTTATGGATAAAATTTACTGTGCATATTAATGTAATGATGCAAATTACAGCTAAGTGTTGATTTATTTAATTTCAGTGAGCCGTGAATGGAAATAATCCTCAGTATCAAGAAGACAGAGTTATTAAATTTCTTCATTTGAAAGGTTACAGTGCCCGGGAAATTCACGATAAAATTATAACTATTTATAGATATGGTAGCCCGTCATATGACACTTGTGAGGTGAAAAAGGAATTTTCAAATTGGCCACTAGTTTAGTCATAGATGATTCAACTAGTGGAAGATCATAACTCATTGATGATGATGCCACAGGGAAGAAACTGGAGGACTTTATCCAATCAGACCGAAGAGCAATCAAACAAATGATCACGAATGAAAGGGATTTTAGTTACGGCAGTGAGTGGAAAATTATTCACTAAGAACTGCACATGTCAAAGGTGTTAGTTACCAAGCTGAATTCCACAGTTATTAACTCCTTTTCGGAAGCAAACACGGATCGTTCTGTCAAGGGAGATGTAGAATCTTTTGAAGCAAGACGGAGAAGAGTTTTTTTGATTCCTGATAACTATGGATGAGTCTTGGATTTATCAATATGACAGAGCAGCATGGAGTGAAATCACAACGACTCACCTTCCATTGAGGCGGTTGAAGAGCACAAATGTACATAGAACGTCCTTCTTTCTGTTTTTTGGGTCTACAGTGGAGTCAACAGATTCCTCTGAGAAGACTCAGACCATCACTGGTGCCCATTACTGCACACTGCTGAACAAGTATATTTTTGCACACTGAGCTGCTTGCGTGATCAAGAAATGACGCGGGATGATCAATAAAGGTTTCTGTCACCTTTCCGACAAAGCACCTGCTCACTCAAATCGATAATCGTTTTGTAATAATTAAAAAACTTTGTATCTCTATGTATACTACTATAATACATATTCAAAGTAGTATCTTTTTACTTCGATGAATATAATAAAATAATTAATAAATTTTGGTAAGCAATTTTTTTGATAAATGCATAACACATTATATAAGCTATCAGATTATCTTTATGTTTCAGATTTTCTCCGTTGAAGAATGTTTTTCCAGTTCTAACGAATTTTTCCGAGGTACGATTAAGTTAAGTTACTTGATTACGATCTGAACCAATTGTTTGATGGGGAGAATGCTACAAAAGCATCAATTATTTTAATGTCTGTAAATATCTTAAATAAAAGGTTTGTAAATAGATGTTTTCTAATACGAACATGTTGAAAGAAATGAGAAAAAAGAAAACAAATTAAAACAAAAAATTTAAATTAAAAAAAAATGTGTTATATAAAATTTTTACATCCGAAATAAACATTTTCTGATACTGAATTTCATATCTATATGTATAAGGCTGACTCTGTAAAGGGATTGAATTGGGAGTTTTAATGTATTCAAATTACTAGCAACGATAATGAAAATCAAAATGACAATATTGTGGATTTCATTAACATTTCTCGTCTATGTTAATCTTAAAATTGCATGAATATTCTACCAAATCAATTGTTTCGACTTCATAAAAGACTATACTAAAAACAAAATATTAAATTAAGCTAAAAGACTTATTAAAAAAACTAAAATGAAGTTTGACGAGACGTCCCAAAACCAACATTTATTATTATACCAGGAAGGTACTCAACGGTTTTTGTTTCAAAGTGGAGAGAAAGTGCTAACTATTGCGACTGCTCAATTGTTGCAAACGCTGTGATTAAAAATTCTAGACGAAACGCCGTGCTTGCAAGTAATGTGCACCTCGTAGCAAACGCGGGCGAAAGAGATTTTATTCGCCAACAAAGAGTGTCAACAATTAGGTGTCATGTCTTCAGAGTTTTTTTTTTTTATTATTATTAATTCATGGCATCCATACTTGTGCGCATTAACTGTAGCGTAATGTAAATATTAAGCAAAGTTTTGTTTCTGTATTTTGGCAATTTTTAGTTTGGATTCTATGAAATAAACGTTTTTGATTCTTAAAATGGCTAGATATTTTATCGTTTTTAGAATCCAGAATTATTTTTAATGTTATAATTTTTAGAGCTATTTTGCCTTATTCAATTGCAGTTCCAGATACGCTGCTAGTGTAATAGAGTTATCCCTTTGCAAAAAGGATAACGTAAATTAGGAGCGGCGCCAAAAATACGCCGAGGCAAAAAGAGGAATTTACAACTATGAACAGACTTCTTCTTGTTACAGCATTATGATTCTTAAAAAAAAATTAGGAGCAATATAAAAATAGTAATGCCAATATGTTATCTTAATAAATTTCAGACGCAAGTTGTTGAGTTATGAATTAATTTTTTTTTTTTTTTTACAAAAATTCCGTTTATCAGAAAATTTATTTTTGAAATCTAAGGCTACTATTATGAAGCATATATATTGCCAGAATTAAATGTTTGTAATTTATTTTCCACTAATCGCAATTTGAAAATAAAGTCTGTTTTAGAAAGATAAAATTACAAAAAATATAACTAAATGTTTCTCTATTAGTCGGATATCCTACATTTCTTGAATACAACAACTTTGTGTGTATATACTCGAGCTACTATTATTTCTACGAAATGTTCCGAACACAGGCTGAACTCGTTAATACTTGGTAGTAGTAGTCAATGGTTTCTTAATCGTCGGTTAAGTGAACCGTGAGTTACAATATTGAGTGATAATATTTTTTCCAACACCGATATCAGTTTTCTGCGTAACGAACGTGTGCGTTAAATTATAATGTAATTAGATAATTATGAGGATTAAATTTATTACGAACATGAGAAGAAGCTTCCCTGCTGCGGCTATCTTATGAAAGAAAAGACACATTTACGGAAATATCATTTAACCAAAAGAAGGTTAAGCAACTGCCCTTCAGCCTTGGCAACGGATTTGGTTGCCTATTTTGGCGGCTTGACGAGAAACTTGGCCACAAAGTGAGAGTATCCGAATGTGCTGGAACCTAAACGAAATATCGATTGGAAAGAAAGCTACTGACTTTTCGTGAATTATCCGTGTGACGTCACGCCAGGCTAAGACAGGTATAAATATGCCATGAGCTTGTCAATCAGTCTGTCTTTGGAGTCTCAATTGCGGAGTTCGAACAGTAAATTGACTCGAAACTGTCGACGTTTGGAAGGGAAGCGTGCCGGGTGAATTTGTGAAGAGGCTGTATGTATCTGCCTGGAGCCTGTCCTGGAAGTGCAGAGTATTACTACGGAGGTTATCCGTGGGGAGAAATAATAAGCTGGTGAGCTGAATGTTGCTGATATAATTGTGACTGTTATTACTTCAGTGTTTTGTTTCTACATCTGCGTCACTAAACTGAGCAAGTACTATGTATTTGTTTGTACTGTTATTACCCAAGCTCTTCTACCTGTGTGTTGTCCTAAAAGTGTACGAAAGCGTTATTTGTTGCCTCCGTGTTGTACTGATTTTTTCGCTCCCATGCATCCAGGAAATTTTCGTAGCAACATGTATTCTATTTTTACACTATGCAAGTTAATTACTTAATGGATGAAAGTTTTTACAGATATTTTTTTTTTCCTTTTAATTTTTTTTGTATGGTAGATCTAATTTGGTGGGCCTTAATCCATGATCCCTGTAACTCGAAATAGCTTAGTAATGCTTTCACTGTTTCTCAGTGACCTTAGAATGTCTGTCTGGAGTCTGTTTTAGAACATCTTCCTCATTTTTTTACACATCTCTTCACCTAAAACATCTTGAACACTATCTTCTGTTCTTGTCCTTACTGTACGGATCATGATCAGTTGTTGACTACACCTCAGAGTGCGAAAGAGATCTGGAAAATAATTCTTACTATAACAATAAATCCAAATTAAACAATTCACTTTTCGAGAAATGGGGATTTATATGAATGAAACAGAATGAAGAAAAGATATTAATGTCCGCTCTGAACAGGAAGTCGTGATATCATCTGAACAAAAGATTAATCTGAATTACATAAAAATACAAATAAAAATTTTGACGTCACATTGTTAGGAAGTGAAATCACAAGAGATTGCTGATAAAGGGAGCCATAGTAAAACCGAGTGGAGCAGATTCTTATGTTACTGAACCTCGGGTTAATGTTGTCTGATCGTACTTAGATTCACTCGAAATTATTAAAGATTTTGCCATCACTTTTGACACTACTTTGAAAACTACTATAACATCTAATCAACTGATTCTCACAGTGATATATTTTTAAAAAAGTAAAACTGTATTATAACAATATCAAACTTTTACGTTTTTACTTTTACTTAAACTTTTACATTTTAACCCTCCCCCCCACACACATTTTACGTTTTTATGATTATAATTATTTATATAAAATAAATTAGCGCAAAGTAAAACTGTGATTTAGAATAGAAAATTTCTGTGTCTGTGAATAAAATAAGAATGATGCTGTTTTGTACGAAAGCATATAATAAATATAATTAAAAAATTAAAATAAAGCTTTAATTTAAATGTAGACTCAAAGGTATAAAGATGTTTTAAGTGTAAAATATATAATTTATGAAAGCTAGAAGCATTTAACTAAGATACCTAGGTAATTACTGAAAAATTAAAAATATCACATAGCTACTTATTATTATATGAGATAGAAAAAAGTATTAACGCCACAAGCTTTTATAAATCATATACTATTCTATTTTTAAAAAATATTTGTATACCTTTCAGTCCATCTTTAAAAAAGTTCTATGCAAAGTTTTGCAAAGAACAGATTTAGTCACCCAATGTGCGTTTTTTTATAATTATTATTAAATTACTCAAATATAAGAATTAAATTAAATGATGAAATATTTAGAAATGGACAATAATAAACTTTTCCGATATTAAAACTAAAGGAAACGATAAATTATTAAATTGAATGTTATATCAGCTACATGTAATTAAAATTGAAGCAAATGATAAAAAATTGAAAAGTGATCTGGTACGTCAAAACGTCCCACCTAAAACAATAGTTCTTTGGGCGGCTAGTAAAAGCTTGATTAATTTTTTTTATTCTTATATTTATTCAATTGTTTTTAGTCTGGAAATTCAAGACTAAAGAACAGTTGCGTGAGCTATATGCGTATGCAGAATTTTAGCTTGTTAGGTTAATATTCGAGGAAAAAGGCAAGGCTAAAAGCTCCCCTATGTTCATTTATGCTTGAACGTTCTATTGTATTTTATTGTCATCGGAGTTATACATGTATACAAAATTTCATTCAGCTTGATCATACGATAGAAAGTGGGTAACACTTCGAGCGCAAATTTTGAGCTGAAAAGATATTTTTTTTACATTCATACATATGAACATAGCAAGTTAAATATAAGCTTGTAAGAAATTGCTTCAGTTCTCAAAAGGAATGTATCTATGAGAATGATGTTTGTTTTTGTAAACCGCTTATATATACCCACCTTTAACAAACAATTTGATTAATTTTCAAATTTTTAAAATAACTTGCATTTAAAGATTATGTTGTGCATTAAGTATCGACTTATTGAGAGGAGCTCCGCTTTACACATTTAAAAGAGTCCTAAATATAGCATCGGAAACATTTCGAAACATTTTCTATTTCAAGAACATGTTCCAGAATATATTCCATGTGCAATGACATTCACAGTTGCTGCTTTATAAAGGAACACCCCTTTGACATTTAAGCAAAACGCTCTCATAAAGATTACTTACCCATCGACGACTTGACCATGCAGTAAAGACAGATACTTCCTTCGCGTTCGTGCTGCTGGGAAACGGATTTTCGAGCAGAAACTTGCGTAACTGGATCATACCTCCCATTTTACAGGCTTCCTCGGTGGGTGGCGGAAAGATTGTGAAACGCTGTAAGCTAAATTTAAACTTTTGTATTGAAACCGAATTATTTTAATGTTACTCATCGATTTTTTAAATTCCTGTTGAATGATATCTTACATGAATGCATAAATTGTTACGTTTCGATTAGTTCGTGATACAAATAATATTCTCTTTGCGTTCTTTAAAAAATGATCAATTTTCCTACTAAAACTGATATAAAAGAGTATTTATTCACTGAGTGGAAGTTTTAAAAAAATATTAAACACCATATTCGCTGTAAATGATCAGAGTGCAAAAAAGTCAATCCTAACATTAAATAATGTGCATACGAATAGTCATTAAAATTTCAATATTAAAAAGTATTAACCTACAGTTATCATTTATTGTTCAGTTATAGTATAGAGATGATTTAGAATGTTTTCTTGTTGTACATAGTGTATTAAAAAATTTTGAGGGCTGATCCCACACAGACTATATAATCTAGAGGATATGCTAACATTCGATATCAAGTATTTAAACTGTCTTCTCATAGTCAATCAGCACTTGGAACGAGTATACAAGCCCGTAAACATCTTCTGGAATGCTTCCACTTCAGCACTATTGAGTTGCGATGTCATCGCCGGTTTAGTCTCCTCTATCGACGTACCCTTCAGTTTTAATTTCAATTTGAGAAACAAAAACAAAAAAATAGTTCAAGGGAAAGGATGATAAATATGATGATTTTGATGAACACAAACTGCCTCTGACTAATATATGTATAAGGATGGACTTGTAAGATGGTGCATTGTTGGGCAAGAGGTACCAATTTTCACTGTCCAACAAATAGGGCCTCACACCCTGTATTCATTTCAAAAGTCGACCTGAAACAACTTTGCGGAATGATACTGTCACAATGGCAATGAAACTAAGTTATACAAGCTCAACATTTTGATTATTTTGGCACTAATTTGAAGGACCTGATCTCTTATCATCTTCAGCAGAGTTTCTTCTAATTTTAAACCTCAAAAACCACTCACAGACTCGGGAACGACTATAACATCGTTATCATATTAGAATTAATACTGTTATGTTTCATTCCCTTATTCAGTCTCGACATAGAAGTGGATGGAGTACGTAATCCAGAATCACAGGATTCTCTTATCCTGGCGATATTTTGGCAGGTAATCCACTTTTCATCGCCAGATAACCTCCGGTCTAAGAAAGGTAGGATTTTGCTCAGAGCTAGTAAAATATATATATGAGGACTCGATTAAGCAAATTTTTCTCCCTTAAGGCTCCCGTCGACACGCCACCACGAATTTCCCTACCTAATGTTAATCCTATGGAGTTACGTACTTAAAGTCTCACATTTAGAATATTTATTTTAACTGCATGGAATAAAGTGCATTTTAAAGAGCATTAAAAAATGAAGGCTTCTGTGGAGTTACTTTTTTCTGATTTTTGTAAGTATTTTTAAATTTTTATTAAATATCTGAAAACTTGCATCCGG
>BMAW01129960.1:976567-1037523 GCA_019974015.1 Nephila pilipes | reverse complement strand
TTCCTTTGATTTTAATTACACTTAGCTTAAATAAAATCAATTTAATAATTTACTGGTTCCTTTAATGTTAATATCAGAAAAGTTTACTATTGTCCATTTCTCGATATTTCATCGTTTACTTTAATTCTAATATTTAATTGAGTAATTTCATAATAATTACAAAAAAAAGAGTGCACTTTGGGTGGCAAAATCTGTTCTTAGCAAAACTTTGTACAGAGAACATTTTATTATATTAAAATTTATTTTTATATAATTAATCAATATACGCATAATTTAGAATATCACTAGCATTGCCGATCTTTTATAAATCAAGTGATACGATTTTGAAAAAAATGAAATAGTAGAAACAGATTTTTTGAAATTAGAAGGCATGAAAAAAGGAGTAAAAAAAAAGTTGTCGAAAGGGAAGAATGACTATTTTTGAAGCAATGAAAAAGTCAGTTTCTTCCTAGTTTGGGATAGCTTTCAAACACTTGAACAAAATGGAAGGGCAATTTAGCCTCACGAGAGACAGAAATCCATTGAGTTGCTTTATGAGGACGAGAGGCCACTCCCTACCGAAAAAGCTCGAAAGAAATTGTGTAAAAGAACGACAGAGATTAAATTACTCTCCTTTTCTTTTGTTTTGAATGGGGGGAAGAATCGAGGTGGGGAGACAGCTCTACGATACTTGTTTTTTTTTTTTTTTTCAGTCTGTCTAGCAAAAATATTTATTACCCTGTGAAGTCATTTTCAAACTTCATGAATGTCAAAACATAAATATAAGAAAATGGAAAATATTAATGCGAAACTGAAAAAATTAAAAGCTTCTAAGAACTTCCTAATTTGAATTCAAGCGAAATAAGGAAAATTAAGAAAAATAAAGCTCGTAATTTCTCTTTTATAAGATAACTATTTATTTCTGCTCCTTATGACCAATATTGTATGAATACTTCGTCCGCACTAAGTAATGCCCCATCTCCCCTTCCAGTAGAGGGAGCTTTCATCGATTCTTACTTTCGGAATGACTCGAAAGGAGCCTTAATTCATGAGTTACCCCTTTGGAATATTTTAGGCCAATTCTAGTAACTACGGAAATTATATAGTATGATAAATATGATTAAATCTGTGAAAAATGTATTATTTTATTCATTTCACATATGGTCAGAACTTTCCCATAGACCTAATATTATACTTTAAGCGGATAAAAAACAGGAAAGAAAAAAATAACATTATGCTCTTTTAAACTTTTTAGTAATCAAAACTTTCTTACTCTTTTTAAAATCCATGGAAATTTAATTTTTCTTTTCATGTGCAAAGTATTTAATATTTTATGTTTAAATTAAATTCATGGGCGAGGTACTGAACAAAGTAATGGTCCAATAGAACTTCCAGTTAAGGAGATAAAGAGTTGAAGGATTTATGAGTTCCTGCAAAAACTTTCAATTTATTAGCCAAGAAAAAGACGATTATCAAAAATTAAATTGAAAAAGATTAAACATTCATTGATACAGATCTTGCGAGCCGAAAGTCACGCGGTGAATTAGAGCTTCACTGTTGCCACACGTTCATTCAATAACTGCAGTAAAAAATGCATCTAATTTAATTATTCATTGTTCCCATATGTTGATTCCATAACTGCAGAAAAATATATTGAATGCAATTATCAACTGTTGTCACCTATTCGTCGATTGTACAAACTTCTCAGAAGTATCAGTGGATTGAAACAGAAGTTGTCTCAGGCAATATAAAGGAAATGAGACATCGAATATGCATTATAAAATGCAACTTACTTCCTTTTGTACACAATATCAAAGTTGAAAGTGTTAAACATTGATAATCGACTTATGTTCACTAGAATAATGCATGTGATGTGTCTAAATCGATTTGAGGGTTTGAATCCCGATTTTACTAAAGACCCATTGTTCAGAATAAGGAGAGCTCCTGTTTGTTTAATGGAACTTAGCCTTAAATTCCTTACATACTATGGCCTCGGTAGCCGATTGGCCATGGTTTTGATCCTTGGTCCGAGTCCTGATGCCACTAAAGACCCGCCATGTAGAATAGCTGATGTACGTTAAACCTGTCGAGGCTCATAGTCCTCACGTTGGCATGGTGTGGAAATTTTAAAAGTGGGATCACAACTCAGGTGTCATTCTCGTCCCTTGGCCAAGGATCAAAATTACGAGATCCAACATCATTAGCCCTCAGATTACTTCTAATTTCTATGTTAACAAACAATCAATCTTTAAGACAAAAATACGCCCTTACGTAAAGTTAATTTTTCTTTCACCAGTTTGATAAGTGCTACATTTAGGCCTAACAAGGCAATCGACATTCACGACGTTTGTCATGAAGAATCTCATCGTTAAAGTAAAATAGCACCAATTCAGGGCATATACTGCTCAAGGAACTGTTTTTGAATAAATCCAAGGAACAACATTTTAAATGAATCGCTTTTGGCTTACCAATCATTCAGTCAATGAATCTTCAAGTGATATGGAGAGGGCATTAGGAAAGTGATTGTGCAAGCTGAAGTTGATTGATAACTAAACAACGTCGCTCTTAACACGAGAACTATTGGCGACGAATCTCGTAATATTGAGTTTCAGTCAAAGTGTGCATGGACGACATCTGAGCTGTCACCATGTCAATGTGAGTACCGTAAGATTCGACAGATTTAACGTGCATCAACTCCGCTACACGATGGTTTTATAGAGCGGAATCAGGACTCAAACCAACAATTTGACGAAAACAAACTAGTTCAGAAATCGTCCTCGTTACTACACCTTGGTTTAAAATTCCAATCTTTTGCCAAAATTATTCAAGTGCGCGCTTAATTATAAAATTCTTAAAGTCTAGTGGATATTGGCGTCTGTGTCATGGAAGTTAATACATGATAATATATAAACAAAGAGAGTAACACAAAGCCAGAAAAATGTTTTATTTAGACAATTCAACAAGCTTATAATTATAAGTTTAACCTGCTAATTTGTTTTTAAAGATTTCTGAAAATTTTATGTAAAGATATTACAACATCCAACTTGTTTATGTGAAGAAAATAGAAAACAAATTAAAAAAAAACAAAACAAAAAGCAGTTCATTTTAAAGAAAATCTCATTAAGTCGGATTAATTGGGACTACAGCCAGTCTAGGATATCGAAAATTCGAGTTAACGGAGAATGGGAAAAAATTAAATAAAATAAAACATACAGAAAATTATCTTTATATTGAACAAATCAAGAAAGAATCATATTTACAGAAGATACAGATGTCCTTGGCGCGTAATGGAACAACACTTAAAAGTTGTTTGATTGAGTTTTCCATTTTTATAATGTAGTACCGCAAGCCACTTGTAACTGGAAAAAAGAGGTGCAACTAAAGATTTGATGACTTTTCACAGAATATTTGTCAAATCTCTCTCCTTTCCTTCATACATTTATAGCTGTTAGAAGATTTCTGCAAAAATAAATAAATAAATTTGAAAATACGTGGATGAAACAAATTTTACTATGGAAATTTGCAGTCGCATTACAAACTTAATAAATTAAAAAAGAAAGAAAGAAAAGAAAAAACAATAGAAAAATTTAAATTGGTTTTGCTAATTTCATTCTAACATGTACTAACGTTTTTTTCTTTTATTAAATCCTCGAAAAATAATTATTCAAAATGAATGTTAATTAGCGTAAAATAAGTTTACTTTTAAGTTCTAGGCTCCACACACACACATAGAAGCAATTACTATGCAGAAGAGAAAACATCTTCTTCAAATTCCTAATGTATTTTGATTTCACAAGCAAAATATTCATAAGAACAAAAATTGTAATTATTGTAATCATAATGTATTTTAATATCGATCTTTTGAGCCTAACACGAAATATTCTTTAGTTTATGCTCACCACTTTTGTTGACACTGTTTTCCCAAAAAATAATATATTAGCACACGTTTAAAAAAGTATACTTCGTGAAAACCAATCCAAGTTAAAAGAATCCGACTTAACGTGGTTTTTTTGCATACTGATTTGTTTACATAATTTAAACTAAGAAATACATTATCCATAGCATCAATCCATAACATCAATACATTATCCATAACATCAACTGTAAACAGTCAAGACAGAGATAGGCGATTTTTAAAGCTCAAAACCAGCATTAGATCACATGTTGCATAATACAAACGGAAGACCGTACGAATGACACGAATACCAAGTACCATGTGGTCCTTCATGATCGAAATCTTGCTGTGCTTGTTGTTGGTTACTTCAATATTCGTCAGTTTAACAACGTTTCGTTTGTTCTTGAACTTGTTTGTTTTTATTCTTGAAACAATAATGATTTGAATGTAATAATATTTTTTTAATAATTTCTAAAATTAATAAAAGAAAACTATTTAAATCTAGAAGGGTAGAGAAATGTTTTCCTTCTGAGAAATCAAATCCATTGAATAAGAATTGGCAATAAATATAAAAATAATTAATGAGAAAATTTGTGCCGAATTTCCATGTAAAACATGAAACATTTAAAACAGTCTACGGGCCATTTTGATTTCGTGAACGTATTAATAATCCTATGGAATTACTACTATTATCCTCAAATCTCTCTCTATACTATTTTATATATTTCAACATTTTTATATATTTTATATATTCTTCATCCGAAAGAACAAAAAATAATGAAGATTTCTGCAGAACTACATTTTCTCCCCAAATCTCAAAAATATTTTTGAATATTTTAGAGAATTGGGGAGAAAATATTTATTTTCAAAAATATTTTTCAAATTTTTTTAAAATAATTTGAATTTTGAATATTTTTCAAAATATTTTTGAATAATTTTTAGACCGAAAAACATAAATAGGAATCATTCAAATGGACATGAGAATATTTTTAAAAATCGGAAGGGAAAAGTAGTTCAGCAGAAACCTTCATTATTTTTTGCTCTTTCGGATGAATTTTTTCCATTCAAATAGATAACATAATAAAGATTTGAGGACGGTAATAGAAACTCCTTAGGATTCACTTTATATTTATGAAATCAAAATGGCTGGTAGATGGGAGTTTTAACAAAATAAAGTATGAATGTTGTAATACTTAATTGTTATTACGCATTAGTTTGTTTTATTTCGAAGTAATTTTTGGGTTTATAATTATATAAAGTAACATTCATTTCGTTACCAATTTGATGGATGCCAATATGATTAATTTCGGAATTATTGGCTCATAATTTTTAAATACCGTATCAGTTTGTATTAAATATAAAAAAAATTGGAGTTAAATATCACAATTTTTCTCATTAAAAATATTGTTTTAGTTAAATTTTTTCGCGTATCAAAGGCTTCCTCCGGTAACTTTGCAATAGTCCTCTGTTTTTGGCACAACTTAATACTTTATTTTATATTTGATAGCTGTTTGAAGTCAAATCAAAATTGGATTGCTGAAGCGTCGAGTTGTCATCGCCTAAGAGACCACAATTCATCACTATGGACTAAAAACCAAGTATAACTCAAAACAATGGATTGCTTCCGGTTAATCTACTCCAAAGTCGACGAAGACTTTTTTCGAATCGAATGGCATGACATTCAAGGACGTTTTAGAAAAGGGAAAACCATCAATGGACAGTACTACTGTGAGTTATCCCATTTTCTATTCCGAACACAAGTGCTTTTTGAATTACCCTAAAACATTGTTCATTAAAGATATATGTAATTACTACATATAACTAAATCGTATTTTTTTTTTAATTCTAACTAGTCCTTGGTAGAAAAAATACCAATTAATTTAGTAAGTTAATATACATATTCATTAAATAAATAAGAGCGATGACACGAACACATAAGGAATGCAAAGAAGAATTTGTATACCAGCATTAAAATAAATACTTATAGCTTAATAAAATTTTATTTACAGTTTACAATAAAACAATAATACTTTATTAATTTTTAACACACTCACACACACACACGCATATATATATATATATATGTGCGTTCGTGCGTGCGTGTGTGGAAATGAAAAGATTTTTTCTACAAAAAAATATTGTCTAGAAAAGCCATATTTGATAGTTTAGCCGACCATAAATGCTTTTTAGATCTCTTCTCTTCGTTTGTTTTTAAAATTATGATTTTTTTTTTTTTTTTTTTTTTTTTTTGAAAAGCATGCATACATTTCAATCTTTACATCTGTACCTATCATAATGCCTTTCGAGCCAAGAAACTTGTTAAAAACGTAATAAATAAACGTAATAAAGCAAATTTTATTTTTGGAAGAAGCATCTACGAAAAAAATTCGCTTACAAATTCTTTAACTGATTTCTTTAAAAAAAAAAATGCTTTTTTATGCTAACGAACACGATGACATTCATGCTTCGAAGCAATCAAGTTTTCAAAAAAGGTATATCAAGTTCTACTTCAACAAAATAAAAATAATTGTTGTACTAAACATCCTTGTGGTTTCTTCTTCAAACTTCGGATTTAAATATGAAACAAATTAAAGGGTAGAATGAAAGGAATGTCACTTTTGAATACCGTTCTACTGACGGATGTGGTAAAACCAGACATTCTATTCAACCTTTAACCAGACATTCGAAGGAACGTTATAACGATATAAACTATTTAACAACTGTTTTAAGACGGAGTTAAAGAATTTTAACATTATATTCGTGGAAATAATTTACATCCTATGCAGTACAGGAAATATAATGGAAAACACATTGGAATTGTATCTCTTGAGATTTTATTTCTCTCAAAATGATGAAATTGCGAGAAAGGATTTTAAAGTTTTAATTAATACTAAGAAATAACCGAGATATCTACATATTAATCGATCCATATGTACATAAATTTATAAATTATTACTATTAAAATGTTGATTTGTTTGGTTGCAGGAAAATGTAGTTTGAAGTAATCCGCAGTATTGTAAAATTTTAATTGGTATTCCGGGGTATCGTAAAGTTTTATTTACTACTAAAAATAATTGAAAGGTAGAAACTTAATTTTTATTTTTATGATTCTTAATATTTGACTACATAGTCAACATCTAGAGTTATGCATTTCTCCCAGGGTTTCTTGACCTTTCGAAGATTGTCACTGTAGAACTTAGCAAATTGAACTGTATCTTCTGCATACTGCGGGTTACTTCAATCTACGGCTTTTTAAAACCAAATAAATCATCATTAATACCTGTAATTTACAACGTTAGGTACATAAAGATCAATTAATATGAAGAATGTAAATTTCTTCGAAAATAATTAAAACTTAACGATATCCCGTCGTATATTCGTTCGTTCAAAAAATTTGTTTGAAAAATTCTCATAGTGCTACCAATTTATCTGATAATTTTAGGTCATAATAAAATGACAAAGATCAACATATGAGATGCCTTATCATTCCCATTTTGTCACAAGGATTTGGATATCGTCTTTCTAATCAATGCAACATATTACATTGTTAACTTACACCTAAATCCTGATTACTATATATAGGTAATGGAAGTGTTTAGGAAGACGCTTGGTAATTAGGACTGCATAAACAGCCTTAAATATCTTTCGACAATTCCTAGTGTTTGACACACCCAAACGTGCATTTTTACAGCCCAAACTCATTCGAACAGTTAATCATGTAGGAAAATCGGTTATTATATGAAAGAATTTTTTGATTAGTAGATAATGAACAAAAAATCAGTGTTTAACTGGTTTTTGCATAGTTTGGAATGCACAAATTTTAAACCTTTATGTTTTTCTAGCATATATTAATTTCGATATCCAGCAATAGGTTTACGTTCGTTGTCATAATTTTTTAGAAAATTTAAGCATTGTCAAAACCAACCGAGCGGGAAATTTCGTCACTTACTGAACAAAAAATTTAATAATGATTTAAATATAATACTTATAAAAGTACGACAAATGTATTCTTACTGCTTTCCAACGTATTCAATTTTCCGATGCCCGAATTTAAAATGAAAAACACTGATGAATAATATCACTTAAATAATCACAATATAGTAAATGTCATTAATAATACTAAATATCTTTTGTTTTGTTATTTTCTATATTCCAGAGATCTAACTGGCAATTAACAGCAGAAAACATGAAATTACTTTTTTTAAAAAGTTGCAGATGCGTGACCTCGGTAGTCTTGTGGTCATAGTCGCAAACTCACTGTCCGATTTGTTTCTGTCGAATCATGGGTTCTTATGCCATTTAAGACGCCCCATGTAGCGGTGCTGATGCATGTAAATCTGTCGAGGCTCAAAATCCTCCCACAATATTACTTCTTGAAGGAACAAAACAGAAAGCTAACTTTGTGGCAGAGCTTTCAAGTATAAAGAAAGATGAAATGAATAATAAAAGGAAAAAGTTTCAAGCACTTCTTACGTAATTTACACTCCGTAGGAATTTTAATAAATTAGTCTAGACTTTTATTCTTCCCACAAAAGCCTTCTGCAAATTAACCTAAGGAAAGAATTCAGATGATAGATGTGAATATTTATCCAGTTATCCTTCTGTTAAATGATTTATGAAAAATCAGAATTGGGCTAACTACATCTTTTGGAATAATGACCACACCCAAGAGCCTCGAGACACATCTACTTCATTTATTCAGAAAGAGTTTAAAAAAAAAAAATCGCTTATAGCATCTCTCTTTCTCTCTTATTAAATTTAAAAATATTTGCTCGAAAAAGATATGAACTTGTTAACTGAAACAAAAAATTTAATTAAATTTGTTTAATGTGTCTGAAAAATTCCAAAATGTTTCACTAAAATTGAAATTTTAGTGAAACTTTGGAATTTTTCATTAAAAACTTTCTCAGAAAAAATAATTTTCAAGGCAAGTATGTTAATCCACATGCATTTTGTTTTTGTCATAATAGATTATTGCAAGTAATTTTATTGGGTTGTCCAGAATGTTCGTGCTAATTTTGAAGGAAAATTGAAACGCAGATTTTAATTTTAGTATACATTTATTAAATTAAATAAGTGCCATTCTGTTCTACGACCTTTCTCCGTCTTTCAGGCAACTTGAAATTCCTACCTTCCAGAATCTCTCAGGTTTTTCAACGAAAAACCTTTCAACGTGATTTTTTTATCTCGATCAAAGAGTTGAAGTTATAATGTTCGAAATAGGGGGAAATTAGAAAGCGCTAGGTCTTGCGAATATGATGAATGTGGTAGAACATCCCAATTGAGCTCCAATAACATTTGTCGAGCTAGATAGGACGCATTGTCCTGCTAAAACACGACGCACTTCCGATTCGCTATTTCTGGACATTTTTGTTCAATTGCTGTCCTTAATTCTTCTAATTGGGAACTATACATCTCGGAATTCGTCGTTTCGTTGTTTGGTAGAATCACATAATACAGGATCCCTTTCGAATCCCACCAGCCACAGAACGTGACCTTCTTTGAATGAATGCTGGTTTTTGAAGTGACTATATGTGCTTCTTCCGCTTTCTCCGAGATCTTTTCCGCTGAACATTAATGTAAATTATCAATTTTTCATCCCTCGACACTACTTGCTTCAAAAATAGTATCAAAACGGTACCATTCAAAAATTGTAACCGTACATCAAAAGGGTTTATGTAGTAAGCTTTATAAAATGCTCTTGGATGGCGGTTTTTGACAAATTTAACTTTTCTACTAATTTACGTGTCGTATAGCGTGGATTATTATCGATTAATCTGATTTTCATCTGTAGTGTATAGCTTACCCGGACTTTCTTGATCTTTAAGATTGAAATCAGCAGCTTTGAACCTAGCAAACCATTTCTGTACAGTTTTTTTCAGCTACTGCATTTTCGTCATAAACATAGTCTATCTTGTTTGCCGCTTGTGTGGCACTCTTGCCTTTCCCTAAAAGAAAAGCAATAAAAGCCTAAAATAAACTTTGTTTTTTTCGACATTCAAAGGCTTATAAAACTGATAAAAATTAACGTATGATAACTAAATTTTTTTTCCAAAATTTGCCTGAAGTACCATCGTTTACAATATTTACGAATGTCATTTGTTTTCAAACGTTCTGATACATTCAGATTTGCTCTTCCTCCACCTGTCGAAAATCAGTGCGAACTTTCCGAACAACCCAATAAAACGACGGAAAACATTATATATATATATATATATATATATATATATATATATATATATATATGAAAGAAATCGTATATATCACACACACAGGTTTAAATTCAGATAAAATTACTAACAAAGTTCAGTGGTGGAAAAAAGGGGTATTAAAGGAAAAAATCATCATATATTACAGGCATCCCTCGAATAACACGGTTACCTGGTTCCGTATTATTCGAAACTGTATTGTTTGAAGGATGCCTGCAGATATATTGAATTAACTATTGCGCAGCTAATATAAACTACAGACTGTTAATTTTCCTTGTAAACCGGCTATATGTATAAAGATATATGAATTGTGTGATCGTATTATTTGAGGATCATCGCAATTTTGAACCGTGCTATCGCGACTTCGTGTAATTCAAGTACCGTGCTATTTATGGGATACTTGTATTTTCAAAACAGATAAAAAAAATATGATCAAAATCATATTTTACATTAAAACAAATATTTTTACTGTACAACTTTTAAATATAAAAATAGTTTATAAAATATGATTTAAATTGAAATTACTCGGAGGGGGGTTCAAAAATGGAGTAAAAAATTTGAAAAAATATTTTTAATTATCACATTTATAAATATTAATTTTTAAGGAATTCAACACACATGTTATGAAATTATTTCGAGTTAATACTCTTTTAACATATATTTTGAAGAAAAAAACTGTTCAATAAATATAATCATCGTTTTCAATTGAGAGAGAGAGAGAATCACTCTAATCTAAATATTTCCTTTCCGATGATATGAAGAAAGTGCAAATATTTTCGGCACGCAATTTCTTCATTATATAAAGGCAATTTATTGCTTTATACTGCAATTCGTAAGCATGCATTGCAAAAATTTCCGAAGAAATGAAACGTACATTCCTTCATATAGACATTCAAATATGATGAAGAAGCTGGATAATGTAAAAAGAATATCAGCAAAAATATCAGAATATTATATACGAGGTTAAATTCAAAGTTAATATGCAATATATGTTCACATTATATTTTCGAATAAAAGTCATATAAGAAACATTAGCACTTCATGAATTTTTAATTTTTGCTTTATAATTTCTTCAGAACACTAAAAACAACAGCAAAGGTTAATTCATCTTTGACAAAATTAAAAAAGGACATAAAGTTACGAGTTTTTGAAATTCGAATGAATATTAAATACTTTTCGGAAGTAGTTAAGTATTCCTAACCATAGTGTTAAGTATTTTTCGTTCGTAAAACAAATATATAATACGGTTAAACTATTCACAGACAACGATAATTTGCTGATAAGCCTTGTAAGAAGTCATTGCTCTCATAGACTGCATACAACTGCATGAGATCAATATTTTGTCTGGCGAAAAATGACAAGCAGACATTTTCGTAGAATTCACAGCATTGGAATTTCTATATTACGCTTCCTTCTTCCTTTCCAGAATTCTTTCGAAAAGTCGTATCCGTTTAGTTTGATTCATAAAATTTAAAAAAAATGTTAATTAATAAAATACTGTTTAATAATTCTGTCGAAACGGAGAAGTATTGCGATTATCTAAATAGAAACAGATTTTTTAAATGTACAAAAACATTTCAAAATAATAACTTCATTTTTAACTATATTTTTTTACCTAAGTCTTTTACTCAATTTTATCTAAATATATGTTAAAAAATAAGGTTTATAACAATGAGAATATGATAATTTAACTTTGTGTTTCAGCGTAGAACTGATTATTCAATTGTGGAATGTATTTTTATAGAATAAAGTGTGAATAATTCATAAGGATTTATCAAATAAACAATTTATTTTAACTAAAATTCATTTTTTGCTATATTTCAGATATTAATTCTCTTAGTAGGAGAATTATATTTCTTCCAGTTGTATGTTTTACTACTTGGAAGAATAAGAAAACGATAAAATTCGATATTTAAAGCTGTTTAAATTGAATCATTTAAAGATGTTCATCATTTTTATAGACGAAAAACAAATATTTTATTCATCCATAGTCTCAAGTTTTAGTTATTTGAGATTACTAATAGTTCCCAATTTCTTTCTTAAAAACCGATTCAAAACTGTCAGGCATTAAATAGAATTTTTTGATTATGAGGAAAACAGTACCATAAATATAATACCTTAAATATTGTAGATTACAAATCGTTTTTTTTTTCAACTTCTTTCTTAAATCCTTATTCAAAACTATCAGGGGTTAAATAGGATTTTCGTTATAAGAAAATAATTTCATAAATCTAATATCTTAATACTAATACTGTTCCCAGTTTCTACCTTAAAAAAACTAGTCTAAATTCTAAGCCATTAAATATATTTTTGATTATGAGAAAAATAGTGTCAAATCTAATATCCAAACGTTAGCAATTAAATTTATTTAACTTTTCAAATTTTTTTTTTAAACTCTCTTTCGACATTTGAAAATTTAATCTTCAAAATTATCATCAGTCTTTTTCTTTATCTTTAAGAATCTCTTGCTCTATTTACTTACATGTGATTTCTTGAGGATCTCGATTTATGTATTTATATTTTTCTTTCTGAATTTTTGAATTAAGATACACACAAATTAGACAAATCTATTTCTTTTGGATCTGTGCGTACAACTTTCAATACGTCGTTAAAGGAAATACTTTTTAAAAAATATAATATTTCGAAATTATACATCAAACGTACGAAGAAGTAATTTTTTTTTAGTAAATTAACTGAGAAATAACAAAATTTATTATTTCAGACATAGCGTCCTATATTTTTGATGCGTGATTTTTTAAGGAAAAGCTTATAATTTAAATACGCAGCAGACAAAAATGTTTACAAAATCATCAAATTTGAAAAAAAAAATCTTGTTTGATTTCTAAGTTTTACGATTACATTCATTGACGAGTTAAAATATAAAATTATAAATGAGAACGATATTGAATTACCAAAATATTTTCTAACGCGAAGATTGTACAATTTAGATTCATAACTGCATAAATTGATATAAAATGTATTTTCTTGTATAATTACGAATAAACAAACAAAGATAAGAATTAAAGAAAATAATTTAGAGTTATCATTTAAAAAGCACAAATGATTTGCATTTTAGTTCATCTGTAACATCTCTTTATTATAGGAAAAGAAATAATTTAAAATCGTTATTAAAACTAAAGGATCCAATTTTAAAGATTTTATTTCAACTTTGATATTCATAACTTTAGAAAAAAAAATTAATAATTTGCCATCATTATTATATAATTAAATCACGTAAAATTTTTCTGTTTATTATCTTTATATATTTCCTTCTGATTCTAATTTTATTATTGTACGTTAATGAGAAACAGCATGAATGGTATTTTGAATCAGATAAAAAAGGACTGTGAACCTACAAACACAAACTTCTCCAAATTATCATTACTGAAAAGGGTGAAAACTCCGCAAGGACAAACTGGGCCTAATTATTTCCTTTAATTAAACAGCAGAATTAATTATCTTTTCACATGACAAGATGTCCTTCGTAAATGCGAAAATAATGTTCTGTTTTTGTTTCGATAAAATCAAAATCACTTTTGTTATTACCGTATTACCAGCATTCATAAAACAAACTTGTGCAATATGTTTTTCAGTTTTGAATACTGTGCTTACTGAAAATTGTGAGCTTTGCTATTACTTCTATTACGTCACTTTTAAAAATTAAATTCTGTTAAATTAAAGAATGTATATTCGCTTCCCGAAGTTAGCTCAAGAGAAAATACTAGAAATAAAATGATCTGATTTTTTTTTATAGTTTTTTTCCATAAGCTTTCTCAGTATGAGAACGTGAGGGGAGAAAATCCATTAGTCTGAAGGAGAGATTACTAGGCAGCGAACGAAAGGGATATTCCGCCTCCTCTTTTCGGAAAAAATTAAATTTTTATTCCATTTTACGGTTGCCTAAACTAGGAATTATAAACTCTGTTGTCTTATCATTCAATCGTATTTTCTTTTCGTTTTTTAAATTATTAAAAAAAAAATACTTAGCTTAATAAATATACTTAATATAAAAAATACTTACTTAATTATTAATAAAAATACTTAGCAGAAATATCCACAAAATACAAATCTGTGAATCGCAGCATGGTTTTTAGACTCATTTGCATCACAGAAAGTAAAATAACAGGTGCAGTAGGTACTAGGAGGTAGGGTACCTAGGTGGAAGAATGTATAGAAATCTATGCCAGGTGAAAACAATGTTACTTGTTAAACAATGTTGTTTTAAATCTGAGAAACGAAGCATATGACTGAAAAACTTATTTAACGTTGGCTATTTTTTCTCAAATGTAATTGAATAGGTTTGAACACCTAATAAAATGTTATTTAGCATAAACAATCAGTAAAAGTATTTCTTCTTTTTCATTAGATATTTTGTAGTATAATGGGGTATAAAATAAGACCATCTGTAAACTCATTGATCGAATTTCGGTAAATTATTTTTTGGAGTTTATTTTAAACTAGCAAGATTTTTGAAAATGAAATTAATTATATATAGAATAATTGTAATACATGTGTGATAATATTCTTTGATAAAAGCTATGTGTAGTATTTATAAAATTAGTCAAAATTTCATTAAAAAAAAGTAATTACACGCTGGTATTAAAACCAAAACACATTAAATTTGGTACATACGGACAACTTTTATTTCTCACCTCAGTACAAATTCATTCATAAAGCTTCAAACATTACAATTTTGTAGCTAATTTCTTAAATGTGGTGTGTGTGTTTCTATTCTTTCCTCTTAAGCTATCTTTTTTACACACCTCTCTTTAGCCCTCCACACCACATCCATGGGAGGACGTGGGACCTCGACCAGATTTTACGTACATTGGTCCCGCTGTACGGTGGGCCAATAGTGGATCAGAGCTTGAACTCTCGACTCGATGAAAGCAATGCCGATCGTGAGTCCGCGACCATGACCACTAGGCTGCCGCGGCCTTTACACCAGGCGAGCTAGGATCGTATATTTCATCCGTTTGCTATTCTGTACTGAGAATTCGGGCTCCAAAGCAAAATGCAGTTGTGGTAGCCGAGTCAACATGGTCGCGAGCTCATGGCCTACGTTGTTTCCTGAAAGTTTTCCTGTTTAGGTGGAGTGGAAATTAAGGGAAAAGAGTGACTAAAGGAAAAGGATCCTCATTACTTAATCAAGCTCAAAATTACGAGACCCGTCATCAATAACCCTCGTATTGCTTCTAAATATGTCGTTAATAAACAATCCAAAGCAAAATTTTGTTGTTGTTTTTGTTCGAATTCCAAATTGTTCGAGTTTTGAGCCTTTGAAATTCTTAAGATAAAATAAATAATAATAATAAAGCAATAAATAAATTGTAAAAAAACAAACAAATAAATGGTTCAATGTTATGTTTGAAAGAAAGTTTAATAAGGGATAATTTTGTCTCTAAAGTGCTCTAATCCCATAAAATCAAAGAATCAATCGAAGCTTAGTAAAATCTGGAATATCTTCCATTTTCAACTATAAAATATTACCATTGATTAAATACGAATTTTATGAAACGAACTCTTAGGTAAAACTGTCTCTAATGATCATTTAAAAGATCCTTCACAGAATAATTGAATTGAGACGCTCTTATTCGATCTATTTGTTTCAAAATTAATTAATGACTGGTGAACATTTGGGTAGAGTTAAGAATGGAGCGGAAAAAACGAATCGTACAGGAACCAAAATTGATGTTTGAGCAAATGTATCACTTAGAAACTGGATAACAAATTAATTATGCACACAACACAAATACTCGCAAGGATGTTATTCACTATAATCTCATAAGATAAATCGAAATTTTCAAATATAGGATCAGGAAGTTGCTATTTGTCTCTGTTGTATATTGATCGAGTCAAACTAAAAGGCTAATGCGGGCCAAACAAACAGAGTTTTAAGCTTATGTGGGTCAATATATTTTACTTTTTTTTTAGAAAAGTTCGTATATTTTGAAAACAACGGGTTAAAAAGTAATCAATTACCATTTTTTTTAAAAAAAATTTATCGACTGGATCGACTAAAGTATTAATCACATTGGGATGTTGGAATATTCGCTATTTTCTCTTCATTGAAATCGGAGAATTTTTGGAAATTTGAATTGCATATAACTACATCTCCTTGCCAAGGCAATGAAACGTGATTGGTAATTAGATGAAGATAAGAAGTGTTGTGAATTGTATCACTACTGTATTAGATCAGTGAAATAGAATTGAAAAGAAAGAAAAGGGAGATTGCGGATAATGACAAACTGATAGAAGAAGTAGATTAGAGTGAATCATCGTAATTAATTGTTTGTATTGAAAGTAGTTGGAAGTGATTCTGAACCAGAATAACAGGAGTCTAATCTAATACAATCGTGAAGCGCTTTGAATCGGAATAATTGATTTGGTGAGATAAGAGTTTATTATTTGAACTAAAACTATAGAATTAATCGAGTTAAGAGAGATTCGAGAGAACGCGATCTTGCATGTTCTTTGATAGATAATAAAGCGTGTTGTTTTTCTTTTACATATCTTTAACTGGAGTTTTGAACTTATTGATTATTTAATTAGACTTTAAGATGGTTACAGAGCCCCATAATGAATGGAGGCTGTCACAATATTCACACTGATGCCTGTTGAGGATTGTTATTAATAATTACGTGCAACTGAAAATTTTTCAAATTAAGGCTCATGATTTTTATTAAACGTTTTTTACATTTGCTTAAACAAGCTGATTCTCAAAATTATCTTTTGCTAGTCGCAACATTTACATGCAGAATACAAACGTTCATAAGAAGTTTATTTAAATCTTACTTCAAAAGTAATCTCCTGAAAAAATTGGAAAAGTAAGTTATAAGCAAGCATATGTTAGAAAGGATTTCAAAATGTTTCTTTTTACACTTATATATTCCTCTCCTTTTTGAAACTGCATTTCTTTTAACTGTAAAATACAGGGAAGTTAGATTTTATAACAAAATTTAATAAATGGACAAAAAGACACTAAAGATGAAAGACCATTATAGAAACAAAAATAATACTATTACTTATATTCAATAACATACAAAACAGACCTTCAATAGAAAAAGAAATAACAAGCTATTTAGCAATATAAAGAACTATAGAACAATTAAAGTAACCCGGATTAATTAGATTCAAGGATATTTCCTAATTGACATTAGTGAACTGTTGGACTATATATAATAGTAATTGTCGAAATGCATGGCGTCTTTTGAATATGACAAAGAATGACGACAATTAGCTATTTGACTTATGCAATTACTTTAGAATTTTACCTCATTTTTCAAAATCACAGCAAAGCTGCCTTTATTCTTCAGAAATGTAATTTCATTGAGCTCTTTCTGTGATATATTTAATATGAACTAACAATACTTACTTTTTATCATATGTTTAAATTTCTATTCCTTTATATTCGATCGTTTTTGATTTTCCTTTCAACGACAAATATTGTTTCAAAATCAGGAAATTCTCCATGCATAATAATGACTATCCCTATTTCCTAAATTAGTCTGCTTAATTGTATTTGATTATGTCTTCCTTTTTCGGTTCTTTGTTGCTGTGTTAGTCGCCCAGATATAAGAAAAGTAAAATAAATATTAGCCAGTTAATAGTCATAAGCATATATTTATAACTAAACAATTTTTTTAACGTTTCTAGTATTATTTTGCTTCTCATACAAGAAACCTTGAAGCTTATAAAATTTCTTAAGAATTTCTCGAAATTCGCACTAAGTTTCCGGCCATAAAATTTCATTAAACGGATTATTACTATGTATAGTTTAATTGTTGTGTAATCTTCCTTTCAAAAATATATAATCACTTAGAAATTAAATAAGATTTCGTTGATCTCTATTTCAAATTTGCGTATGTAAAACAATCACTAATTACAAAAAATTAACTTAAAGTTATAGGTATCTGAATTTTGGCTACATCTTGTGGCAATTGGTGTTATTCGGAAAGCATTTCTTTTGAAATAACGAAATAAATTGGAATATCGTGGAAGAATGGGAATTAGAAATAGGATGTGGAACAATTTTGTATTAATTGTACGAATTATACCTGCTAATTTTTTTAGAATACATGTTGGAACTGATACAAAACTTTGTTGAAAGTAAAATAATTAAACGGAAAGAATCTGATTGATTCTAAAATAAGCTTAACTTCAGTAAAATTTGAATTTTAAAAAAATTGTTTCATTTGCATGTCTGTTTATGCAATCATTATATGGTCGTAAAGCAAAATCGGAATTTTAACTTTTTTTGGAAATAAAAGACAAGAAATCGAAATAATTGGGAATAACCTCTTGGGCAAAATTTGGCGCAGACAGAGAAAAATCAATATTCATTATTTTATCAAAAGTTTATGGGATTTGGAATCGGTCCAAAGGAGAGCTATAAAATATTCACCTCAAAAGATATTAGTTTTGAACAAATGTAATATGAAATGCGGATAATATTTATTTAAAAAAAACTTCTAGTTAAGTAAGTTAAGTTAACAGACCACTTTAATCAAGACATTCAATAGAAACACACATACTCTTTATATATATAATAGTTAACTTTAATTTACATTAGTTTCTCTTAATAATAATTTAATTTCATAATTTTTAACATTAAATCATTTAAAAGTAAAGCATTCATTCTTATTTCCTGATACCATTCCTTTTTAACTTAATATTTATGCAATCACGCGTTCTTTCAAATTTGCTGATTATGCAGATCTCACAACTTCAGTTCTGTAGGGATGATCCCCACCAGACTTTCTGTCTACAGCTGAAGTGCATAAGAATCCTTGCACCAATTACCACGTGATATGTTACGAATTTCCCTTCTATAAAACTCAATGCAACCGAAAATTCCCTCTATTTGCTCTTCTGATCTCTTCTGCACTCTTGTACTGTTCCTCAAACGGCGGAGTTGTACGGAGAGTCTCCAGCCTTGTGGATGTGGTCTGTCTCTCTCTTAGCTACAGTAAAATAAATAACAATTAAACTTGAACTTCGCCTCGAATTTTTAATTAAATTTTAACTTTAAAAGAAAGGTGAAAGTCATTATATATATATATATATATATTCTGTTGATTGTTTCCAAATATATCTCTAATATGGGAAGCAACTCCAGAGCTACTGACGACGGACTTCATAATTTTGAAACTCTATCAAGTGACGAGAACGACAACTGAGCTAGCATCTCTCTCTCCATATCTCCACACCAACTGGAGGACTTGGAATCTAGACCGGATTCAATGTATATCAGCCCCACTACACGGCGGATCTTTAGTGGCAGCAGGGCTTGAAACCACAGCTCGACGGAAACAACACTGATCGCAAATCCGCGACCATGATCGTTAGGCCTCTACAGTTAAAGAACGAAACCAAACTCAAAATACTTTATGAAGAAGAAAACGGCTGTATAATTCGGTGTCGGTAATATTATATTCTAACTTTACTCTTTTATCGGACAAAGAAAAATATTTTTCATATACTGTAGACATCATTCTTTAATCCAGAATTCAAAGGTTCGGCACATTCTATAATCCGGCATTGATCGAACCGTACGGTTTCAGATTTTTTTCATTTTCATTAGGGAGTTTGTTGACCGTGATTCCCAGTCGCAACACAGCGCTGCTCGCACTTTCACCCAGTGTTTATCGTAACTGTCAGTTTTTATTTAGGTACAGTGTTTCTTGTTTTTTAGCAGATTGTTAGCAGATGTTACGTTTGCGAAATATTATAACTGTAAACGTCATTGTATTGGACAAAACAGCCTTAAAAGATATCAGTGTACTTCAGCATCATTCTCCATTTTTGATTCTCTTATAATCAATGACTAATTTTCCATAAACTGTGCATATCCCATTAGAGCTCAAAACCATTAAAAAACACCCAAGCCAAATTCATTGGTAATATTTGCATACTTAATTTTAGTACTTGTAAAGAAGCAATTTGTCTTGTAATATTGTAGACAGTGTTAAGAGTAGCAGTGACACATCTTCCGTTTTAATTACAGGAGGAAAAAGTAATTAACGTTAATCACCAATAAAGGAAGCATCTGCAAAAAGAAAATTCTAGATAAGTTCATTTAACCTTGGAATTCTTCACAGAGAAAGTGCAGGATGAGTTAGAAAGTCATTTTACAGTAAGCGATGACGTGAATTCTGTTAATTACACAGAAGGAAGCCACTGAAAAAAACGAATGTTACATTATTCTCTAGATTTCCAATCTAAATTTGGGGGGAGGGGCGTGAGTTATGGGATTCAGCTTCGTTTACTAATTAATAGGCTTGAATTAATGTTAAAAAAATTTAATCATATACAGGTGATGTATTATGCAATCCAAATTAGAGGTCCTTAAGGATATAGATTTTTTCTATCTAAAGGCTGATATGTGTTTAGGATCTTTAATCAGAGGGTCTATATTTGGGACGTTGGGATATTCGTGATTTTCTCTTCACTAACCTCGGAGATTTTTTTTTTTTTTTTGGTAATTTAAATTGCATAAAATTGCAATTTTCCACAACCAAAATGAAATGTAATTAGGTAAATTAGAGGAAGAGAAGAAGTGTGATGAATTGTGTGAATTAGAGACAGTAATATATAACTGAAATAGAATGGGAAGGAAAGGGAAAGGTGAGGGTGACGGGCTGATGGATATTTGTGGGTTGGATTGAATCATCGTGATTGGTAATTTGGAATGAAGTGATTGCTAGTTGGAGTACTAAGATATGAAACTGCTGTTATTGAAAAGTGTTTTAATCAGAACGAGTGATTTGGTATGCTAAGACTTTATTATTCGAATTTAAACTAAGACTGGTCAAGTTAAGAGGGATTCGAGAGAGAGTGACCATACATATTCTTTGATAAGTAATAAGTTGCTATCTCCTGTTTTTACTATCTTCAATTAGAATTTTGTGCTTAGTGATTATTTAATCAGACTTAAATAAAGGAAACACGTAACATATTTAAAAAACCCTTTTTGTATAACAGATACTTTGCCACCACTCAGGAAAAACGATTTTATTTCTAGTAGAACAATGCGAACTCACCAAGGGTATTCCCTATCTTATGTTCCAAGAAATAAATTATCAATCAATGCATATGTATTATTATATATCTTAATGACAGATATATTGCCTAAGTACAAACAACAATGATGCTGAAATCTATATTAATTGTTAAGCAATATGTTTTGAGTGGTTTAAAAGGAATCAGGAAATTTAAACAGCAAAATGTGTCATTTTTGTGGTTAAACAATAATACATTTGAAAGCATAGCGTTTTTCTTGGATAATTGGAAGTTTTTTTTTTTTTTTTTTTTTTTTTTAAACTTTTAAATTTATTGTTTAAATGTCCAGTGAGAGTCTGAATAATTTGTATACTTATGACTCAGTATTCAAAAATAAATTAAAATTATAATAGAAGAATTGAGCTCTCAAAGCATGATGCACGTTATCGTGTGTAATAATGCGCCAGTATCATTACAGTTTGGTCTTAACGGGTGTCCTAAGAACTCCCATGTTAACGATTCCAGTTGCATAAATCATACAAATAAGAAATTTATGATACAAAAACAACTTTAAGAACAATTGTTTTTCCGTTTATGACGAAAAGCACTTCCAGCATAACGTGAAAAAAAAAATTGTATCTTCATTTACAACAAATGTTCAAAATGTCCTCCCCTTTCTAGGAGACAAAACTGAATTTGATTGTGTACATATTTTGAGAAACGTGTTTTAAGATACTGGAAGTAAATTCTTGTGTCCTTGTAAATTGAAATATATAGTAAGGTTGAAAATTCATGTCGTTGGTAAGAGATATTATTGCAGTTATTGTCGTATAGTAATTCGTGCAGATTCAATTTAAGATACGTCACTGAACATATATACAGTCTTTAAATCTCAAATCTATTTCGAGTTGAAACTCGATTTCCTTTCCCCCATTTCTGTCGATATTATTTAAGTCCATAAATTGAGACTCACTTTTGTTATACTTTTCAGACTGAAAATTTTGGAGTAAGTGTGAATAAAATAAACTATTTAGTTCTTACTTCTGTTTATTAAAGTCTAATTATTTAATATCTGTGATAAGAATTAAAATTATTTTTAAAATGACATTCATAATAAACATTATATTTTGAAATTTTCCTTTAGCAAGAAATTGTTCGTTAATTATTTTACATATAGTTGTATCTTATTAAATTCCGCGTGTCTTTTAAAAGTTCCAGTACGGACGATTCGAAAATTTACTATATAAAAACAATACATTTTAAAGCAGTTATTTTTATGCTAGAGGTGAAACGCACTTCTATATATATCAAACCTTAGAAAAAATTTACGTTTACAAAAAACTTTCAAAATATCAGTCGCTTTCTTGTAGGCAAAGCTGAACTCATTTGCGCATATTTTGAGAAACACGTTTCAAGATACTGATGGTGACTTCTTGTCCCCTTTGAGTAATATCACACTTTTCAGATCATCTACTGAGTGGGGATTACTTTCAAAAACTTTGATTTTTACATATCCTCTCAAGGGATACTCAGGTTAATTTAAGGAAGTTGTCAAGAAATTTTTGAGGTATAAGTCGATAACCTGAAAAAATATCGAAGCATACACATGGCTTCATTACTCGTACGGCATTTTGAACCGTCATCTTTGAACGAAAAACCTCATATCGCTGATCTAAGCATTCCATGACTTTTTGTCAGATATGTAAAGAAAAAAGTTTGTGAAAATAATCCCCGAACAAAAATGATTTGAAGACTGCTGAATATATACAAGGAGTCACAATAATACCAGAATTTACTCACAATATCTTAAACGCATTTCTCAAAATATGAGCAAATGAGCTCAGTTTTGCCTTTTAGAAAGAGGCGGTCATTTTGAGGATTTGTCGCAAGTGCTGGGTTAAAAATTTTCCACGTTATGTTAAAAGTACTTTCATCATTGGTGTAAAACCGATTGCTTTAAAGTTCATTGTTTTTGTATAGTGCATTTAGGAATGGTTAATATGGGAACTTTCAGGACACCTGCTAGCATTGTGACATTGAGCTGTTTGCTGTTTCCTCTTCACTAATTTTGAGGATTTTTTACAACGTTTTTCTGAATTTCACTTGGTGTGTGTGTGTGTGTGTGTCATCAAATTTTCGATCGTTAATTTAACCAACTTCTCATCAAGCTAGAGCTTTGAAATTTTGGTAATCGTTCGTACTGGCCTAACAATGCAATATTTAGACGTTTGCGACAAGTTTTAACTAATATTTCAATAATTTTAATAAGTTAAAATATTCTTTCCTCTCGGCGCTTTTACGATTGAGGAAAAAATTTCTTCCCCCCCTCTGGGAGCACCGGGCACTCCCCGCACCGCATGAGATACCGTAAAACCTTTATACTCACAAAGGGGAGATACTATCTCCCCTTTACTATCTCCGAGATAGTAAGGGTTGCTGACTTTTAGTCAGTAATCATTCTCAAGAAAGAACGTTTCCAATATTTGGCGCCATGACTTATCACAATAATTTTTTCTGCATTCTGGTTCCCAATCTTTTTTTAATAGAATGACTTACAAACTTTCAAATGCATGTTTTGATTTTATGAGTATTATGAATTTTTTAATACGCTCACAAATGTCTCTTTTTAAGTAAATTTTAAAGTTAAAAATAACTAACAGTTTTAACTAATATTTCAATAATTTTCTTTAATAAACTTTGCCACCATATAAAAACGTTGTTTTTAAAAACGTTGGTTTTTATATCGAATTATTGTAATTTGAATTGCGTATACTTATAACTCCTTGTCAACCAAATGAGATGTGATTAGGTTTATTAGATGAAGATAATAAATGTAGTGAATTCAGATAGAGATGGTGATATATAAGCGAAAAAAACTATCCTGTAAAAGGATATTTATGTGGGAATTGTCCCGCTGCGCTACAGCAGCGCCACCTTCAATTTGGATTAGATGGTTAGATCTCGAGGTGTAAGCACGTAGAAATGCGTGTCCGTCTTTTTCTTTAATTTTTCATATGTAAATAAACATTTTTCCTCCTTAAATGAGCGTGGTTCTTGACAATATACCGACGCCAACCTCCACAATGGGGGCTCGGCAAATGAACCACTGTTTAAAGTTAAATTAAAATTTAAAATGAAATCTTGCAACTAGAACGCGAACAGGCTAACGGTTTGGCTGACGCCCAAAAAATGGACGCTAGTGTAGAGACGTAAGTTGGAAATGATTTCTTCTGAGTACAGACGGTACGCCTAAAAAAAAAAAAAAAAGTTTTGGACTTGAGTATATGAAGTGCAGACGGCACTTCCATCACTACCAAGTTACGAAAAATCCATAATTTGTGCGAAACTGGAAGTGCAGACGGCACTTACTACCGAACATTTGTTGTTGTTGTGCCACCATTCCGTTGGACTTGTTGCAGAATTTAAAAAAATCAACTCAAAAAGAATAATAACAGACGGTTTACGTGTTTTGTGTTCCCAATTTGGATATACCATTGTTGGATATACCACTGCTGAAAAGAGGGGTAAGTACCTCCTCTCTTTACCTTTCAATTTATATATGAAAATAAGTTTTATTCAGTGACTGTTCTACTTGAACTATATAAAGATGATCACCCTTAATGATATTCCTGTTGTGTCAGATTTTCTTAAAAGAGGAAATATTAAAACAATTAAGTTGTTAAACAGTATATTATTTAACGATGCATTTGATCGTAATTCAAGAAAAAAATTGAGAAGTTTTTCCTCATTTCCCAATGATTTCAATGTTGAAGATCGTAAGAAATTAATATTCGATTCTTTTTCTTTAAATGATTTGGTTTGTGTAATAAATGTGTTAGGTCTGGATACTAACGGTAGTAAAGAAGAACTCCTTAATAGACTTTTTCAATCTTTATCGAATCTAAATGAATTGCAAGCTTTAAACTGTAAATCGTTAAACAGCGACTCTGAAATTTCTGATGACGAAGCAGAAAAAAGTCCTACTTCATTCTTTCCCCCTTCTGTAATGTCTCCGGCTTTGAATCATAACATGTCTGCTAATACTTTCGACCCTTCCCTTTATTTTGTTTTGAAAGATCTCGGAAATTCACATCGAAAGTTTACTGGTTCTGATACATATGATATAAAGTGTTTTATTCAAGACTGCGAGGAATCTTTTCTTTTTTTCCCATCGTTGAATGAACAGCAAAAAATAATATTCGCTAAAACTTTGATTGAAGGTCAGGCAAAGAGTTTTTTATATACGCAACGTAATCTTACCACATGGCTTTTATTTAAAAATGCTTTATTAGAAGAATTCCGCCATCAATTAAATTCTGCTGAGATTCATAGACAGTTAAGTAGACGTAAATTACGTCAAAACGAATCCCTTTTCGAATATTTTATTGCCATTAGAGAACTCGCTAGTACTTCCAGTGAAATTATTGATGAATCTTCATTATTTGAATACTGTATAAACGGCATACATGATTACCCATCAAATAAAGCTATTTTATACGGTGCAAAATCTATCCCAGAATTTAAAGAGAAACTTCGTATTTATGAAAAAATAGTCAGTGATAAAAATAAAAAATCCTTTCCAAGAACAAATTCTCAATTCACTCAAGGACGCGGCATGAACTCAAAACATAATTTTCATAGGTCTGAAATCCAAAATGATACTGCACATAATAAACCAAAAATTTGTTTTAATTGTAATATGTCTGGTCATATTTCTCGTTTCTGTCCCGACAAACATAAAGGTTTAAAATGTAGTATTTGTAAAAGTTTTGGTCATATTTCTGCAAAGTGTACCAATAAACTTATTTCAAATCGAACTGATAATGCTGTGTCAACTGTAAATAATTCTCCTCCTTTGATATATAAAACTGTTACTATTAATGATAATTCATTTATTGCATTAGTAGATACTGGTAGTCAGAAAACAATTCTAACGAAAAATACATATAAAAAAATCGGTTCACCACCTTTAACTACTTTTCATGGATCACTTACAGCTTTTGGTAATGGACACATTACACCAATCGGTAGCTGTATACAAGAACTTACAATAGATAATCAGAAATTTATCACCAACTTTTGTGTTGTCAATAATGACACTATGACGTCAGATGCTATTATTGGCATGGATATTTTAGCACAGGCCGAAATAAAAATCAACACAGACGGTGTTAGATTAACAAAAATTTCAAATACTGAAACGGAAAATACCGAACAATTTTCGATTTCTAACATCTCAACAAATGATAAATTAGAACTTGAAATCGGATCAGATGTCACAAAAGTTCAACGAAACATTCTTCATAATTTGGTTTCAAGCTATAAACCAAATAAGACTGAAACTACTGATATTCAGATGTCTATTAATTTAAAGAATGATGCACCAATAACAAATAAACCACGACGATTACCTTTTGTTGAAAGAAAACTTGTAGACGACCAAGTGATGAAATGGTTGGCTGAAGGTATTGTTGAGCCATGCTCTTCTGATTTTTCTAGCCAAGTAGTTGTTGTCAGGAAAAAAGACGGATCCCCGAGAGTTTGTATCGATTATAGACAGCTTAATAAAAACATTGTAAAAGATAATTATCCCTTACCATTAATAGATGATCTGCTTGATAACCTTCAAGATGCAAATACGTTCAGTACAATTGATCTACGTAACGCTTTTTTTCATTTAGGAATAGAACCAAATAGCCGACGATATACATCATTTGTGACTCATAATGGACAATTTCAGTTTCTACGTGCTCCTTTCGGTCTTTGTACATCACCAACAGTGTTTCAGCGGTACATAAACACAATATTTAAGGATTTAATTATTAAAGGTCATGTTTTAATTTACATGGACGATGTCATTATAAAATCTAAAAATACTGAAGAAGGTCTCGAAAGACTTGCCTCAGTGTTTTCACTCGCTTCCTCTTACGGCTTAGACATAAATTTTCAAAAATGCAAATTTTTAAGTAAACAAATAGAATTTCTTGGTCATGTTATCAAAAATGGTAAATTGTACCCGTCACCACAAAAAATCAAAGCTGTTATTAATTTCCCTGAACCGAAATGCCAAAAGGACTTACAATCTTTTCTTGGTCTTGCTGGATATTTTCGGAAATTCATTTTAAATTTCTCCATCATTGCACATCCTCTAACAGAACTTCTGAAGAAAAATCGTGAATTTAAATTTGCTGATAAAGAAATACAAGCATTTAATTGTCTCAAACAATGTTTATCCTCTCCACCTGTTCTAAACATTTACAATCAAAACGCTGATACCGAAATTCATTGTGATGCTAGTATTCATGGTTATGGATGTATTTTACTCCAAAAATCAATGACTGATAATGCGCTCCACCCAATATATTTTATGAGTAAGAAAACGACAAACGCCGAAACAAAATATAGCAGCTATGAACTTGAAGTTTTAGCTATTGTCCAAGCATTAAAAAAGTTTAGAGTTTACTTGTTAGGCAAACATTTCAAAATAGTTACTGGCTGCAACGCGTTCGCAATGACTCTAAAGAAAAAAGATTTGTGTACTCGAATAGCGCGATGGGCATTGCAACTACAAGATTTTGATTATGAAATAGAACATCGCTCTGGTTCCAAAATGAATCATGTAGACGCCCTAAGTAGATACCCAGTTATGGTCGTACAAGACAGTCTCGTAGCAAAAATCAAAACGGCTCAAGAACAAGACACTGAAATCCAAACTATCAGAGAACTTTTAAAAATTAAACCGTACAAAGATTACCTTCTAAAATCCGATATACTCTACAAGTTTGTAGATGGTGAAGAACTACTCGTTGTCCCTAAAAATATGCAGAATGACATTATACGCAGCGTTCACGAGTGTGGACACTATGCTTCTAAAAGAACAGAAGAAGCACTCAAGCATCAATTCTATATCCCTAAAGTTAAAGAAAAAATAGACTGTTTAATTCAAAATTGTGTTCCATGTATTTTGGTTAATCGCAAATGTGGCAAACAAGATGGTCTACTACATCCTATCGAAAAAGAAGCCATTCCTCTACACACTTATCATGTTGACCATTTAGGCCCATTTCCTACTACAAATAAGAATTATAGACATATTTTTGCCGTCATTGACTCCTTCACAAAATTTGTATGGCTTTACCCAACGAAGTCAACAGATGCTGCAGAAGTTATTGCAAAGTTAGAAAATCAAAAATACATATTTGGCAATCCATCTCGAATTATTTCTGATCGTGGTACCGCATTCACTTCTAAACAGTTTCAAGATTATTGCAGTACCGAAAACATTGAACATTTCCCAATCACCACCGGATTACCTAGAGCAAATGGACAAGTAGAACGCTTAAATTCTACAATCGAAACAGTCATATCTAAACTTTCCATAGACAACCCAGAAAAATGGTACATGCACATCAAAGAAGTCCAAAGAGTTATAAATTCAACATTTCAACGAAGCATTCAAACAACTCCCTTCGAATTACTGTTTGGTACTAAAATGAAGACACCACAAGATCTCAATAACACAAATTTACTTAATGAAGAAATCCAAGCTGATTTCGTCAACAACCGAGACGAGTTAAGGAAAAAAGCTAAACAACAAATCCTGAAAGTTCAAGATGAAAATAGAAGAAACTACAATCTCCGGCGAAAACCAGCAACTATTTTCAAGCTTCATGATCTTGTCGCCATCAAACGTACTCAAATTGGACCAGGACTCAAACTAAAACCCAAATATTTAGGTCCGTACAAGATAACGAAAATCAAACCGAACGACACTTACGATGTTCAAAAGTGTGGCTTTTTTGAAGGTCCAGCGAAAACTAGTACGTGTGCTGAATATCTCAAGCATTGGACTAATGATGCTATTACGAGCCTGATGAACTAATGAAATGACATTTTCATTCGAACTTTGAAAAGACATTATTTTTTACCATATTATCTCTTTTATATTTTAGAGTGAATTTCATTTTTTTCTCATTATTTTGTGTTTTTCTAGTGTATTAATTTTTCTTTTCAATTTTTCAGATATTGTGAATTAGCTTAAATTTTTTGAATTATCCTAATTGTTTATATTCAACCATAGATTAATCAACTTTTAAGTGAGTATGTTCTTTAATTTTCAATTGTGTTATTATTTTGTTAATATTGTATGCATATATATTATTGTTTTAATTATACTTTTACTGGCTCACCTGAGGTCAGGTGATATTGTCGGATGGCCGATTGTGGGAATTGTCCCGCTGCGCTACAGCAGCGCCACCTTCAATTTGGATTAGATGGTTAGATCTCGAGGTGTAAGCACGTAGAAATGCGTGTCCGTCTTTTTCTTTAATTTTTCATATGTAAATAAACATTTTTCCTCCTTAAATGAGCGTGGTTCTTGACAATATACCGACGCCAACCTCCACATTTATATTTCTAAAAAATGACATATTTTACGAATACGTGATGATTTAAGCAAATAATTAGTATATAAAAGAGTATTAGGCTACAAAAAGTAGAGAATTATATTTTTACAATTTGGATTTATTGATTGGTTTTATTAACTTCGCACCGGAAGCAACACGAGGGTTATTGGCGACCGACCTGGTAATTTGGAATCTCGATCAAGTAATGAGGACGACCCTGAAACTGAGCTGGTACCTCCCTCTTTTAATTTTCATACCACACTTTGAGCTTTGACGTACTTAACGTGCATCAGCCCTTGCTACACAGTGGATCTTGCGTCGCATCAGGACTCTAACCCACGACTCGACGGAAACAACGCTGGTGACCATGACCATCAGGCAATCGCGGCCACTCAAACCGTCTTAGAATGAAATCGTATTATAGAAGTGTTGTGTTATACGGGGGCTGCCTGTATTTATAAAACGGTTTCTAAGTCTAAGGATGCATTACAATGGATGGATACATCTCTTTAACCACTCAAATTTATGTTACTATTAGGGCATTTTCTTGAGGTGACTAAGACACTAAAATGTTTCAAATTTTGCTTTCTTCGTATTTTGCTATTAAAAAATAGAAAAAGAGCCGCTAATTCGTAGATGTATTTAGCAGAATTCAACTGACAGAGAGGGAGAGAGAGAGAGAACTTTCACAAGAGAGAATTAGATTTTAAAGTTATAAACACACGTGTGACGTCCCATAGAGAAAAATATCTATATCTGTGTTTTTCTCAAAGTATAATATTTAGATTCTCTGGTTCACTTTTCTCAAAATCTACTTCATCTGTAGTGCTGGTATTCTGCACATTATCCGTAATTCTGATATATTTGTATTTACACTTTCCTATTCATTGAATAATTTTTTTTTGTCTAATAAGCACTTACAAATTATACGTATTACATAAAAATTATCGGAAATTTGAATCACAAATCTTTAAAAAAATTTTGATTTATTAAATTTAATTCTTGAGTTATAGTTACGCTTAATTTATTTAACGTTATGTTTATAAGTACTATGTAAATTTCTAAAATTATAAATGTTTTAGATGTTTTACAAAATGTATGGTTTTAAAGATAAGTACGAGAATTATACAAATATACATGTAGCTATTGATTATTATTTGCTCATTCATAATTCCTTATGTTTTAAAATGAGATTTTCTTTGATGAAATGCATTAACTAATTCAAATATTTCAATATTGAAATACGTTTTAATTTAAAATGGATGAGAAATATAAGAACTTGGCATAAAATAAGCTTGTTTTTAATGTTGATGTCTTCGTCCCAATAACCTTAAATTTAGAAAAATGTTACTAGTTCGATTATGTTGCTTTACATTATTATGTCGAAAGGCCTTAAGTGGAATCAACTTTTCTATTACAGATACAGTCTATTTATGGTTTAAAGATTTTTAACTTTTTAATAATAGATTTTCGATATTTTCTATCCTTTAAAACAGGAATCTCCAATATGCTCGCTGGCACCAATACGCCCTTCTATGGTTTTACGAGTTGTAGCGTATCTCTACTTCTCAACTCGTCTGTTACATTAAGTATTAGTCTAATCACAAAATCTAAAATTCAACTTAATTCCAAACACAGATAAAATAATCAAATTAGTCGCACCAAAACAGTTCAAGAATGTAGCCAATTGCTTTTCAAAGCTTATTAAAAATTTCTCTAAAAAAGTGGAATGCTCACTGTTCTTCTCCAAGAATTCTAACAGCTTCTATAACATATCAAAGATTAATCTTGCCAGAAAACAATGGAAAAACCTCAATCAGACACCGTAGGGTCCTAGTCTCAATAGATCATAGAAATACGCAAATAACTTCTGAGCAATATTAAAATCATCATACTCTTTCTTTCAACTAATGAACTCTTTCTGTTACCGGGGCCTTTCCATATCTCAAATTCAACTTTCGGTCGCGAATTCGACTTGATTATATCTGGTCTCTTCTAAAGTTTACCTAATTTACGTAACCATGTTCCATTTGGTTGGAAAGGAGCGGGATACTTAAAAATAAAATCAAAATAAACCTCTCGATGTAATAGTTTCACTAAAACGATGTAATAGTCTCGAACTCCAGTTGGATGAAATAACTTAGAAAAAATAATTACATTCATTGGATTAGCTAGAGCAAAATTTAACTTGTCCTATAACACGTTTAATGAAAAATGGAGGCATTTTATTCGTTTTTATCTTGTTGTAAATTTTTCTACGCGTTTATAAATATTATGTAAAAATACGATTCCCGAATAAAATAATTGAACATTTTCTTTTTTGTTGTTGTCCAATGGGTAGAAATGACCATGCAAATATCTTCGAGTTTGCTACCTGGCTCGCCAAACCTAAAAGCATTTTACGATCTGGCCCATTACAAAAACAATTTGCTGATTCCTGTTCTAAAATGTGTTCTAAATATTGGGTATCCGTTCCAAAACAACAATAAGAATAATAACAGTAAAAAACGTCCTCTGAAGGAATTCGAAATAAAAAAAAAGATCACATGCACGCGTGGTTTTCTTTTAATAGAAGCACTGATATTAATTCGATGCGATAACGGATTAATAGCATTTGATACGGAAAAGTTTCGTCTCAAAGTATAAAGATTGAGCATAAAAGATTGATACAACGGTCAATAAGTGTCACTCTGATAAGAGATCAAAGCACTCTAAATTTGACGTGTTTTACCAACAGAATAAAATTGCCAAATGATTTATTGAAAGATCGATTATTAATTGACTATGAAAGCATTTCGAAGTCTTTCTTGATTTATTCGCTACATTTTACTGCGACGCAGCGGAAATAAATTAATTTAAAAAAATCGAGACGAGAGAATTTGAATATATGCATAAAATCACCATTGTTAGATATATTTGAAAACAATTATGCTCGAATCTTGTTAACAATAGTGTAAGAACTTTATTACAATTTGTTAAAAATTTATTAATTTATCGTTTACTTAATTTAATTTAATTATGAATTTTATATTGTGTCACATAATCGTCTGTTATTACTGGATTCTTAAGTTTGAATAAATTTGTATTCTTAATTGTTATTAAAGTTTTATCTTTCGGAAAAACATTGCCTCTCTCTTGACTTAGGGTTATTCGAATATGTTCTCTAAAAATAGAATGTTAGTTTTAATTTATATAAATTATGCACTTTTTTGGTTTCTAATCACAGGATAGAGAATTATATTAAGAAAGAAGAGAAGAATTTTTTTTAAAAAAAAACTATGCATTTCTTATTTTCAACATAATATTACGATATAGAATCGAACTTTATACACGCGTTTGTAGTAGTATAGCTTACCGAGTAATAACAAATGTAAAAATATTCTTTTAAAATTAGTACTTAAATACAACAGTACTGGCGTTTTCACATTAAATAGGCAAACAAAATGATAGAGATTAAATCTTAAACAAAGTCTAATTTCCATAGGTTTTATTTAGATAACTTTTAGTTGTTTCTAAATATTGACTATTTATAAACTTAATTTTAATAATTAACTTTTAATAAAGAAAATAAATCAGAGATTATTTAAATGAAAAAAAAATATTTCTAATTACGTATTTGTTAAAGGACTAGAAATGTATGAGGTATGATGAACTGCAAAAAATCAATTAAATTAATAGTTTTTGAGCTGATAAGAAAACATCCCAATTTCTTGAAAAGTTCTAAAAACATACTTTATTTATAAATGATTCATTAAAAACGTGTGGTTCTTTTCTAGTAGTATCCTCTTAAAACAGTCATAACGCATCATAATCGGTCTCCATTGATCGCACGAAGAAGTAACACGAGAGCTATTGGTGACAGACCATGTAATTTTGATCCTCGATCAAATCACGAGGACGACACCTGAACTGGTACCTCCCTCACCAAACTTCCACGCCATATCAAAGGGGGGGGGGACTTGGAACTTCGAGAGATTTAACGTGCATCATTTCCATTGCATGATGGGTATTTAATGGAATTAGGACTCGAGTTTATGACTCGATGAAGCAACGTCATGTTCGCGACTATGACCACTAAGCTACAGTGGCCACATCGTAATTGGTATTGTAATATCTAAGTGAATGACGACAAGTTGAAGTCAACACACCCTGCAGATATTAGAAGTCCATAAACACTTTTTACTTAAAAATATATAATTCTCCAAGAATTTGATATTAAACATTATAAATGACAAAATCTTACATAAGAAGTAATCGGTAATTACTTTATTACTTCTTACATAAGAAGTAATCGGAAATATCTAAAAGCTTTGTTTACTTTGTATATTCAACTATGTTCAAATGACGCCGTCAACATTTGAGTTAGTGTCTCCTTTTCCTGTTTCATGTCACCCAACCCATATGGAAACCTTAAGAAACCGCGATATATCGGTGATAGTAGACGATCAAAGAAGAAAGCAGAGGAAGAGCTTAAATGGCGGGCACAAAAGCCTGGAGAAAACACATAATCCGTTATCGAAGTGAATTGAAACTTTGCCAGTAAATGAATCCTCAAATACTAGAGAAAAAATAGGTGTCCTATCTCATGAAGGGTATTGAGGAGGGCTATTATCAAGCTCTTCTCACTAAAGAACTCACGACAACGAAAGAATTTGTAAAATGGTGTCAGTACTGAAAAGAAATGAAATAGAGACGAGTTACCTGAAAGAGATTAGATTGCTTACCTAACGTTATTTTAATAACATCAATAACTGAAGAAACGGATCTCTCTCAAGTCACTATAATTTGAAAATTATCCGATAAGAGCTCCAACGGGTACTTGCACAGAATACCGAAAATCCAGGAACACAATTGCAATCGATTGAAGCCATTGTCTGTGAAGAGATACAGGAAGCTCTTACCTCTCACACGACTGAAAGAAAAATGAAGTAAGTTCATGACCCAGACGTTAACCACTTTACTCAACAGTTGTGAATAGTCAGAGACCAGTTATTGAGTCTGGACTTAGGGAAACTGACTGATGGTGAAACGCAGACAACAAACCTGTCTATTTCCATTGTAGTCAACCGGGACATGTCGTTCGTAATTGCAGGGAGCGCAGAGACATCTTTGACTCTTTCAGAACCATCTAAAGAAACGCCATCGAACCAAATTCAAATGTGAGCCAACGCAATGAGGGAAACTAAAGTCCGAGACCATCCTAGGAGGTGACGTCGTCGAAGAAGAATAGCCTCCACCCGAGGCAAAACTATTGGGATATCAATTCGAAGTAATCGTCGACAACCATCCAGTCCGTGCTCTAATTGACTCCGGGGTATTTTCTGTCATTTTGGTATGATTACAGACATTATCTTTGTAAAGCTATATTCCCGTCCATAATTGCCGATGGAAACTATATTCAACCGCTAGGAAAATGCACACTTTGTCTCGAAATCAATGGTCGGGTCCAACCTGTTTCACACCGTTTTAATTAGTGCATGGGCTTAAAGTCGAGACGACGTTCGATACTACCGAAGAAAGCGATGCAGAGACTACACCACTAGATTACTATCAAAAGCTGAAGAATCTAAACAGCTGGCGAGATTACGAACTTAGGAAGCACAAGAAAAAGATCGAAGGCAGTATGATTCCAACCATCGAATAATCATCTATAAACCTGGAGACCTCGTTTGGAATTTCACTCCTAAGCGAAAACAAGTTTTGTCGGAAAAGTTACTTAAAAGATACTTCGACTTTTATCAAGTACTACGACGTTCATTTGATGTATCCTATCAAGTTCAAGACTTTGATCCCAGTTTGAGGCTCTGACTGACAGTAGATGTGGTACAAGAATGAAGCCCTACGATGATCCCGATGCACAGATCCAGTTTCCGGATGATTCTACTGCTTCTGACGAGCTTAATTCTAGACGAAGTGCATCTAGTCACCAAAGAAAATCGCAGTCATATCACATCTATTCAGGACCAATGACACGCTCGCAGATGAGAGTCTTTCCAAATAATTCTTAAACAGCGGGACGCTGTTTTAATAGGGAAGATCAATGTCACGAAGCTTACAGGCACCGATTTAGCAGCGGTAAAGCGCTCGTCTACAAAAAAAAGAGTATCCTGGTTCAAACCCCAGCTCTTACAACGTTAAAAATTCACGTTAAAGTTTTCTTTAAATGTTCTCGTTTTTCTTCTGTAATTTCTAAAACTTTCCAGAATATTCTTTATGATTCCAGGACAGTGTTGTGGAATATTCTGATGTAATATATAAACCCATACTTTCTCAGTTTGGAGAGTTCTCAACCAAGTGTATAGCGCTTATATATATATATATATACGCACCCTGCTCGCCGTTAAAATTGCAACACCAGGAAGAAATGATCCAACGAAAACCAAAATCATTTGAAAGGAAGAAGAGGCTAGGATACATAAATGATTAGTATTTCCACGTAATTAGACGACGCATGAGGGAGAAATGACACCTGAAGCACTGCATAAAAGAAAAATTACGTAGTGGATTTCTCATTTGGAAAGCGCTTTGTAAGGTTGCAGTTTACTGAGAAAATCATGTCATGCCTCGAATAAGAAGAAGAAATACTTACCAGTAAGTGTCGGAATTCGATAGAGGCAGGATCGTTGCCTATCGAGAGTGTGGATCATCGTTTCGTGACATCGCCTATTGTACTAGTCGAAATCCAACCACTGTCATACGAATATGGAATAAATGGGTTGCTGTGGGCCATTCTGAACGATATACAGAATTTCTACGCCGTCCCATGACTAACACCCGAGAGAACAGACATATTGGGATGTCAGTCTTGCAAAGCCGTACAACCACGAACGCCCAGAATCACTCATACGGTGCGATGACGTTTGCAGCTGCGTCGACTATCAGCACGACCCTTACCTCGGCTTCCCTTGACAATGCAGCATAGAGAGACAGCAACTCTGTTGCTCCGAACGAAAAAAGTTAGTTACAGGAATGGTCCAATGTCGTCTTTTCAGGAGAGTCCCGGTTCTGCGAGAAGTATTCTGATGGCTGTATATGTGTCTGGAGGCTCCGAGGAAACCGTTGGTCGGCTGCGTACATTAGATATCGGCATAGGAATCCTGAACCTGGTGTGACGGTTTGGGAAGCAATTGGGTACGCGACACGCACATCTCTAGTGTGGATTGACGGTAACTTGGATGCAGATCAGTACATTTCTGACATCTTATGTCTAATGGTTGTGGCATCTTTCAACAAGATAATGCAAGACCACATATAACAAGACAATTATGACCTTCCTTCGATACGTAGAGTATTCGATTGCTGCTCTGGCCTGCATGGTCTCCAGATCTGTCACCCATTGAAAACATCTGGTCATGGGTTGCTGATAGATTGGTCAGCCACAACTTTTCAGCTAATACGGTTGATGAAATGTGGTATAGATTTGAAGCAGCATGGAATAAATTGCACGTTTCTGTCATCCAAGCCCTGTTCGACTCCATACCTAACCGGATAAAGGCAGTTTTAGCCGCCAGTAGTAGAAGCGATTTCTACTAATTTCGCACCCCTTAAACCACTAAACAGCTCACAAATTTAATAATGTTCTCTTCATACCATGCTGTTTACGCACAATAAATATCTTTTTTGTGTTTGCTTTCCTATATGGTGTTGTAATTTTAATGGTCAGCTGTGTTTTTAATGATGAATCCATATTGACACCAATCAATCTTCTAGCGCAAAAAAATATTCCTACTTTATCGCTCAAGTCGCTCAGAGTGGTAGAGCTTTTCCAGCCCCATTAGAGAACTCGAGGACATTCTTCAATAACTCAAGTTCTCCTCAGGTATAAAAACTCACGATTTGTTCCTATTTTGATCTTCTAGTATCTGTCTCCTCTACTATCACGAGGGCACTGTAATATAATTTTATGTATGGTGCTGCTTCTGTATCTTGATTATTTTTGTGTAAATGGATATCTACATAATTAAAAGAGAAAAAAAAAAAACTTGAAATACCTGAATTCAACATTATACATGAAACAAAATTTGGTTTACGACCACAAGTGATATGTGTGGGGAAATCATCTCCGTCGATGTTATGTTGTCTTGAAATAAAGGCAGTCGTTTACAGATGTTTCGATCATAATGTTTATTAAGCTATGTTGGGCGGGGAGGGGGCGTGTTAAGCGTTTATTAATTATGAGAGAGACCAGCTATGACGAAGGAGCATGTAGAATTAGGCTGTCTTACGCAACAAGTGCCAGCAGAGAAAGGTAACCTTTAGATGGAACCAAGTGCTTTTATATTTTAGGAAAAGAGAATTTTGCTTTATTTCTACTAATTTAACGGTCAAAATGGGGTCCAGGAACTAAAGGATAAGCAAGATACGTTTGACTTTTAAAGTAGAAGTTAAAGTAGTTGAAATGTGGGAATTAAAATAGTTTAAAAGAATTAGCACCAAGAATATTTAATTTAAAAAAAAGAGATGAATTTAATTTATTACACACACACATTGAATAAGTGTGTATGTACCAAAGCATCCAAAAAAGTTCTAAAAATAGCAAGCTCCTTTTTCATGACCTTTTATGGATCAGGTAATATGGTTTATTGAAACGTTTTTCCGCTCATATTTCAGCTTTTGTCCACTTAATACATTCAATGAGCCTCATAATTTTGAATCGCCGTTAAATTACGAGGTCGATTCTCGATGTGTTCCTCCGATTCATACCTCGGAAAATGTGAAAAAAAAACTTGTATTTCATTGAAAAAAATTGATACTTTTCCATTTCGCCGGCGCAAATCTCGCCAAGCAGGTTTTATTGGCGACAACACACAGGATACACATATTCCGTTTGGCTCCGGTTGTATCATTTTTGGCAACTTTATTGCTTGCGCCGGCGAAATGGAAAAGTACCAAAAAATTAACAGCGGAATATTACATTTCCTTATTTGTTCGAGCCATAATTATTGATTAAGATTCTTTTAAAATTTAGAATCAATTAAAAATTATCCTGTTTACAAATTAAGCATTAAAGACATATAATTAATTACATAAAATTTATTTAAACTAACATCGTCAATAATATTTAATACTGGATCAAAAATAAGTATTTGTATTAGGCAACAAGAAAATTAACTTTGAAATGTTAATCATGTTTTGAAGTAATTTTATCTGCTAGAATTATTTTGCTGTCAGAAATATATATATGAGATATTTATTTTTTGCATCATTCAATTTCTAATAACTAATATTTCCTCTTGTGAATGATACCTTTTTATAAACTTTTATTTCACTATTATTATAAGTATTTTTTTTTTCAAGAGAAAAGGTGAAAATGGAAAATTTTGCAATGCGATTAAAAGGTAAGCATGAATGTATTGTATAATAAAATTTGGAAAATTAAAATTTATAATATGTTGGGAAGAAGTTACGCTCTCTCAACACTCATTGAACCTAGTAAGCTTATGTATTAATAAAATTAAATGCAGTTCCCTATTTGATGTTTTAGTAACTTAATTTGACCTAGATGTAGTATGCGCCTGGACAACAAGAATTACTTTTTTCTGCAATTCAATAATAGGTTGACAGGCTTTACTGGAGTTCCTGAGCCAACGACTCTAAATCTCTAAATAATTTGCACTTAGACATAATATGTTAATTGGCATGCAAAGCCATATTGCCAAAAAAAATCGTACAGTTACAGACTTATTCTTTATCGTCTTCCTTAATTTTTTACATTAAATACAAAATATTATTTCACTAAAAAAGGGGATATAAATTAAAATAATTAGATTTCATTTTTTAAACCTACGTATACACAAATGGTTTTTTTTTTTTTTTTTTTTTGTAACTTCGTAAAAATTTTTTTTTCTTAGCTGAAGGCCCAAACTGGTAATCTCTCATAGTACACGCAATCACTAATGTCATATGTAGTAGGAATCCGATAAAATTGTAATTGGTTGGTACACAAAATAAATTGTTTTTCATTTTATTGTGAAACTGGATTTAATAAATTTAATTTTAACTTTTTCTGATTGTTAAGTGATAATTATTATAGTTTAACACTTTATGGTGATATTTTTTTAATCTTTAAATTTTTGGAGATTGTAATTTCTTTTTTCCTTCGACATTTTAAGAATTGATTAAAAAATTGGAATGTTCATTTCAGTTAAAATTATGTTATCATCATTTATTGTACTTATTACTCTTTTACATACATAGCCTCAATTATTTTAATTGGTTTATTTCACCTATTCTGTAAAATCAATTAATGTAAGGAAGAGAAATAAAGGCGGCAGTTTGTTCTCAACGCTCTCTTAGAATTCTTTAACACCCACCGATGGGAACTACAGCTTTATAATATACTAAGTATTAATTAATAGGATTAATATGAACAAGTAATGATATTTTCAAGTAATGATTTTTAGTGGCCGCTCCGTATAATAAGACACTTGTACAAATCCATCGAAGTTCGCGTGGTCGTTTTATTTTCTGAGAGATAAAGAAGCAATTCCTATCTTATTGTAATATAAATCTTAATTCACAGCTGTAAATAAGTGTATTTTAAAACAGTTCTAAATTTTTTTAAGTAATTCTATGAATCATCTCAAGTGATGTATCAGGTGCGTTTTGGCAATTGAAGACTTTCGGGTACGATAACGATTCAAATGTGACGATTTAGGTTATGGTAACCCTTCATTACTACTCATCATCACGTATCACAACTTTGGCGATTCCTTTTCTAAGTTGGCGCATTTTCTGAAAGTCGCCAGGGGGAGCCCCCAATACTTTTTAAACCCTATGAGCTATTAAATATTTATAAATATTTTTTTCCAAAAACGGACTTTATTTTATTCCACTTTTACAAGTAAGATCATTTATGACGTTATTTCACGTCTTTTCAGAACACCTACGTTTTTTAATACCACATCTATCAGATATTCGACAGAATCCTACATGTCAACCAACTATGAGTAGTCAAAGTAAATAAATATCTAACGTAGTATATTATTCAATATTATAAATTATTGTCGGTTATCGAGGATATTTAAGCACCTGTTTTTCTTAATTCCCATGGTTCTTAATACATTATGCAATAAGATTGGCTTTGGATAATAATGACTTCATTCGGCTGTCGAATAATCCAAAACCGCGGTTGATTCTTCTCGTTTTTTTCGTTTTCAAGAGACGTCAACACGATTTTGTAACCAAACTCCCAATTTAGATTCATTAAATTTTATTTTAAAGACAATAAACATTTAAAATTAAATATGACCCATGTTTTTACCTGGGAGATTCTTTTACAATAAGAATATACATTTTTTGCAAACATTACGTATGACTAATTATAAAAATAAGCACTTATGCTTTACAATGGACTTAACGAATTTTGCTCTTTGAACGATTCAATATAAGTAACCTTTCACTACTAACACAACCGTAGAAGGTTGTCATTAGAAATCGGAAGCCAAAACATAGGCGATTATTTAATAGACGAAATATACTGTTTTTGATGATTAAAATTTAAATTTTAGGTAGATTCATAAATTAAAACAATATTTTTTAAAGAAATTTTCTATTATTTTGTTGTTTTTATGTGTTTCAATAATTTATTATTGTTTTTTTTTTTCTAAATAACAAACTATCTTCAAATCGATTTAATATATTTTCAATGACTACTTTTCGATTATGTTAGTAATGAAAGGTTACCAGATCGGCGTCTTCAGCGTTTAATTTCACAGAGGTAGCTATAAAACTCAAAAACAAAAAAATATTTAACACACTAGCGACGACGTGTAGCACCAGTGATACATACCGTATATTATTTGTAGCCACCGTACGTCATCAACGGAACACCATTGGATATTGATTTCTTGTGTAATGAAATCAACCGAGTTTAAGTAAAATTTTAAGTTAAGAGATAAATATGAATTAAATTATGTATGGAGTGAGTTTAAATAAAATATGTCGTCACAAATGTGGTAAAAATTAAATCCTGTTTCTATTTTTTTTTTATCCAAAAGTCATTTAAACGTGATTCTTCTCATTGAGTTGAGTCCCTATGATGTGTAGAAAATACGTTTCTTTTTCACTACTTATATCTCACTTCCACTTATGATTTATAAACTTTTTTTTCTCTTTCTCTTATTCTACTTTCTTAAGTCTAATAGCTTAATCAGTTCTCTTTTGCTTAAATTGTAGCCGTACTTTGACTGTTAATTACCTTATTATTGTCTTTAAGCATCAGGCAAACAAGAAAAACGTGGTTACCAATAGCAATTACCTTCATCCGATTTACATTTTTATCGCATTATATAGGTGAACACCGCAGTTTACTTTTAACGCATGCGTCACCTGCGAATTGTAATCAAACAATATTACAACTTTAAAAATTGGATTACTTTTGAGATAAACAAAATTACTATATCTAGAAAAAGGAAAAATAACAATTTTCACAAACACAAGCAAACAAGCTAAATTAACGAATTAAAGTTCAAAATTCAAGTAATACAAAGAATAAAAGCTTGAAGTATTGTTTGATTACAATTAAGCTAATGAGAATAATCTTGTATGTAATTTGTAACTTTCGTATGTTAAGCATTCAATTATTCATTTATTATCGTTGATTTGAATTAGAATTTCCTTATTTATGTATTTACTGTAGCAAATCTATAGATTCTATATTGATGAACTCTGAAGAGTTCATGGTGGGGAGCTGTGGAAAATACCACAACCAATGTAACCATCTTGCCTTAACGCCAGAGGGAGCTGCTCTCCATCATAACGATATTACTTTTAATTATCCATCTGCACTTCTTTGTTTGTTTTTGTACAAGGAAGTTGTAATTCGTTTCGGGTCGATTTAATCGGCCAAATTTATAGATGTTTTTTTATTAAATATTTTTGATTTTCCACAAGTATATATATTCACAATACTTCTATCAAATATAATACTAAAGCTCTTCTGCTTTTCCAATAGGCCACATTTTACCGAATATCGTTTCTATCTATTGCAAATACAGAGAAGGTGAAATTCTTGCTCTTAGATTAGAGCAATAATCTCTATGCGATATCTCTATAGGTCAATTTTCTAACTGCAGCCCTAGTTATCCAGATTTATCAATCGTGTCATTTTAACAAGAAAATGAGTATTAGTGCTGTTATGAGAAGTGCTCTTATTTTGAGTGATCCTAACAAAATCTATTTTTAAGCACACAACAGGAAAAAAACCGGGTAGGTAGTTTGAAGTAAATGCAATATTTTTAAAAGGGAGTATCGACCTTTTATACTATCGTATCATTGGAAAAAAGTTTTCAGTTCTAGAATCATATTTTTGGTGCAAGGTCAAATACAATATCAAAATGTCTCGGATCGTTTACTATACAATTTTTTATGTGAAAGCAGCGAAAAATAACGGATCCAATTAACGAGCATGACTCATTTGTTCGAGATTATCCTTAGTTTTTCTTAACTTTTCATAGATCATAAACAAAAAAACGAAGGGAATGAGATAAAATATTAAGTGGGAAAAGAGGATATCAAAAATCTTCATTTTTACACATATTCGTAAACTTCTATCATTCTCTCTTCCTACATCCAAATAACATGAATTAATCCAACAATAATAAGTTATTTTTAACAATTGATTTTTCCGAAAAAATTGTACATTGAGTTCTAGTGATAAATAAATTCAGTGGGTTTTTTTTTTTTTTTTTTTTTTTTTTTTCCAGTATTGTAAGGTATAGGCGATGTACGGATCCTAAAATATATGTTTTTCTGGAATATCATGTATTTTATAACTGATTTTTCATACATTTAATAATCAATGAAATTCAAATATTTCTAGAGGAGTTTAATTAGTAAAAAGGAACTATTGAAAAATAGAAACCTTAAGAAAATAAACCCGTAGCATCCCTCCTCCTCCTCCTAATCTCGAATTTGTGAAAAAAAACTTAGAAATTATTATAGTTTTGCGAAAATAAGGCATATTTCACTCTATAAACTATATTAAACTGTATGATTAACTCGAATTTTTTCAATAAACTTTATTAACTATTCTATTTAAAGAAAAAGTAATGAAAAAAAAATAGGTTTTAATCTTTGCATGTTCGATTATGTACTGCAGTATTGTGCATGGTGCATTTTGCAAATCTAAAAGTAACCAAATTTTCTCGCCAAAAAAAAAAAAAAAAAAAAAAAAGGTTGCAACTTGGCCTTTGTTCTAATAATAAATACACGAGGGAATATCGTAAGATTTTAATTATTATACTAAGAAGTAACCGAGATATCTACATAAAATTGTGGCCGCGACAGCCTAGTGGTCATGGTCACGGACTCGCGGTTGGTGGTTTTCGTCAAGTCGTGGGTTCAAGTCTTGATGCCACTAAAGACCCGCCATATAACTGGGGTTGATGCACGTTAAATCTGTCGAGGCTCGAAGTCCTGCCTTTGGCGTGGTGTGTAAGTTTGGAGAGAGAGATGCCAGCTCAGGTATCGTCCTCAGCACTCGACCGAGGCTCAAAATTACAAAGTCCATCGCCAATAGCCCTTGTGTAGCTTCTAGTGCGACGTTAATAAAATAAAACCAACCAACTAGAATAAATTTATTCTGTGTATTAATTTATCTTTATATACATAATATGTTGCGCATTACAGCTATTAATGTTAATTTGCTTGGTTTCAGGAAGTAGTAGACTGAATTAACTTACAATGTGTGGAGAAATTACAGTTCAATTGCTGAGTTTTGCAATAACGGATTGCGAAAGATCAAGGAACACTGTGAGAAATATATAACTTTGGGTGGTGGCTATGTAGGGAAATCTTAAAAATAATAAATAAATATTAAGTTTCTATCTTTTCTTTTTATTTTTAGAAATAATTAAAATGTTACGATATCCCAGGATAATAATTAAAACTTTATTATATTGTGGGTTACTTCAACCTACAGCTTCCTGAAACCATTAGTAATAAACGTAATTTTCAACATAATGTGCATAAGGACAAATTTTTATTCGAAAAATAAATTTTATCGAGATATCTGGCTTATTTTTGTTATAATTAAAACTTCACGATACTCAGCATATGAACAAAAAGAAAACTTACAATTTAAAACCATGACAATTTTTTAAAAAATTAAAAAAAAAAAAAAATGGGGGATAACATTAGGAGCTGAAAGTGCTTACGATGACTTCAAATATGTTTAAGATTAAAAATCGACGTCTTGAGGCTTGGATTTCGTGATCGAAAGATCACCTTCGAAAGAGAAAGTGAGGTTTTTCGTGTATTCAATATTTGGCTATTGATATCGGCAATTTGATACGTGCTTTACTGTCTATATATGTATTTACAGTTATATTTCATTACCTTTAACTTACTATATGTTTTAATTTTTAGTTCTTATGGGTGTGTTAAAGTGATGCTAATTTGAAATATTTTTTTTTAAATAAGTAAATTAAATAAATTTTGTTTCAGTCTCCTTACAATTTTGGGTTTTATGCTATATATGACGCTGAGCTTTGTGAATATGTGATAAAAAGGATTGAAATGCAATTAATTTTAAAATTTAATAAAACCTCGGGATCTCTACTTACTCCGTACACTTGAAAATATAATTCGAAGCCAATGAACGTACGTCAGTGGAGTAGCGACGATGAGGGAGGATATGGGGTTGCTCTCCCTGTAAGGTTTGCTGTTAATTAAAATTTTAAAACCGTAACTTCTTATACTGAATATTTTATTTTTATTATTTCAGAAAAATTAATATTCGAAATCCCGTACTCCCCAAAAACATTATTTTCATCTTGAAAACAAGCAATGAAATTTGAAATTAATTATGAGATATGAGTCGAAGTAGGAGAACCTCCCTCCCCCTTAAAAATTCCTCGCTACGCCCCTGACGTACAAATATAATGAAGTGCAGAAAGAATAAATTATTTTTGTTTAGAATCACAGGGTCGGCGATTTATCGGCTTAAGCAAAAAATATTTATTAAAAATGTTATTTTGAAATATTTTAATTAATAATGAAAAATTAAAAATATACCTTCAGAATTTAAGCAGTTTTTCTCATCACAAGGCATTCAGCATTTTATTTCCAAAAGAATTCTCAATGGTACATTTTTTTTTTTTTTTTTTTTTTTCAAAACTGGATAACTTCTGAAATTGAGAAAGTTTATAATCGAGTGAAAGGCTAGTTTATTTTCGGAGCTTGTTCTTCTAAAGCATGCTCTTCTAATACAAGTATAAAAATTACATAATATACCAATCATGATTAAAATACTGAAATGATTATGCAAACAAAAATATAGATAATATTTTGATTTTTGATAGGCAATGTGAAAATTAAAATTAAACTTAAACATAGAGATAGGTTTATTTTCAATGGGGTGCAATGGTGAGAATAAAATAAATTTTCTACATAAGTTTACTAATTACTAAAATTTGGATAAATGTATCAAGTTTCAAAATGTAGTAAATGAGGCAAGGACTAAGTATATGTATATAAAACCGAAATTAAATATATATACAATTTGAGATGCATTACATACTACAGAAATATATTAACTTTTTTAATGAAACATTTTTGGGACCCTCCTTCATGCATCTGTGTTTATAATGTACTATTTTATTGGTTGTAAGGGATCCTTTTCCACAATATTATAACACTTTACAATTCTAGAATAATTGAAGGAATTTAAATTTCTGAATAATTAAAATAATTTGTATTTCTGAATTGTATTCTTTCTATTCAGATTCCAATCACATTTTCCTTTATTTAACAGACTTTTAGTTTCAAATTAGTGTTACAAATATTTTTTAATTAAATATACATTAAATTTACGAAGGAGCTGTTAAAAAATAAATTTTTAGCATCTTTTAACTTTTTGAATATGAAACTTAAGCTTTTCAGCAACTTTTAATGTTCAACAAGTCGCTGTGTCAATCTGCAAATCTCTCTTTTTGCATCCCTTTTCTCTATTTCGTTATTTTTATTTCAGTATTTCTTTTCGTCATTCTTAACTGTTCCTAGAATCATTGTCTTCTCTCTTTAAGAAGACAGCAACTCTACTAGAAGCTTTGTCCGAACATAAAATAATAGACAGTTCTTACTACTATTGTTCCGTTTTTGATGCATCTGTTTCAAAATGCGCGGTATGATGTAGCTAACATGGGGAACTGTTCCTTTTTTTTTCTTTTGTTTCATAAACCGTCTGTTGGAGTCCGGCCAAGTGTTCTCCGTTCCCGGACCGAATCCTTCCCCGGTTATTTTTAAAGTACCAACGGCGGCGCTGGTTTCCAACGCAGGAATGGTTTTCTCTCTGCTATAGCCAGCTTTATTGATTTGTCTGAGACGTCCTTTGCTAGAGTAATATTCTTCCGGTCCTGGACAGTATGGCTGCCGGAATTCGACGTCCTAGTATGTCCGGCACCGAATGGAATGGAATTTAGATCGGAGAGTGGGAAAGAATATGCCTAATATCTGTCGTTGGGTTTATTTATTATAACGTTTTATATTTTAAATAAGTACATTAGAAAGCTTAAATTAGTTGAGTTGGAATTCTCGCTGTCGATTTGACGAAGTGAAAAATGCCGATTTTTCAGCGCCAGATGATTACGCTTCCTCTCGTGGCTCCACAGTTTCCCAAAATCCTTTGCGCGCAAGGCCGACGATTGAGTAAATGGCTAACACGAGGAAACTCGTTAATTCGAAAAGAAAACACCGTTGCGATCGGTAGCACCTGTTCCAGCGGCATGGGGATTAATAATCAGAAGATGTACTGTGACAGGAGAGAGTCCACAAAACGCAACAAATCCACGATGACGGGAGTTAATTTAGTCAACAATTACAAGCAATTCAAGGTAAGATTATTCGATATCTTTTCTCTCTAACGATAATTATTATTTCATCAATTTACGATTCATCTTTAATTTATTTATATTTGAATTTTTCATCTCTAGAAATAATCTTTTCCATGAATCGGGTTTTATTTGTGTGCGAATCGGATTTTATTTTTTCCTAAAGATTATGAAATTGTTGATTATTGATCTTAAAAATTAATTTGTTAAATATCAAAATGTTATTATTTTGGAATCTGTGTTCCTATCACCAGGAACTACAATAGTTGACAGCTCCAAATTGTTTTTAAGGTGAGGCAGAGATGAATTTAATTTGATCGTTTTTAAAAATAATCATTAAAAGATTCGAATAAAAAGTAAATTTTAATTGAAAATGTTTATCATTGTTTGACATGCTATATTTTACAAATAATTATGAATACTATTTATATAAAAATAAATTAAATCAGTTAATGTGGTTAATTTATTCCTTTTTCCTTATACAAGAATATTTTTATCCGATATTTGATATATTTGTTTTAAGTGACTTTAAAATAATAATCGGGAGGGAATTTTTTTCAATATAGCAACTTAAATAATTTTAAATTGATGTTTTATATATATATGTCAGAACCATGAAATCTTATTTGAAGATTGAAGAAAGAACTATTCGACATAAAACAATTTTACGTATAATGGTTAAAATACCACACACACAAAACCTGGAATTTTTTTCATAAGCTCTTACTGTGCTTCTAATTATAATTTCAGTTATCTATTGACACCTGTTGCTTGATCTCAATGTTAGATATTTTTCATATGATTGATTATAGTAACAGAAAATTCCATTAAAGTTAATCTTGTTCATAAAATCAACAAAAATATTTTACTATGCTTTAAATTATTTAAAAAGAATTGCATGTTCACATGTTAGATCGATTTTTAATGAATAGAACAACAATTAGAATAATTAGATTTAGAACAACAGAAACGATTAGAATAAGGTATTGCATCATTTTAACTATAAATATAATTATTTCCGTTTGTAAATATTGCTTTCATTTATAAAAAAAACTATTATTTAATTATCAAATAATAAATTTCATCTATAAAAAGCGATCGCCATTTAGAATTCTGATGCATCAAAATAAATCTAATTTTGTACGGAGAATGTATATATAATGAACTATTGAAAACCCAATTATTGGAGGAAATAAAAAGAAATGTAAAACAGTATCTCTGGTTTTCACTGTTTTTAAATTACCTAAGAATAATACATAAGAATAAAATGTTTTCATAAATGTAAGAATGGACTAATGAAAATATTATCATGATCGATTTTTGAGTATCGTAGATCACAGAAATCAAATAAGTTTTCTGTGATGTAGTGAAGTTCAATTCACAAGAAGGCAATTTTTATTAATTTAGCCCTTGATCTTATGTTATTCCATCCACTGAAATAACTAGAACTCATCTAAAAATTCTGTACTTGTAAATTAAATTTTTTTTTCTGATCATTTTCCTGTTTTCGTTATTTAATTCGTGGATTATAAGACTAGAATATTTAATTTTAACAAGTTTCCATGTAAATCTTTTTTTTTTTTAAAAAAAAAAACGATTTCCAAAGAAAATATAATTATTTTACACATGTATTATCTCTCGCCATGTGAGGTATGCAGTTTTTTTTTCTTTTTTTCTTTTTTCCATATCTCTGGGAAATTTCTTTTTAATTAATAAGACTACACAAAATCAATCCTCGTGTAAACTTCATACAATCGATGCTAATATAAATATAAGTAATAAAAAAACTTTGGAATCAAGCTTTTGTGCAATAATGGACTAAAAGATATAAAAATAACATTTATAAATGTAAAATAATTCATAATTTATAACAGCCTGAGTCGATTAACGAGGATACCTAGGTAATTACCGAAAAATTAAGTTACATACATATGAGATCAAAAGAAGTATTGATACCTCATGTTTTTATAAATTAAATATTTTACATCAAAAAATATACCTTTAACATAAAAATAGAGTTCAGGAACAAACACGTCATGACAGAAGTTTCACGGGTCACTTCCTCAGTCAAACAGTCACTTAAACCAAAGGTTAGTTTTACAAAGACAGTTAAGAAGCAATTTATATAGCAATATTTAAAAAATGATACATATCATCTTATAATATACACAGCCAATACTAAATGATATTCTAATAATAATAAATATAAGTAAAAAAAAAAATTTTTTTTAATCAAGCTTTTATTTAAAAATGTTTTAAAAGGTATATAAATATTTAAAAGTAAAATAATATTTAATTTATAAAAGCTTGAAGAGCATTAAAATTTCTTTTGATCCCATAAGTAGTTGTGGTGAATTTATCGGTAATAATCTAGTCGGTATTTTAGTTAAGCGCCTCAGGCTTTCATAGATTTTTATTATTTTTCGTTAAGAATTATTTTTGTACATTTTGTTCCATTTTTAAATAAAAGCTTGATTTGAAAAGTATTTTTAACTTATATTTAATTCTTTTTAGCGTGGAAATTTGACTTGAAATGTAATTATGTGTGCTATACGTGTATAAAATGTCAACTCAATTGGGCGTTGATAAGTGCCAGGCCTGCTCCCCACCCCTTTTCTTAAGGCCGTCACTGCTTGATTATTATACTATAGTATGTCATTGGAGTTAATTCGCGGATGAAAAATTGCGCTGGGATAAGTGAATCAAAATTTCAGTAGAAATTTTGAGCTGTATATGAGGGTATATATCTTTTTATATACATATTTTGAAATATAGCAAGCTAAATAAAAGCTTGTAATAAAGAAAAATATTTTCCTGATGACACTTTTTAAAATGAAATGGGTCCACCGAAATGACAATAAAAAAAACCCTCATTAATCAACGATGGTGGAACGATTTCTGAAGCACACGTCAGCTTAACTTAAAAAAGCATCCGATGAAACTGTTATTTTTCTTTTTTTTCTAATCTACTATGACTTCATGGAATTCATTTAAAAGGAAGTATCTTGAACAATTGCCGAAATGACCTGGACAATGTTAAAATAGAATATGACCTAATTTAAAAACTTATAACTGTTTACTTTTTTTTTTGACACATAAACTAAGTTCCTTATACTTTTTAAAAGGATTAACTATCACTTTGAGAGTTTCTTAAAATTTCTTAGCGGCAATTAAACCAATAAAGAAATTTGATTTTCTTTACGTAAATATTTTTTTTAAATTTAAATTGATGTCTAACAAACAACAAAAAATGAAATAGCCTGATTTCTCCTATACATATAATGAGTTGTTTAAAAATTTATTTCTTACTCCGATAAATCGAGTTGTTTTGTTATTGTTGGAGATGAGGCAAAACAGAGCGAAACCAACCCACTTCTCTCACTTGCATATAAAACAAGATAAAGGAAGGTTTGTTTTGATATAGGAGAGAGCGTATGATTTACGGTGGAAGAAAATTGCGTCATTAGAATGCGTTGCCGATTCACCGAAGGAAGTTATTCTCCCTTATTTTCCTGTGCGCTCACTTCTCTGTATCTATTAGTCATTCATAGGATCTTTGTGCGACTCATCAAAATATTTCGATTCTTTTATTTTATTACAATATATAAGGACCACACTGTGAAGTTTATTAAGAGATAACCTACACAACCAATTTTTGCTATTTTACCACGATCGTATTTTACACGATTTTGATTTAGCTCGAATTAAAAATTATATTTTTTTAATTCTTTTATCTCTAGTTTTTATTTGTCTTTTTCGATAATTTTAAATAAATCATTTTTTCCCTTATTACATTTCTCTCATTTCCAAAATCACTTTACACATTTTTTTTTTTTTTTTTTCCAATTCATTCATTATGTCATTTCTTTTATATTGATCTGAAATTTCCTTTATTATTATTATTATTTTACCATTGAATAACACCCGAATGATAAATTTTACTTTTTTGGAAAGTTTTTGTGCAAAATCTGTGCATTTTGTGTTTGGTGTTATAAGATAAAGAGGATTGTGAAGTTTAATGGTGCAAAAGCCAGGTAAGGTTGTACTGCGTCAAACAAGGCATAACTGTGATCTAGACGTTCGAAGAAATATAAATAAGATAAATTGATTCGCAAGAAAGAGGGTTAAAAACAAAGGATCGCTGGGGTTTCCCAGGGAAATGATGTGTTAAAAGCGAATCGCACCTTTTCGATGTTTGATGTGAATAAAAGCTAAAATAAAATTCGTACACGTTTCAAAATGTACGGAAAGCTATGCAAACGGTAAAGTTATATATGGGGTCGAAAACTGATATGTGTACGTTGGGACATTGTACACAATCTTTTTTTATAAACGTAGTATGCAGCAGCATGCCACACTTACCAGGGGGTCGCCTTTTTTTTTTTTTTTTTTTTAATTCCTTTGTATGTGAGAACTAAAGAGAGTGAAGACACATTCCAAATCATCAGCTCCATCTGATTAAAATCTTAAGCGATCCGTTGCTGGATTTACTATGGGTTTGGTTAATTGATAATTTATTGATATTCACTTAGAGCAACACGAGATTTACTGATGACGAGCGTCATAATTATGAACCACAATCAAGTGACGAAGTCGAGACATAAGTAGATACCTCAGCAACTAAAATATGTTTATAGGATAATTTAGGCTTATAAACGGAACTAATGGTGGCATACATAGCTTTTATAAATATTAAAGTTGCTGAAACCAATGCAAAGTATATTTACTAATAATTATAAAACAGTTACTTTTATAGCTACATTTCAAATCATAATCAATGTGTTTGCAGAAGAAGAAAAAATTATCACCCCTTTTGGCATTAATTAACAAGAATGCATTTTTGGAAAAAATGTAAATCGAAGTAATTGATTATTGTTTACAAAGTTATGAACATAGAAAACGAGGCATTAAAAATTAAGAAACTTCATTCCGAATGATTATGAACGAAATGAAATCTTCTTCAAATGTTAATTAATTGTCTGATTTTATTAACGTCGCACTAAAAGCAACTCGAGAGTTATTGTGACTTATCTCATGATTTCGAACTTCGGTCAAGTGACAAGGACGACACCTGAGCTGGTATCTTCCTCTCCTAACTTCCACACCACCCTAATGGGAGGACTTTGAACCTCGCCAGATTCAACGTGCATCAGCAGTGGCTACACAACGGGTCTTAAAGTGGCATCTTCAAATGTTTTCAGGGATCATACGACGGTTAAACGCAATTATTCGGAAATTTTTTTCAAATTCGAGTATTCTTCTTAAGATTTCAATATGATACAATTTTTTTGTAAGTGATAATTTCGAATTTGTACTTAGATAAATTAATTTTAAATATTCATAAGAATTTTAAATAACTCATTAAAAAATTCTTAAAAGATAACGCTTTATTATGTTATTTAGTGGTATACTGATTTTAGTGCACAATCCTAAAAAGGCATTTGCTTCAAAATATGTAATTTTTGATTTATAATTCAAAAATGCTTTGAGATAAGAGTATAAATTAAATTAAAAATATTTGAAGCAGTTTTCAAATTTTTAAGACTTTCTGGAAATTGGCATTAAATTTTTCGTATTTCAATATGTACATATCTCTAAAATGATTTCGCAATATCTACGAAACAGAATAATTTTTGTTCAAGTAATGCAAAATAATATACCATAACTACACAATTTTCGCAACGTCATCTTAATTTTTAAAAGACCTTGTACACACGAAATGATGAGCTATTACATTTTGAGAAAATAACTTTTAAAGATTTCTGTACAATAAAAAATTGATCAAAAAAGGAAACAGCACATTTTTGTCATACTTGAAAAATAAGAATATTTTCATGAAGTTTGTAGTAAGTATTGAGGAACAGTTTGTGTATATATATATATATATATATATATAATTTTTGTAAGGTTTAAGGATAGTAAAATACTAGCTGATACCCGCCCGCTTCGCTGGACAGACGATAATGTAATATTTTGGAACCTATATGTAAGATATCAAGAAAAATTTCATATTTTAAAACGTTAATGATAATCTAAATTTAAAATTTTAAGAAATTGATTGTCTGTAATAATGGTTATCCTCGACTTTCAAATATATAAGAAAAATAAGAAATGTTAGTAAAAAGTCACCCCATAAATACATAATATGGATAAAATTCATTCCAGCGTATACATGCTACACCAAATATTGCCAAAGATGCAACCTTTTGTCAAAAGATTCATCATGTGCTTGGATTTCAAATGAAATACCCTCGCAATGGCATCGTGTCTATCATAAGATTTTTGTCCTTGCATGAAGACATCTTTGATTTCTGACCATTTAGGATTGTAAGTGACTGCAATCCTTAAATAAAAGTCGTGCAAGTCGGGACGTCCAAAACGTCTTACGTATGTCAGAGCTTGAGTTCGTTCATGCATGTAGCGAGGTGCTCCAGTAAACGAAGATTGTCTTGCGTGTGTGCTACTCCGTAAGAAGTCGCCTTTTTAGCATTTTTCAAAATACCGCTAAGTTTTGGAGCTAAACTACACTTTCACCAACCGTGGGGTTCCAAACTCATTTATTTCTATCCCTAAATATGTACTTTTCTTAATTTCGACACGTACGAAATTTCACACAAAGAGCCCCTTCGCCAAAATCTTGCCAATCCTCCATCAGCGCTTCAATATAAAATTATTTGGTATTTTTCCTTTTCGCAAGCGCAAATCTCACCAAGTAAACTTCATTGGTGACAATACACAGGTGACATATAAAAAAATATATTCCGTTTGTCATCGGTCATATCATTTTTGGCGATAAAGTCGCCAAAATTACACAACCGATGGATAAGAGTATATTAACGGATGAAAATTACATTTTGGATATGACTTCCGTAAAATCCATTCTTAGTGAGCGTCTACATCGCAAAATGAGTAACTATGCTAAATTTCAAGTCAATCGGTTGTATAGTCTGTGAGATCTCGTGATGAGTCAGTCAGTGGTATTTCGTTTATATATACAGTGGCTCAAACAATTGAGGATACACCTTACTTTCACTTGATAAATCCAACTTTTAATGAAAATAACACATTAACTAGAACAGAAGACGTATTTTTACTTTTACACGTAATAAAAGGGTTGATTTACTGTAAAAATAACGAAAACCAACAAAAAAATATCTAAAATTAAAAGTTTCACAAATATTTGAAGTAAACATAGGCAGATCTTTACCTCAAAAAATTAAGGATACACCAATGAAATTTTTTCGATATATTACATGCATAGACAGTATCAGTATTTTGATGCATGTCCTTTGGCTTTTATAATGTCCTCCAAACGTCTGGGTACCAATTCGACCAATTTTTTAGTGGTATCTGGAGATATTTTATCCCATTCTTCTTGTAACACTTGCTTTAAATGGGCTTTGTTTCTAATCTGGTGTTTTTGGACCGCTGTTTCTAGTGTGGCCCACAAATTTTCTATGACATTGATGTCAGGGTACTCTGGCGGTGTGTGCAATTGCTGTTTACAATGAAAAAGACACCACATTTTGACATTACGTGCCGTGTGTTTGGGGTCGTTGTCGTGCTGAAATATAAAATTTCCATCTAAACCCAATTTTTGTGTACTTTCTTTAAGATTGTTGCGGAGTATGTCTATATAAAGCTTATGATCCATTATACAATCTATAAAAACTAAATTTCTTACCCCATTTGCAGCCATACAACCCCAAACCATGACGGAGCCACCACCAAGTTTGACTGTAGGACGTAAATTTTTTGGATCCAAAGCGGTGTTCGGCTTTCTCCAAACGGTGTGACGACCATCGCTTCCAAAAATGTTGAATTTACTTTCATCACTAAATATAACTTTCTTCCAAAAGTTTTCTGTCTTCAACTGATGAGTTTTTGCAAACTCCAAACGCTTTTTCTGATTTTGTAAGCTTATGAAAGGTTTCTTTCTAGCTACTCGACTGCTACATCCAGCATGTCTAATCACATTTCTCACAGTTTCAGCACTTACACTTCTGCAGATTATTCGAGAAGTTTCTGCTGCTAGTTTGACTGCACTCAGTTTAGGATTAATCTTGATATCTTTTAAAATTTTCCTTTTAGCTACATTACTCAGAATACTTTTCCTTCCTCTTCCACTCTTATTTTGAATTAATCCATTGCGTTTAAATTTCCCAATGATTTTCTGGACACATGAGTGACTTCTACCGACAATTTCAGCTATTTCACGATAAGATTTTCCCTTCTTAAATAACCTTAATATAAATTTTCTTACATCAATACTAGTCTCTTTCCGAGGAGCCATTTTCCATTTAAAATTACGGCTTTATATTCTCATAACCAACTTCAAAAGACAGAAATAACAGTTGAAAAAGTTCAGGATAAAATTTCCCAAACTTAGATTATTAGTAGCAAGCAAAAAGAAATCAAGTGGTAGTTAAACAAAAATTTCTTTTGTGTATCCTCAATTTTTTGAGGTTAAAATCTGCTTATGTTTATTTGAAATGCCTCTAAAAAGTTTTATTTTAGAATTTTGTCGTTGATTTTTCTTTATTTTTACTGTTAATTAAACCTTTTGTTATGTCTAAGAATAAAAATTCGTTTGCACTTCTGGTTAAGGTGTTATTTTGATTGAAAGTTGGATTTATCAAGTAAAAGTAAGGTGTATCCTCAATTATTGTGCCACTGTATATAGATAGATCCCTTAAATGTAAATATGAATTGTTAAATTTTTTCTTTATATAGTGTATACACGAGTGCCAGCAAATGATGCACGTGCCTCCAGAATACTCTACCAATCCTTCTTGTCAATCAGTTTTTCTTTTTTTTCCGTTTTTTTTCCCCAAACGTATAGACCACAGTTACGCCTTGCTTGGCGCAGCAGAGTCACATCTGGTTCTTGCATTATTAAACTGTACCATCATTCACTCGCAAGAAATGATATTGGAGCAAAAAATGCGCAGCTATATCGTTCAGCAAACTAATTCGAATTTTAATTTTTATCGAAAAAGAGATATGTATGAACACAGCTGAGAGAGGGATAATAGCCTCAGTTGCTCTATATCCCATGAAACCAACCAATCAATAAATCAACACAGCTGTGTTTATTTTTTAAGTTTCTAGAATCACGAGTTCTGATATATAAAGGGAAACCAAAACAAGTTTCTATTTTGCTGACCTAGAAGTAAAAATCAGCTTCAAGATCAACAAAACTGCTCCGCAATATTTCCTTGTGACTACCTATAAAACATAGAACTGGTTCTAAGCAAACAAAAATTCTTTTGTATTTTACTACTCTCTTAAAAACTTATAATATTTTCATTTTACGATCCATTATGTTTTGTTAAACGGAATAAAATAAATTACTAAACTCTAAATGGTTGCTTAACTTCTTGGAACTGTAAGAGTCCCTCGATTTCTTTCATAAATATCGTCTCTTATAGTTATTTACAGCAAACAGGTCAACTTTTAACCGTTAAATTTTTAAAAAAAGTAGTGAATAGGTAATTTTAATGATTCCGATTAAAATGATTTTGAAATAATTTAATTCCAACTAGTCTTTTTAGGTCAGTAACATCGTTAAGCCAACCTTGATATTTAGTGAAAGAAAACGTCTTTCACAAAAGAAATTGAGCTTTCATTCCAATTGAGTTTAAATATAATTCAACAGTTAATAAGGATCAGTGTCTGACTGGAAGACTAGATGTTAATGGCTTGGTTGGCGGAGTTGTATTTGAGTATTTGAAAAGATAGATAACGAGTTAAGGATAAATACCAAAACATATTGTGCCAGGTTACTGGTTTGAGTTTGTGTGCTCCCAATTCCTTATGCTTAGACACGACATTTAGGTTCAGAGAAATGAATGGATCCAAATACTTCTATGAAACTAAAAGTAGAGCAAAATAAAAAAAAAAAAACCTGTGCTCTCTTTTTTAGATTATCTTCATTTTTGTAATCGAGAGATGGTGTACGATTACAGAATTCTAATTCATTAAAAGAACATGGAACAACGGTCAAGTTTGGAAGGGTAGGGTAGCAAATTCTTACATTAATTTTTTGAAAGATCATTGCGAAGAATAATTGACAGTTCCAGTTTCTTAAGGATGTTTCCGCCGAATGTCAAGAACCTGATCGAAGCTTCGAACATATTCCTAGGTAGAAAATTATTCCAATTTTCATATGAGTTTACGACGTCGCAACACATACAACAGTTCATGATGCGGTATTCTTCGAATTAGGGCCGTGTAGCCGGGGCTGATCCATGTTAAATCTGTCGGGGCCTCAAGTCCTCCCGTTGGCGTAGTGTGAAGGCTAGGGGATGGGGTGCCAACTCAGGTGTCGTCCTCGTCACTTGACGGTGGTTCAAAATTACGAGGTCCTTCGCCAATAGCCCTCGTGTTGCTTCTAGTGCGACGTTCATATAAACTAAAACTAAACTCTAAAAAGAAACTTAAAATTAGGAACATTCCAAAAATACTCCATTTTTCACTTAAATACATAAAGTTCAAAGGTCAATTAGCATTACATTATAGGAAAACGAAACGTGGAATATATTTATTCCAGATAAAAGGTTTGATTCGGATAGAAATGAGTAATGTTATTAAATACGCTATTCTGTAAAGAACAGAGAAATCAGAATCTAAAATTAAAGTCCGAGCGCTTTTTCATCGGAAAAAGTTTTTCAAATTTGGGCCCTATTCTTTAACAATACATTAGGACAGCCTTAATTGAATGAAGTCTCATAATTCTCACTCGATACATTGTTGAAACTTATATAAGAGTAAGATCCTTGTATTCTAACCATAGCTCAAAATTAAGCTTACTTTGATAGTCTTCTGTGTAACTATAGTGCTTCATTAATCAAACGAATCGGTTTTCACAGGACCCTTCCTTCTCTTGTTATTTATTTCCAACAAATCATAGCTCTGGTTTCTTGTTCACTTGACCATAGTTCAAAATTACGAGGTCCGTTGCCAGTGGTACTTGTGTTGCTTCTAAATGCGATGTAGGACCGCGGTAATTAGTGAACATGGTCAAGTACTCGCGACCGACGTTGCTTCCGTCGAGTCGTGGTTTCGAATCTTGAAACACCAGAAGCTCCGTCGTGCAGCGGGGTTGATGCACGTTAAATCTGTCGGGGCCCAAAGTCTTCCTGGTGGCATGGTTTGGAAGTTTAGAGAGGGGCTGCCAGCTCATGTGTCCTCCTTGTCACTTGACCGAGGTTCAAAATCACGAGATCCGTCACCTCTAGCCCTCGTGTTGCTTCTAGTGCGACGTTAATGAAACCAAATCAAAACAAATTCATTGGCGTGGTGTGGAAGTTTGAGAGAGTTGTTCCAGTTCAGGTATCATCCTCGCCACTTGACCGAAGCTCAAAATGTCAATTTCCGCCTTCAATAACTCTCGTATTTCTTCTAAGTGCAATGTTAATTTTCAATCAACCAATCTAAATGCGGCATTAATATATCAATTAAATGATCCAAGTTATGGTTACTAATAAATAAATTCCTACAGATGTCAGCCTAGTTACTTGATCATTGCTCGGATTTACGAAATGCGTTCGCCGATGAATTCAAAATCAAGTAAAAATATCGTTTAATGAGGCTCTGTATAGTAGATGATAATCAATAAATTATCTCCCAATGACCCAAAGATGATTTTATCAAAATAGAATGTTCTTATCGAGATTCCCATTTAAAGTCAAAGAATAGAACCTGGGTCATTTTATATCCATGGTAGCAAGAAATCTGAACAGATGCTTTTTAAAAGTAACTAAAAAGTTCAATTTTTAACCTTATACAATCTTTAGATGCGAGTACCACACAAGCTCCCTGCCAAAGGAGTATTCACCTCTGACATTTCCGGAACAAAGTACTCAGACGATATCGATTGTAATTTCTTTACGGCGATATTGTTCATTGCCTAATATTCTTATCTTTGTTTTTATGTGTTCAATTTACCCTTATATCAAATAAACTCTTCAAATCGAAACTTTGTACGTTGAATCATTTCCAGAATCGTGTAAATGATTCAAGTTAGTTTTTTAAGAAACAAGTTTTGTTTAATCCAAATTTAGTTTCATTAATTTTATAATTATTTTCGAGGAAATAATTTATTTAACTTTAAAAAGGTATAAAATCAAATTTAAAAAATAATACAGTATCTTGACTGATAATGATTGGAAATTGAGGGTTTTGGTTTTAGTGAAAAAAAACCACGCGCAGAACAATAGAAGCTCATCCTGCTTCATTGCAGGGATGTTTCATTATGCTTCATTGGTAGGAATTTAAATTTTTCAATGGCACATGTGGTGTGGATGTTTGGAGAATGGAAAAACTGAGATGTCTCATCGTCGCTATAAGTCCTTAAATTGAAATTGCTTTTGCGCCATTAAACTCCACCAACTCTCCCCCTCACACACTTTTACAAACTAAAATTTGATATCTTGTTTTTTTGTGTAGGCTATTACTTAGTTTTTCGCAAATGACACGAAATGTTCGGCAAACGAAATTGCCAATTTCATCACCTCAATATTTCATATATATACATTCAACGTTTACTATAAATATTGACTAATGTCAGTGCAATATATGTTGCAAAGGAGTTTTAAAGCATCTGCTTGGAATGTTTGTGCTTGCAACTATGATTTTGCAAAATAGACTTGTTAGACTCGTAAACGTATATATGTAGATGTATGGATTTAAATGTGTTTGTCCTTTCAAAAGAAAATTTTAAAACATTTGTTCTGCTAATATATATCCCATCGCAGTAAATAAGTAAAAAAAAAAGAAAACAGAAAACTATTCAAGGCTTTTTATGTAGTATGTATTTTTTTCACCTTTGAGCTAAAAATACCCGCAACCAATTTTCTACGTTTTTTCATTATATTATCAGCGGCATTTTATTGCTAAAACGAAACTTCTAAAATTATTTTCTGAAAACTATGAGAAACACACACAGCCTTTATTACTTTATTTTCTAAATCTAGTTCATAGTAAAAAACACTATTATTTTTCCAAGAAAGATCTATGTGTGTTCCAAAATATTGAAAATTCGATCAAATATACCTTTTATATGTTCAATCATGCCGTATGCTCGAGTCCAGATTCCTCTGAAGAATCGAGGTTGATGCACATTAAATCTGTATCGACCCAAAGATCCCACATTGATGTGGTGTGAATGGAATAATAATTGGAATAAATTTAAATACTTAAAACTATATAGATGATATATTTCTACTTTAATAAAACATCAAATGAATTTAAGAATCTTTAATATTATTTTATTAACATATATGCCAACAATAGAAAATGTTTCGATAATTGTTTTTGTTATCGTTTCAGCTACGCGTGTTTTTAAATTAATCCTTAATTTCATTTAATGAAAAAAATCATTTCAATGTACAGATTTCTTTCCTAAAATTGAACTAATTTTTAATTACACCCAACAATCCCTTCGAATGTTTTCATTCTTTGCTTACCATAGCTCAATAACTAACTAAACAGCACAAAACATGATCGCCTAAATCAAAATAGAAATGTGATTTATTTTTCTTCTAAGTATTGGTTGTTAAAAAAATACGAACACGATTTGAAGAAACGATAGCCACTCGAACACCTGTTTAGTGGAGCTATTAATGTCCATTAC